>VZRI01004522.1:283-57204 GCA_013397515.1 Upupa epops
TTTGGCGAGTACCCTCAGACCCCTCTCCCCCTCTGTGCTCAGGAGCTCTCTCACGCTTCCGACCTTTGCGCGATGCAGGAGTCCAGGAGCGGCCAGCGGGGCCTGGCGGTCCGCAGCCCTCCGGGAGCGGGAGGCCACCTGGGGCAGAAGCGCTCTCCTCCCCGCCTCTTACCCCCTCAGGAGCCTTCCCGCTCGAGCCCTTCTCCCAGAGGGGCCCGCACTGCTTAGCTCCCCGACGCGGACCTTCCACCGGCCCAACTAGCAGGAACAGCCCCAGAACAAGAAACAAACCCAAACAGAGCAGCTGTCCGTTTGAACATTTCAAGCCGCCCCCTCCTCCCTGGGCAGACACATGCTCCCTGTAAGCGATACTGATCCGCAGCCCCCGACCCCATTTGTCGAGGTGCCAGTGGCGGGGGCGGCGGGGGGAGGGAGAACATCTGCCCGTGGCAGAAATGTGTGCTGGCAGGACTGGCTCCTGTTTCACAGGAAGGCTTCACAAGTCCCTCAGCCGGCAGCCGGGTCCAAAATAGGCTGGCCTGTCATTCTCTGCCAGCACCAGCAGTTGCCTCCCTGATCCCACAGGGGCTGGGAGTGGAGATCAGGACGACCACCAAGGAGAGCACAACGAATGCCCCAAGGCATGAAACACTAAGGAACAGATGGACACTCCCCTGGGGAAGAGCTTCGATCTGTCCCTGTGCAGGGTTTCAGAGCAGGCTGGTAACCAGTGTTCTCCGTTTCCCAGTGGTTCTCCGAGACTGAGCTAGCTTGGGGCAAGCAGCAAGGGCGCTGCAGACCAGGGGAGTGCAAGGTAACCAGTGTGAGGGTCCAGGTAGGAAGGTACAAGTGTCTGTGCTCTCCTGCTTCCCTCCTGCGCCCAACATTTGTTCTGTTCCTGGTGGTTGTCTGACTTCATTTCCTCCCCTTGTTCTGTTCAGAAAGCCTGCTGGGCCCCTACGCACTTATGCTCAAGCAGCACTTAGAGGAATGAGCAGAAAGGGGTGGAATGCTACTGCTCTGTCTCCCAGCCTACCATGATGAAGTTGGTCTCTTGCCCAGTGAGTCCCATCCCAGGGTGGTTCAGCCAGGGTGACCTTTCCCATCCTTGTAGATTCCTCCTGAGGAGACAGCCCTGGATGGAGAAAGTGGGCTGGCTTTTGCAGAGATACTGTGTGCCAAAACCAGAAACAGCTCCCCGCTGGGCTCAGCTCCTGAGCTGGTAGCTGCAGGAACCATGGTTAACCTCCCTTGGGTCTGCTACAGTCAGAGGGCTCTGACGCAGGCACTGTCCTGCTGCACACTGCCACCCACCTTGTGCCAGAGGAGTCCTGGGCAGTGGGAAGGAAGGAGAGGGCAAAGGAAGCAGGAGACAAAGCCTGGCTGCAGTTGTGTCAGGGTTTGTTCTTCGTTGGGAGAGAGCTTTCCTCCTTTATCAAGGAGGCTGTTCAGACTCTCGGGTTCGTCGTGCTATGGCAGATACCAGATAAGTTACTGCCTTTCTTGGTACCATGATTTCCCCAGCACTGCAGTCCCAAAAAGACTGTCCCCTCCCTACACACAGGGCTCCTGCAGCCTCCCACCTCTGTGTGGGCTTGGATGAAAAGGGCGGCATCCCTGACCAGAGGTGGTTATTGCAATGGTAGAGAGTGAAGATCTTACTACCCAGGGTGCTTTTTCCTAGGAAAAGGCCTGTCTGTCTGAGGAGAACCACCCATCCTACTGTGCCTCGGTGGGAAATCCTGTCCTCTGGTCCCACTGGGAAAGGGAGCTGCTGAACTGTTGCAAGGGTGTTGCAACAAAAGGCTTGCAGCAGGTCCCTGGAGGCATTGCAGCCGAGTGATCTGTGACAGGAAAATCCCTTGGGAACAAATGGGCTTCAGTGTGTGATGTTTCCTCTGCAGAAACCTGTTCCTCTCAAGAGAGCAAACACAGGTTATAGCAGGAGTGGGTAAACTGCTGTGAGAGCCAAATGCTTGCAACATCACAGCACTGAGTGGAGAGGGGCAGGGCTTGTTAGCCTAGCCCTGGGACTCATCAAAAGGCTGATTTTTGACTCTGCCCAAGATTCAGAGATGCTGTCAAGCCTCTGTCTCCATCTGGAAGGTTAGAGGCTTAGACCTCCTTTCACAGGAAAAGAGCAGCTGGGGAGGGAGGTGGATATAGAAACTTAACCTTGCCTCTCTGATGAGTCATAGAATCATGGAGTCATCAAGGTTGGAAGAGACCTCCAACATCAAGTCCAACCGTCCACCCTATAATCCCCAACCACTAACTCATCTCCTGAAACACCCTGGTTACCTGTTTATTGAACCCCTCCAGGGATGGTGACTCCCTCCCCTCCCTGGGTAGCCTGTTCCAAGGCTTCCCCACTCTTTCTGGGAAGAAGTTCTTCCTAAGATCCAATCTGAACCTCCCCTGGCACAGCCTGACCCCAGTTCCTATCACCAGTCCCTAGGGAGCGCAACACCTGCCTCACTGCAACCTCCTCTCTTCAGGTAGATGTAGAGAGTGGTGAGGTCTCCCTTCAGCCTCTTCTCCAGGCTGTACAGCCCCGGCTCCCTCAGCGTCTCATTAGACCTGTTCTCCAGACCCTTAATCATCCCAGTTGCCCATTTCTGTCCCCTCTCCAGCACCTCAATGCCCTTCTTAAACTGTGGTGCCCAAAACTGCCCCAGTACTTGAGGAACAGCCTCACCAGGGCTGAGTATAGGGGCAGGATCACCTCCTTGGTCCTGCTGGCCACACTGTTGGCTGATGCAGGCTAGAGTACTGTTGGCCTTCTTGGCCATCTGGGCACACTGCTGACTCACGTTCAGCTGGCATGTGACAGCACAGAACTGGGAGGAAAATGCAACCTCAAAAGAAAATGCACCCCAGATCCACTCCTAAACTCAGGCTCTGGGACAATGGAATCCTGTGTTTTCCGGGCCAAGGCACATAACCTCGCAGATTCTCTGCTCCTGCAGTCACTGCCCTGTCCCTCGCCTAACTCCTTTTCTTGCACATGCATTCCTCCAGCAAGAGGCTCAAATTCCCTTATCAAGTGGCCATCAACTTTGTTTGCCAGGTACCCATCGAGCCCATTTTATTTGTCACCCCAGTATGCCCTGTTTTGTTGCCAAGGATGGCCAGGTTCCACTTCCCCAGCCGAGCCAAGGGGCTGTGTAGCCCTCCAGAGCACTTGGTCCTCTCAGTTGGTCTGTTAGCAGCTGGGCATCAGGAAGCAGGGAGAAGGAGATGCCCCTAGGTGCCACAAGGTGAGGGCACCACTGGCATTGAGGGAGCAGGGGTTGTAGCATCCCCCAGCGGCATGGTCTGTCCTCAGGGTGATGGCAGGACTGCTGCTTGAGCAGGGTTAGCTCATAGGCCACATGTCCTCTGTCCTGATCCTTGGGCTGCAGCCAGTTTGTGCCTCCAGAAAGGGATGTCCCATTGGGAGGCCTCTGTGGAGACAGGACTGTAGAACATGCATGTTCCTGGGGGCTGGTCATGGCTGTGCTGCCTTCTAGCATGACCCCTCCTGGTGGAAGGCAGACCTTCTGAGCAGCCTGTACCCTGGCAGCCAACAGGCAAAGCTGGTGTGGACTCAGATTCCTGGCCTTTGCCTCATGAATGACCTGCCAGCGCCCAGCCTGCTCCCAGGAGAGTGCTTCTGTTTCATGGGTGGGTAGCAGCCTTGTGCCACCTCACGCAGGCACAGGATCAGCCCAGACATCAGCATTGGCCAATGCTGAAAGAGGCTGTTGGCTGGTTAAGGTTCCAGAGATGTTAGTGGGAAGCAGTGGTGCTGGGAAGAAGGATGTGACCCTCAGTCATCTCTCCCACAAGATTTGCTGATGGTATTGCTCTGAGCAATGGCAGGAGGAGACGACATATGGCCACGAGTCCTTGCTTTGAGGAGATACCACCCATCTGGCAGGGCCCTAGGATGATGCTGGCTGTGGGGACACAGGTGGTACCCAAGCCACCAGCCCCTGCACAGGAGGAACGCCAACTATTCCTGCTGGGGAGGAGTGTGAGGCCTATAAATAGCTCATTTAACACTCCATGGCTGGGTTCTGGAAAGCCCCAGCCCAGGAAAATTCTCTGTGACTGCTGCTGAAGTGGCAGCTGCTGGAAAGGGCTGAATCCCGCAGCTGCTGCCTGGTGCTCAGCCTTCCACCCCACTTCCCTGTGGCATGTCTAAGCTCGTGGCAGCTCTTGGAATGGGAGTCCTCACAGAGGTGCTAGCTCTGTGCTGGCATTGACATTGCTCCCTGGTCTGGTGGTGGCTGCTGGTGCTGCAGGAGCAAGATGGGGACTGGGTCTTCCTCCCTTATAGCCCTTGCAGCAGTAGGGACATAAACATAAGCAGAGGGCATAACCAGGTGGATAGATGATGGCAGAGCAGTGGCTGTGGTCTGTCTTGACTTCAGGAAGGCATTTGACACAGTCTCACACAGCATCCTCGTGGCCAAACTGAGGCAGTGTGGACTGGATGATTGGGTAGTGAGGTGGATTGTGAACTGGCTGCAGGATAGAAGCCAGAGAGTAGTGGTCAATGGGACAGAGTCTAGTCGGAGGCCTGGATCTAGTGGGGTCCCCCAAGGATCAGTACTGGGACCAGTCCTCTACAGTCTATTCATTAATGACTTGGATGAGGGATGAGGGTGCATTGTCAGCAAGTTTGCTAAGGACACAAAGCTGGGTGGTGTCACCGACAGCCCAGCAGACTGTGCTGCCATTCAGCGAGACCTGGACAGGCTAGAGAGCTGGGCAGAGAGAAACTGATTGAGGTACAAGGGTCAGTGTAGAGTTTGGCATCTGGGCAAGAACANTGCACTGATGAGACCACATCTGCAGTATTGTGACCAGTTCTGGGCCCCTCAGGTCAAGAAGGACACAGAGCTGCTGCAGGGTGTCCAGCGTAGAGCAACAAAGATGATGAAGTAGAGCACCTCCCTTTATGAGGACAGGCTAAGAAAGCTGGGTCTTTTTAACTTGGAGAAGAGGAGGCTGAGGGGGGACTTTGTTAATGCCTACAAATATGTGAGGGGTGGGTGTCAGGAGGATGGGGACAGGACAAGGGGCAATGGGTGCAAGCTGGAACAGAGGAGGTTCCATATAAATATTAGAAGGAACTTCTTCCCAGTGAGGGTAACGGAGCATTGGAACAGGCTGCCCAGAGGGGTTATGGAGTCTCCTTCTCCAGAGATGTTCAAGACCCACCTGGACGTGTTCCTGTGTGACTTCATCTAGGTGATCCTGCTGTGGCAGGAGGATTGGACTACATGATCTTTTGAGGTCCCTTTTGATCCCCTATGATTCTATACTGAGCCTGACTGGGAGCTCCAAGGCCATGCCCTCAGCAGCTGCCTGTACACTGTACCCTCGACTGCAGTTCTCCCCTGCCCTGGCTGGGCATAGCCACAGCCCCCCTCCTCCCTGGCTTGCCTCAGACAAAGGATCTTCTACCCCAATACCAACATTCCTGTGGCTGAAGGCAGTGAAGCACCACAAAGAGGCACAGCCCAGAGCCCAGCCTGGGGCAGCTGGTGGAACCAGGTGGAGACAGGCTGTGGTCACATCCCCACCCACAGGGCCTGTGGGATGGACACAAGCAGCTGGTGGGAGAGGGGCTACCCTGAGGGTGGGCAGGTGGTGGGAGACAGGTCCTGGGATGCAGGAGGTGATACTGCTCCCAGGGAGTAGTGGTGCTGTCTGCCACCCTATGCCCTCACACACTACAGAGAGCTGCAGAATAGGCAGGGGAAATGTGGAAACAAGGCTGGCTAGTGAGCCACATATGGCCATCAGTTCTTGCCCCTCACCTTAGACCAGCTTTTAAGAACTCTGCTGCGCTTCTTCCTTGTCCCTTTTGCAATGACTGGGATAAACTGGCTACACTTCATGGTATTAGCTAGCAGCTGGGGACCCCCTGTCAGCTGCTGGGGCCAACAAGGGAAGGGATTTGCCAGCTGGCACCCAAAGGGAGGGGGCTGCTAGCAAGGCTGTGCAATGTTCACCTGTCATCCCAAAGCCAGAACATCGCTCTGCCCTACAATCAGCCCTTTGTGTGAGTGCTGGGGCCCTGTGCAGCTGGGACAGTGATAAGAGCTCTGCAGACTCACTCCTGCATCCCATATCCACCCCTGTTCTTGCTGCCTCGTGGTTCTGGGGTTGCACAAAAGAGCAGGCAGCTCAGACTGGCAAGCACAAAGGTATCCCTATGCCACATGGGGCAGCTCATCTCACAGGTAGCCAATTGCAAGTAGTCCACTTCCATCTAGACTTGGGGAGCCCCCAGAGGAGACGGCAGCCTGGAGACATGCTCACACCCCCACCCCCCTCTGTGCTCAGAGTCAGGCTGGCTTGTCCCAGGGCTAGGTGCTGCTCTGCTGTTGGGAGATTGGCCCCAGAGACCTGAGCTGGCACAAAGAGCATCATATGAAGGATACGGAGATGCTTGTGGAGGCTGAGGTGTAAAATGCTGAGTGCCTCTGGGGCCATCTGGGCTGCAATACCCTTCTGAGATGTAAGTATAGGGCAAGGATGGACATGCTTAGAGCAAGAGCTATGCAGAGAAGAGTTCCACCACTCTCTGTGGTGTGGCTGGTCCTGTAAGGCCTTTGCCTCCAGCTGTAACCCCTATGGCCTTGAGGGCAGCAGGGGAAAGCATGATCCTTTTCTAGGGTTCAGAGCTCCAGGCTGTCCTCCACTCCCACCCACTCCATGGTTGGTTAACTCCATACCATCTAAGTAGGCCCTCGTCTTGCCACTCCCCAAGACACAGTTTTTAAGAGCAGATCCCAGCTTTGCCAACAGCAGGAGACCTGGGCAAGGGGCCTGCCAGGGCAGCTAACAGTGATCCAGTCCAGAGCAAAGTCTAGTAGTCAAACCTGGCCTTGCTACCTGTCTGCAGCTGCTGCTGGGCTGCTGATAGGGAGGGGGATGGCAAGTTCAAACTGCCCCAGCTGCTTCTGGGGCAGAGCAACCTGGCAGTGCCCTGGGACACCGCAGCCACAGCCAAGGCACCCCTAACTTGAGTTCAGGGCTGCTCTACCCCCATCCTTGGGACTGAAGCTGGTGTGAAGCTGTTGCAGTCCCTTACCCCCATACCCCAGCCCAGCACTGGGGAGCAAGCATCAGCTTTTCCTCCAGCTGAAAAACCACTGGGAGAACCAAAACAGGCCAGTCAAAGACAAGCTGCCTGGTCTCATTCTGAAGAGCAGAGTTCCCCTACACCTCACTTACATGGAGCTGACACTGTGTTACAGCCACCCTGCAAAGGGAGAGGCAAGGTTTGTAAAAACTATAGGGACACAGATATGGGAACATGGCAGCACTCATTCCTGGTGATCCTTCTGCACCCATGGCACAGACAGGCCAAGCAGTGTGCTTTGCGTTAAGCCCAGCATCTCATCCTTCCCCAGTCCACACCAGTCAGTAGAGGGCACACACAGTCCCCAGTCACTGCCCAGCCCACACATCCAACAGACCTCAGTTTATTCCTGGAGAGGAGCGAGCAGGGCTGAGGAAGCATTGCTGTGGGGCAGCAGCGGTGGTTAGTGCTGCAGGAGCATCCTCCAGTGATGATGGGGGCCATGGGGGAGCCCACTGCCCACCTGCCTTGGCAGGGCAAAAGACAGGCTGTCAGCCACTGCCACACACTCAAGCCATCCCATTTCATTTGCCCAGAAGGCAGCAAGGGAGGAGCACAGAGAAGTACAAACATTAGCACTAAAACCCACCCCCACTTGGCAAGGGAGGCTGAGGGAGGAGGACAGAGAGAGGGGAAAGAACCCAACTGTAGGCAGAACACCCCCTTAATATACAGCCCCCTCTTCTCTGGAGGAAGGAATCGTCTTGTAGGTGCTGGCCTAGCCCTGCTGTAGACCACAGGCAGGGGCAGCAGATGCCCTGGGAGCTCCGGGGGGTGGCACGGTAAGCTGTTGCTCTGACAGCAGTGGCACCGCTATGCTCATGGAGAACAGAGGAGCACCTGCGGCACAACAGTGTGGCACATGTTCACATGGCAGGGAACCCCACAGACAATTCAGTGCTTAACTGAAGGGGCTTGGCTCACTGGTGGGGCAGAGGCAGGGAGGGATGTGTTAAAGGCCATGTAGAAAAGAGCTACTAGGTTCCATGCTTTGCCTATGCTTAGTGATGGGTGCAGTGCGAGGGCTGCAGGGCCACTCTGGCTCCCCCTGGAACCCACTGCTTCTGCCTGATCAAGGCAGGACCTGCTGGTGCTTCCAGGCATGTGATATGACAGGGTTGAATAAGATATAGGAGTCCCCCTCACTCCCTCCTGCCCCTCTCTGCTGCACAGCTGGCCTCAAGCGTACTCCTTCGCTCCTGCCAAGCTTGGAGCAGGGGGACCCCATTTTGCTTGCCTTCCTCCTGTCCTGGGGTGGGGAGAAAAGAGGGAGAGTGGAAAAAAGCCCAGCTTGTCAGAGAAGAAGGGTAGCCTCTCCCTGCCTTAACCTCTGATTCTCCAGAGAAGATGGCATGGGACTTGCCAGGATGCAGGGCTAGTGGCTCAGCATGGGGTGCAGCAAGGGGGAAGAGTATCCTGTGTCCACATATCCAAGGGGAGGCACTTGGAGGAGGTTGGGTGCACCAGGGTGTCCCAGCTGCAGGGGATCTGTTGCTCCTAACCGCACATCGTCAGCAGCAGCCACTGGGAAGGACAGGGAGAAGGGGTAAGTACAGGTACATACATTTCTGACATGCCTGCATGGATCAAGCCTCCAAGAAACATGGATCTTGTAGAAATCTTCATCTTTCATGGGTTCTTTACCTACCCAAGGGGCTGGAAGACTTTACACCACTCAGCCCCTCATAGTGCCTTGTCCCCTCTTCTCCCACCCCACATCCCACCAAGCAGTGCCCTCACCTCAGAGAGGTTCATGACTGCAGTGCCGGTGCCTTCGCGGTCCATGCTGTGAAAAAACCCTGCAGGGAGAGACACCAGAGTGAGGTGAGCCATGTGTCACTTTGCCCCTACCCTCCCTGCCCCAGAGCCACCACTCACTGAACATGGCCTCCAGCTTCACCAGGCAGCAGACAAAGTTGTCGAAGTCCACGCCCATGTCAGCATCTGCATAGCGAGCCACCACCACCTGATGCAGCTTGTTGTTCAGCTTGAAACCTCCAAGGCAGAGAGCAGTCAGCACCCCAGGGAGGCAGGAGAGCAGGATGTAACTACCCAAGTCCATGCCCCCACCTGAAGGGGCCACCACCCCCTCCAAGGGAGGGCACCATGTCCAGCCTCAGCAGGAAGAGAAGGTGCTTTCCCTGGAGCATACTGATGCACCCCAGGCTTCTGCTTCACCCAGACGGGACTCTGCAAGCCAGGGGAGGACAGAGGCTGGGAGCACCCTGCACATGGCACTGACCGAGGCTCCAGCACTTGGCACAAGTGGAACGGAAGGCATCCAGCACAAACAGGCCACATGGTAGCACACGCTACCATGGCGTGTTGGCTCCAAGCACACACTGTGGGCTGTTTTCACTCTCCTCCAGCTACACAAGACCCAGCTCTGACAGCAGGACCCTCCCTCCCCAGCCCCCAGCCCAACACAGTTCTTCCCAGTCCTACCAGCTGACTCTAGAGCCAAGCGCATCTCATAGGAGCTCATGGTGCCAGACTTATCCAGGTCATGCTGGCGGAAGATTGTCTGCAAAAACATTACAGAGAGTGTGAAGGGCAGGCTCTGTGGTGGCCCTCAGCTCATTGCCCTGCTGTGCCCTGTGCACTGCACCATGACCCCTGCTCCTCCTCACCAGCCAGCTCCGGATCTTGTTCCACAGGATCTGGAACTCCACCAGTCCCAGGCGAGCACTGCCATCTTTCTGGGGAGCAGAGCATCAAGGAGAAAGCAGCCAGCAAAGGTGAGGCATGAAGGCAGTATCATCAGATCCCAGTCAGCCAAGGTGAGAACACCTGGCTGTGCTCAGCCTGTCCAACTTCTCCTGCAGCTGCCCTTCTCTGTCCTATAGGATCAAGCTGGGTTCTTCCTGCCCTCCCTCCCTCTGTCAGACAGCTGAACCCCAGCTCCTGTGGAAAAGTCTTGCTGCCAGGAGAGCTGGTCCCTGCCCACAGTGCCAGGATACATCCATCAGATTGACCATGTTGCGGCAGGAGTCCAGGCTGAACCCATCAGTCTTCAGGTCTTTGTCTAAGAAGAAAGGAGGATGCTGAACATCGAAACTAAACCTGCTGGGCAGGCCTGGGCAGTGAGGAGCAAGAGGCAGCACTTACGCCTAGCTACAACTCTGTTCAGAATAGTCCGGAGCTCGAAGACGCTGATTTCCATGTCCTGCAGCAAGAGCACCGTTAGCAGCACCCCATGCCAGATCCTTGTGGCCATTCTCACACTCCTGCCTAGACATCTCTGCCCTAATCACAAAGCATTCCCTGCAAGCCCCACGGGCTCGAGCTGGAGACCTCTTCCTCAGACCTGTTCCAGTCACACCACCCAAGGTGGCAGAGCTGTACTTTTCTTCAGGATAGGAATGAATACATCTGGGGTGGGCTGGAGCTCTCATGGTAAGGGTCCCCAATCTCATCTCCTGCCCAGCCCAGGGGCCCCAGAGCTTGGTGCAGCTTTACCCACCTCCCCGGCCAGCTGCTGGAACATGTTCTTGAAGCCATCCTCTATGTCATCCTCAGTTATCTCTTCCTGGGGTGATGCAGGCCAGAGAAAAGAAGTTAGTGATCAAACCTGGGCTCGGCCCTGCCTCTCAGACTGCAAGGGAAGCTCTTCTTTGTTCTTCTCCCCACATCCCTACCACTGCCAACCCACCAAACCCTCTTCATCTGCTGTGACAGCCTAAACCCAGGCTGCCCCCTCCCGTCCACACCTCTCCTCTCCCAACCCCCAGAGCCTCAGCACCAACTGAATCACAGTGACAGTTCCTACCTCATCGGCTAGGTCTGCTGAGATCTCCTCGTCCAGCTCCCTGGGGACAGAAAGGAGAACAGCAGTGAGCAGGGTCCCCCACAGCAGGGCAATGGCCTCATGGGCACAGGGCACCCCCTGGCCAGGCAGGGACTCACTCAGTGTCTGACTGCTTCTCGGTGAAGACCCGCAGAACGAAGTCGGCCTCTTTGTGTGGCTCGAAGGTGGAGGGCACGATGATGTACTCGCCTGGGGGCAGCCTGATCTGGTTGCTCACCTCCCTCAGGTTGATGAAGGTCTCGGAGCGGGCCCGTGACTGGTTCCGCAGGAAGAAGTCCTTCTTCAAGTGCACGTTCTGGCTGCCCTGCGCCTGGGGGAATGGACACGCTTGTGGATCACAGCCCCACAACAGGGGCCAATCCACAGGGCCAAAGCCAGGCCCATTAGGCAGGTCATCTCTGCCCTGCCCTTCTCAGCAGGAGCCATCCCTCCCACAAAGAGGTGCCCATTAGCTCCGTGGCCAGTGGTCCCTAGTGAGCGGGCAAGTGCATCAACCAATTCCTGCCCACTCCTGTGCTCCCCCTCCCAGAGGGGGCAGGCTTCAGCAGCTCGAGATGTACCTCCTCAGGAACCTGCAGGGAGGAGAGTGAGAAAAAATTCAGACCCTAGCACCTGCTCCTAACACCCCTACAGCCCCCCAGGGAGCCTGGGACAGGGGACATGAACACAGCTGGTGGGAAAGGTTTTGTGAGGGGTCACCTCATAGACAGCAAAGCCGATGGTGTGCATATCACCCCCGACCCGCCGCTCCCGTCGACGGTGCTTCTGCATCAGGGCTACCAAGAAGCTGCAGGCCACCTCATCATCGCCAGGGTCATCATCCTCTTCCAGCAGCTTAATCTTAAACTGGGGGTTGATCCAAAACGTGGCTGGAAGGAAGATGTGTGTGGATGAGACCCTCAGTTCCATCATGCTGCCAAGCCTGGACTCACAGAAGGAGAAGGTACCCGGGTGGTTCCTGCAGCCCCCGGCAGTGCTTCCTCGGCGCCACGTGCCCTCAAACACCTGTGTGTGCCATCTGCTCAGCTCATCCTTGGTCAGGGCATCAGGGGTCAGGTTGCAGATCTCCAGCCTGGAAAACTCCCTCATGAAGTCCCGGAATGACATCCTGTGGGAGGCAAGCAGGGGCTGAGACCTGACAGGGAGCAGAGGCTCATACAGCTCTGGACCCAGCCAGCTTCTCGATGTTTTGGGAGAATTAAGTGGCAGCAAGATGTTCGACCATGAGCAGTTACAGGTAACTTAGAGCCAGCTGCTGGACTTGAGGAAGAAGGGATGTTTTCCATTCCTAGGTGTTTACTTTGCATTTGGTTAAGCTGAATTCCCCTGAAGGGAAGAAAATCATTAACCAGATCAGATGAGAAAATGCCAGCAGGCACTCTGGTGCTGAACCACAGCTCACTGGCAGGTCACAGAATCATTAGGGATCAGAAGGGACCTCCAAAGATCATCCAGTCCAATCCCCCTGCCACAGCAGAATCACCCAGACCAAGTCTTACAGAAGCATGTCCACGCGGGTCTTGAATGTCTCTAGAGGAGACTCCACAACTCCCCTGGGCAGCCTGCTCCAGCACTCCATTACCCTCACTGGGAAGAGGTTCCTTCTGATATTTGTATGGAACCTCCTCTGTTCCAGCTTGCACCCATTGCCCCTTGTCCTATCACCAGATGACCTTGAGAAGAGCCTGGCTCCATCCTCCTGACACCCACCCCTCACATATTTGTAGGCATTAACGAGGTCACCCCTCAGCCTCCTCCAAGCTCAAGAGATCCAGCTCCCTCAGCCTTTCCTCATAAGGGAGCTGTTCTACTTCCTTCATCATCTTTGTTGCTCTATGCTGGACACCCTGCAGCACCTCTGTGTCCTTCTTGACCTGAGGGGCCCAGAAGGGGACACAATACTCCAGACATGGTCTCACTAGTGTAGAGTAGAGGGTCAGGTGTTTCAGGTCTCTGAAACCCTGATCTCTCACCAGCATCTCTGTTCCTTTGCAGACTGGCTGCTGAAGAGCAGCTCCGGTACTCACCAGAACTCTCCATCCTCCATCTTTAGCTGCAGCTCTTCCCTGTCATCAGGGTCAATGTTGTTCCACTCAGAGGAGCTGCAGTAGCAGGAGACACACAATTAGATGAGGACTACTCAAGGTGAACTGAGCCAAGCTGGCTCTCAACTGTCCCTCTTTCTGATTCAGAGGGCACTGCACACTGTGATCCCCCCTTGGCAGTGCTGTGCTCCAGCTGGGGCTGAAGCCACAACTGTCCCAACTCACCCGTCACTCCAGGCTCCAGTCCATTCCACCTGGCCCCAGGGGTTCCTGATGCGGATGAGCTGTTCCGGCTGACCCCGGTAGTTCACCTGCCGGTCACAGACACAAGAAGTTCAGCCCTCAACTAGCTAGTCGAGCCCTGGCTGGTGCCAGGGGCAGGGGGAGTTACTGCTATCAAAGGCTCATGCAGCCTACTCACCTCTCTGAAGGCTGTGACGGAATAAGCATGTCCCTTCACCAGCTTCTTGAAGGTCACTGCTTCCATGTCAAAGGCACTTGTGATCTGAGAAGAGGGCACAGAACTCAAGTGAATAGGATTATATTCACGTAGTCCCATCCCTACCCCTTCTCTCCATTTTGTAGAGAGCTCCCCTTGCTCTTGCTCCCACCAAAAGGAGCAGCGTGTGGTGCTCAAAAGCTGTTTTCTGAGCACAATTTACTGGCAATTTCCATGCCAGGGGGCCCCAAAGACCCATCAGGGAAACAACCAAACTGCAGAAAGGATTTAATGAGGGGGAGCAGACAGAAACCCCTGCTCCAGGTAATTCACAGACAGTGATGCAAGACATGGCCAGAGCTACAGGCAGACCCCTGCTCAACCACCCACGTTCAAAACAGACACTCCTACTCCATCCAAAGGAGCCCTAACAGCATCTAGGCTGCAGCCCCAACCCCCCGAGTTGCCATGCTGGCCCTGGGAAGGTTGCCCTGCTTGGAAGGAGGAGAATTAACGTCCCACTGAGTGTCCTATGATGGGCCATCACTGGAGCAGACTGCCCACTCACTGCAGCACACTACTCACATCAATGGAGCAGCCCAGCAGGGAGCCCCTCTCCAGCGCCTTGCGGATGATGTGGCCCATGTTGCGAGGCGGTCGCTTGAGGTCATACATCTCTGCCACACCACCAGTGAAGTCCTCGAAGCCCTCAGTGGTGCTGCCCCCTGACAGTGACTCGTAGCAGCCGTTCAGCCTGTGAGGGGGACAGGTGGGGTGACATGGCACACTGATGCTCCTCAGGCACCCAGCGCAACGAGGGCCAGCAACAGAAGAGACCTCTTCCCCCACAACTTGAGGTGCCCAGTCCTCCATACACATGCCCACCATGGGGTTACCCACTTGGCATAGGCCTTCTCCAGCAGAGCACTCCAGAACTCGGTGCATTCTGCCGAGTGAACAAACAGGAGCTCCCCATCCTTGGTGGGCAACTGGTCATCCACCACCACGTCTACCCACTCACCAAACTGCCAGATCTGGGGAGATCAGGAGAGAGCAAGGTGAGACTGAAGCCTTGTGCAAGTGCCCTCTCTCCCACCCCCCAACCCACAAGTGATGGATGGCCAGAATCTCCCAGCTCACCTGGAAGTGGAAGATGCCAGCATAGTCCTCCTGGAAGCTCTGCCCATGGGGCACCACTCGGTGCAGGAGCTCCTCGTTGAGTGTCAGGGAGCCAATGGCAGCCAGGAGCCAGCAATCACCTAGGGGAGGAGACAGAGCTGTGAGCACCTCCCCAGCTATGGGAGTAGGTGGTGCATATCCAGGAGCCCATGGCAGGTTCTCCTTGCAAACCACTCCCCACCTCATAAAGCACAGAGAGAAACCAGAGAGGCTCCAGCAAACAAATGGAGCTCAAGGAGCCAGGCTGGCTCAGTCTGCCCTGGAGAGAACTATCATCTCAAGGGAACAGAGGATGATCCTCCTTGACCTGGAGCCTGAGCCCAGACCACTCCATACAGTCAGCACCAACAGCTCAACTTCTGCAGCTGTTTATTGAGGTCCTCCTGGGACTTGTCTGTATGACTTCCCTCCACATCTCAGACCAACTGCTGCTGCAGAGCTATACCCCGCAGTTAAATAGCATTTCATCAAGTGAGAAGTTTAGTGCTGCTGGCCCTGGCTTCTCAAACTGCATGCTTTTCCTTCCAAGTGCTCTTAACCACAAGTGCAGCTCCAGGCCAGCAAATGCTTTAAAATGCTCTTTTGCCTTTGAAGCCTGTCACACCTTAGCCTTGAGCCTGGTTAACCTGTCCCAGGCTGGTGGTTTGACAGTTTCAGTCCTTTTAATGACCAGCGGAACACCACCACGATGCTCTGGGCTGCGGGCTGAGTTACCACCTCAGGTTTGCTCTAATTACTGGATGCAGTAGGTTTGCTCAGCCCTGACCGCAGCACGCTGTGTGTGCTAGGGTGTATGACAGCCCCAGCCAAGTGCCTGACTCGATCCAGATCAGGATGACACCTTTGCCAGTACTCAGATCTGGTTCCGATGACAAAAACCCAGCTGCCAGCCCTGTCAGCCCATTAATGCTGTTCTCCTTGTGTCAGTGCCTTTGCCTCAGGAGACACCCCTGGAAAAAGAATGAACCACCACTTGTACTCTGTAGCTCTCCTTTCAAATCCCTTCCACCACAGCACGCCGCTTCACAAGCGGTTTGTCACACACAGCATGTCCGCGCCTCAGCGTATCACTGCCACCCCTCACCTCCTGAGATTCACCCCTGATGTCGGTATTAGGATGGGATCCACCTGACATGTTCCCTGATTGTAGCATGGTCCAGCTGTGCACACATCCCCCCAGTCTTGTGGGGTCTTAACCCAGAGCCACAGGGAGGCACAGTGTCTCCTGCCTTCCAGTCTCCCCTGCGCTCAGTGGGAAGGGAGCTTCTCCATCCAGTACAGAGATGGTTGTGCAGAGACCAGGATAAAAACTGTGACCTGGGGAAAGGTGGTCTGAAACTGGTCCTGCTTCAGTCTTACACAAACACCTCTTCTCCAGCCACAGCAACTCCCTCCAGACACCACAGTCCACAGACAGAGCCCCAGCACTCACCCAGAGCCCCCTGGCAGATGTCTGTCCGGGTTGCACCACCAACAATGAACTGAGGGTCATCCACCAATTCCTGCCAGAGGAAGGGACAATCAGACGCTGGTGCTGGATCTCAAAAAGATCTGGGATGCTGCACCCACAGCAGCTTTGACTCAGGCATGCACCCCACCCTCCCTCTAGAAATCTGCTTGCCTGCAAACCCAAGGCATAACAGTAAGACCTGCTGTAGTGAAAGGACTCATCAGGATGGACTAATGGCATCCTAAACTCGTAGGGACAGTGACAGCCCCCAGTTTGCTGTCCCGAGGAAGCAGGGCCTGCTGGACACAGCACTCTGCAAGGCACCTGCTCGTGGAGCATTGCTCTAGGCTGGAGGAAAGGAGCCTGTGAAGTGCCTGAGGGGCTTTGAGCACCCAGAGGAGCAGCCGAGGCCAGGCTGCAGCCTGGCAAACCAGGTCAGTGCAGACACTGCAGGGTGTCCTCCAGACCGAGGAGAATCAATCCCAGCACTTACCGACGGCCGCTTCCACTCCACCCCCCGTGTCTTGCTTGAGTGTGGCCCCAGCTCCTTGAATCCAAGGGCAGAGGGGCCGGCAGGAAACTGGGGGTCCCTGAAGAGGGTGCCGCTTTCAAGGCACTGCTGTTTGAGGGCCTCATAGTCCTGGTTGAGGTACTTGATGGCGTTGTTGTGTTGGCCAACCCCCTCGGCTCTCAGGCGGTCTCTCTGCAGACGGGCAGCCATCCCACCAAAAGGCATCATGGCCCGGCACCCGCAGCACCACCTTCAGCTCCGCTCCCTGCAATGAGACGGGAGCCATGAGACGGGCACGGCTGGGCTGGGCTAAGCCAGAGCCTGGCAGCTGCACCCCCGAGGACTAGCCATCCCATCCGTGCCAGGTCCCGGCTCCCCACCACCACTACAGCAGGAACCCCCTTGTCAGCATCGCCCGGAGACAACATACGAGGCATCCCCCCAGATTCCACCCCCGGCAGCACCTCCAGCCGGCCCTGGCGGGGGGCCCGACAGCGCAGAGCGGCTCTGGGTGGGGGTCTCTCCCGGCTCCACGGAAAGCCTAAGCCTGGGGAGTTCTCTGCACTCCTCACCCCCGCCAACCTCTTCCTCCCGGCGCAGCTTCCCGAGACCGTCCCTGCCTCGACCGCCCGCCTCGTCTCCCCTCCGCCAGCGCCTCTCCGCGGAGATCCCGGCAGTGCCCGAGCCCTGAGTCAGCGGGGCGCGACGGGCCGGGCGGGGCCGCGGGCAGGGAGGGCTCCCGCAGGGAAGGAGCGGGAAGGAAGCGGCGGCTCAGCCGTTCAGATACAGCAACGGTACGACGGCTCAAGCCTGGACGGCGGAGTGCGGGGAGCAGCGGGACACTCCGGCACCAGGACAGCGGGGCAGCGCTGCTCCTGAAGAGCCCCTGCACCCCAGTGCTCCCTCGCTGCAGACCGTCCTCCTGAAGGCTAACCCGCAGCTCACGGCTGGTTGCGTTGATCCGGCATGACACAGCTGCAAGGCATGCCCGGCCCTGCGGCACCCACTGCCATCTGACAACCCCAGCTCCCTTCCCTGCACCCAGCTGCCTTCAGCCCCACTGCACTGCTGAAAAGGGCTCAGAGACTTCTGGTCCAACTTCTGCAGTGGAATTGCAGGTTCACCTGCAGCAGGGCTGTGGGACAAGTGCCATCACTTTGCAGCTGACCCTTCCCCACTCCCCAGCCGTCTTTGTTCCTGCTCAGCAGGGTTAGTGCCTAATACTCTGGAGGTTTCCCCACACAAGGCAGCAGAGCAATCTTCGAGCAAATAGCCTTGGAGCCAGCAACCCTCTCAGAGCAGCAGGCTGGGCTGCCAGCACTGGCCTGCTGCTTCCCCAGCATTCTACCCTGGAGGAGCAGGGTGCAGCCTGGCTCTAAAGAGGTGGCTCTCATTGCCCTCAAGTGCTGTCATAGCGAAGGGAAGGCAGGTAACAGTAAAGGGTGAAGCTTTTGATGCGTGCATAGGGCACAAACCCAGCTGCTAACCCAAGGGGCTGCCCTAACCAGCAGCTTTCCAAAGAGAAAAAAAAATATCTCCATCGCTTTGCCTGTTCAAGCGAGCTCCAAAACCACTGTCCAAGTGACCCCCAGCCCTTTGTTGCTCTGTGATGGCCCCATATTTGCAGAACACCACCTTTCTCCATCATCTCCCTCTGATTCCAGGTCATACCCAGCTCCCTGGCAGCCTCTCCCAGCAGTGAGGCACTAGGTGTCTACAGAGCTGCCAGGATGGCTCCTCTGGTCCAAGCGGCTGCCCAGAGTCCAGGGAAGCTGCTGAAGGAAGAATCCCGAATGCAGCCATCGACACAGCCTCCAGTTCTCGCCTCCCCTGACACCCCCCATAGCCAGCCCAGCCCTGCCCGCAGCCCCTGTCTCTTCTCCCACCCAACCTACCTGCCCTGGCCATAGCTGCAGCCCCGGAGCGCAGGGCACAGCCCGGACACAGGCACTGCAGGGGTTATTCTTAGCTCTGTGCCTTAAAATACTCGGGAAGGTTGTGCTCAGCGGCAGGGGGAAGGCACGCAAGCGCAGAGCGAGGAAATCCTTTTCAGACCCCAGGCTGGGTCAGGAACCACGTGGGGCCGTAAGGAATGGAGCGGCTTGCAAACACCCTGGACCAAGGCGGATGCTGGTGGACACTGCAGGTCCTCCCCGGGGGAGGAAGGGCTTGCAGGGACAAGCCAAGCTTCCGGGGCAGTTTTCCACACCGGCCAAGATCCAAGCACAATGCGATGCTTCTCCAGTACCAGGGACTCCTCCGAGTCCTCCCGGGGAGAGCAGGAGGACGCGCTGGTCTCCGCAGGGTCCCCGATACCCCCGAGCACTTCCATTTAGACTGAAAAAAAACCCCGGACCGCATCTTTGCTGAACTCCAGCCAAAAAACTCTGCAGACCTTTGGTTCGCCAGTTAGTCTGGAAGATGGAAGGAAGGGGGAGCTCCCTTCCTTAAAACCAGCCGAGCGGAGCCCGGACACCACGTCCCGCCCCACTCCACTCGGCTCACAGAGCCTCAGCGAGTGCCGCAGCTCCCAGGCCCTTCCCGACCACAAAGACCCTCGTCTTTCCCTTTATGTTCCCGCACCCCCTCGCCGAGATGCGGCATCAGCTCGGAGTCGGCATCGCATCCCGGGTCAGGAAGGAACCCGCTCAGCCACCGCCCTGTCCGAGCAGCCTCCGGCGCTGCGCGGCCGCGTTATCTAACGCGAAATCACACACGGACGGGGCGGGGACCCGGACGAGCCCCGACCCTGGGGGAGCAGCGGCGGGGGCCGTCATTGCTGACCAGTGCTAACCTGTGCTAGGGGTCGGATAAGGATAAGGATGAGGATGAGGAAGGACTTACGGAACCTGCCGTTGCCGCCGCGCCCTGCCCGTTTCGGCCCGGCCCCGCAGAAGGAGGGGTTGGGGCGGGCAGGATGCGCTAGCAAAGCCGGGAAGGGCGGTGGGAGGGGGAATTAAAGGCGCAGCGTCAGCTCCCCGCTCCCGCAAGAAGTTAGTTGGGGCTGCTGGCGCGGGGCTGCTTGCGGGGCCCCAGTCCCAGCTCCCGGGCACGGAGGAAAATCGCGCTCCTTCCAGGCAGGAAGAAGCCTCAGTGCCCACGAAAACTGTGGTTGGAGGAAGAAAAGGAAGCGATTTTCCTCCGGGGAAAGGGTTTAGCAGCGACACGGCACTACCCGCAGCACTGGCAGCCCAGCTTAGCTGCGTGAAGCTCCTCGCTGCATCTCGTCCCAGGGCTCGTTGGCCTGGCGCCAGGGCTGGGCACTGTGGTCCCAGCAGGAGTCACGCACCCGCACGTGGGATCTGTCAAGGGCTGAGTCCGGGCCGGACACTAAATACTGTTCCGTGATCCCATCATTCTCAAAGAAGGAGGGATGCTCTCTAGTCACCTATTTCCAGAAGGGGAAAGGAATAAGAGAGAGAATTATGGGTTGGGGAGAAAAACCTTCCTGGAGCAGCTTAAACGAAGCAGTAACAGTAACAGGAGTGTGAGCAGGAGAGCAATCGAACAAACACAAACATACACAAAGCTGAGCCAAACGCCCTTGTTGGAAGGGTTGAACTCAGCAGCAAATGGGCATCCAGGAACTCAGATTGGGATGGAAGGCAGAGTGGACAGAGTCCTCCGGAGACATCAGCCAGCAGGTTGAGGGACCTGATTCTCCCTCTCTACTCCGCTCTGGTGAGACTCCATCTGGAGTACTGCGTCCAGTCCTGGAGCCCTTATTACAAGAANGGGGAGAGTTAGACTTGATGTGAGGAGGAGGTTCTTCACTGTGAGAGTGATGAGAGCCTGGAATGGGTTGGCCAGGGAGGTGGTTGGGGCCCCGTCCCTGGAGGTGTTTAAGGCCGGGCTGGATAAGGTTCTGGCCAGCCTGTTCTAGGGTGGGGTGTCCCTGCCCATGGCAGGGGGGTTGGAACTGGATGATCCTGTGGTCCCTTCCAACCCTGACCAATGCTATAACTTCTTCCCAGGGAGGGTGAATGGGCACTGGAGGGGGCTGCCCAGGGGGTTTGTGGAGTCTCCTTTTCTGGAGATGTTTGAAACCTGCCTGGACTTGGTCTGGGTGATCCTGCTGTGGCAGGGGGATTGATGAATGATCTTTCCAGGTCTCTTCTAATCCATAATGTTCTGTTCTGTGACTTGGTCTAGGTGTCCTGTTGTGGAAGGGGGATTGGACTAGATGATCTTTCGAGGTCTCTTCCGATCCCTAATGATCCTGTGAATGGGAGGCTTCACTCCTGTGTGCCCTCAGTTTTACACTGAACATGACATACAGGCAATGGAATTCCCTGGCCATCTGTCCGCTCCTTCCTGTGATTTACACCTTTTGATTTACGACCTTTTCACTTGCTGCACCCACAACATGACACAGGATTCAGCAGCGACCTTGTCTCCAAGCCTTTCTGCATCCCACTTCTTGGTGACAACTGCACACACCAAGCCTGTAGAAGCAGTCACTGTCCTTGTGCAAATATGCTGTTAATTTCAGACAGCGCAGTCAGTTAGAAGAGAGCTGAAAAGTAGAACAGAACTAATACTATTCTACTGTCATTTTAACTCAAACCAGGAGAGTATCCCTTCTCCTTCCATATTACCACCTCAGTTCTGTAAGCCCAGGCAGTCACGGCTAGCACCCACTCCACCAGCAGGGCTCACCCCAGCAGGTCCTGCTGCCCTGGGGGGCAGTGAGGCCGCATGTGCCCTCCGTGACTCAGGTTGTGGCTATGCCGGCTGGTGCCGCTGCCAACAGGCACAGACACAGCAGCTTGGCACAGCTCAGTGTGGTGCAACATGGCTCAGTCTGGCCAGCACAGACAACCTGGCCTACTGTGTTAGCCCAGTATGCCAACATGACTCAGCACGTCATGGCTTAGCCTGGCATTACCAGCTCAGCCCAGCCTGGCATGACCCAGGTCCAGGAAAAAGTTCTGCACTGCCATGCTTCTGGTGCCAGGGTTGACCACGCTCATTCCAATGGGTGTCACCATCCGTGGGGCTTCTTCTCCCTGGTGCCCGGTAGGAGCTGGGTGAGTTCGTGCCAGTTCCACTTCACTTGCCAGAGCTAGCACCCAGCTGCTCCCCCAGGCTTCCCAGAGCCTCTGCTCTCCAGTGCTCCCTCCCCACTTCACCCCAGGGGGTCAAATCCTTCTAAGGAGGGAACATGGCCTCCTGTGGCCAGAAGCCATGCCCCCTGCCCGAGGGAAGTGCAGTCAAGAATACTCACAAACAGCTGCAGCGTGGTCTTGCTGCTGAAATTACCTGCCCTGACTGGGACCTACTGGATGCCCAGCTGGAAGAACCTGACACAGGCAGCTTGTTCTGCCTGCTCTGGCGTGGAAGGAGCTTTAACACTGTCACAGCGGCTACTCCAGGAGGTGGTTGCCTGCCTTAAGGCTAGAAGCCTAAGCGATTTGTGTCGTTCTGGGGTCACCAGCCAGCTCTGCACCAAGCTGAAGGCAGCAGTGGGCTTTCAGACAAGGAGCAGCAGACGTGCAGCACCTAGGCTTTTTCCTGAATGGCTCTGACGGCTTTTTCTCTGGCCTTGACCACCCTGCCCACTCCACCCAGGACCATGCTTGTCTGTGATGTGACCCTCTTGTGTGCTTCTCTTGCTTTGGTAGTCTTGAAAATCACTTTCAGAACTTCTGTGCAGTTGAGTCACACAGGCTGCTCTGTGTCCTGCGGAGCAGTTTCCGTCAAACACCTACATGAGTGTCTCTGCAAATTACTTTTCCCCTTCCCTCAAGCTTGCTTTTGCAGCAGTGCCTGCAGGGACTTTATTTGGCTCTTAGTGCCCAGGGGTCGCCTCTTCCTGGCCCTCTGGCTGTGGGCTGACAGGGCTTTCTGCCCCTTGCTCTCTTTGCACTGCTGCCACATGGAGCCAGAGCCTGAACACAGTGAGTTGGGTACAGAGCAGGGAGCCTGGGAACCCCACCTCATAGAGGCCTGCTCCATGCCTCACCTTTCCCTTGCAACATCCTCTGAGCAACAGGCACCGAACAGGAATAAACAAGCACACCACAGCTGTCTGGGACAGCCCTGGCTTCAGCCTGCACCAAAGAGCAGCAGGGAGCAGTTGGGGGGCTACCTGTCCCATCTGTGCTGCTCCAGGCAGCAATACACGGCAGGAAAGTGCTCCCAGAGAGGCTGCACCCCAGGGTTCCAGTACCCATCACCTATTCTCAAAGGCTTTCACTGTCACTTAGACCCATCTGGGAGACAAGTTCCTAGACTGAGGCTGCAAGAGTAGCCATGTAAACTGCTACTGGGATCACGGACTGGGGCAGACACCTGCCACTGAGGGGCTACACTCCCCTCCCACAGCATCTTCTCCCTTCCCAGGGCAGCCCACCACTGACCTGCTTTTAGCAGCGAAGTGTCTGGTACCTCTGTGAGCTGGAGTGAGAGCCCACGAGCCACGGCTGGGTTCCCAGCAGCAGGGTAGGGCTCGTGCTCACACTGCAAACGCAGAGACCTCCTCTCCTCTCCCCACCATGCATGCTCCTGCATCACCTGCTGCAGCCGTGGTACCCTCCTCCCATTTCCCAGCCCCATTCCCACCCTGCAAAGAAAAGAGGGCAAGAACAAAGGCTCCTTTTTTCCTGTTTTCTTTTGTACACAAATATATACAGGGTATTATACACAGCTCTACACAGACAGTGCCACTTGGAACACACAGTCTTCCACAGGCAGAGGCCTGACAGCCCACACCATGGCCACATCTGCAGAGACTGGAACACCCCAGCCCATCCACTGGAGCAGGTGATCCTCACATGCTCCGGTCCCAGGTGATCCCTGCCTTCCCCGTGCACCACAGAAGACCCACATCTCTTCACCTCTGTCCCCACCTCTCCTCTGAGCCTGGGATTCCTACAGAGGGGTGTACAGGTAAGTCAGCTATGTCCTCCCCAGAGCAGCCCCATCTGCTCTGCGTGTCTGTTTCCCCTCCTCTAACACGGGTTGAGGGGGAGAAAAGCCATGGGAGATGTGATCACCCTTTCTCAGAGTGGAGCCAGCCAGGGCTGACACCTTCACTTGTTCAGGTCTCTT
Organism: Upupa epops; assembly: GCA_013397515.1. Taxonomy (NCBI): domain Eukaryota; kingdom Metazoa; phylum Chordata; class Aves; order Bucerotiformes; family Upupidae; genus Upupa; species Upupa epops. Next base: position 23,913 of record VZRI01004522.1, read on the forward strand.
AAAGTGCTTGGAGCTCCTGGGCCAGCAAGAAAAACTGAAAAGTGAAAGGACAGTCCCCTTCCACCCAGCCCTGTCTGACCCTGGAGGGCATGGCCCAGCAAGCCAGGGCAGCACCCATGGGTGACAGACCAAGGGAGGATGGTAGTGTCTGCAGTGAGCACCAAATGGGACAGTGGCAGAGGGGTGGGGGAAATAAATATAGCCACGAGCAGGGAGATGTATTATTTTCCTTTACATTTTACACAAGGGGAGGAGGGAAGCAGTTGAGGGCAACCGATCCTGACCAGAAACCTCCTCACAAAAAGCCTCAAAACAGGGTCAGACTTCCCTGCAGACGCCAGTGGCTCCAGACCACCTTTCCCATTCATCTTGTCTCCTGCCTCTGTTGCTCCCAGAACACAAGGATCATCAGGGAGGGGACAAGGACAGAGGCAGGGGAGGAACAGCACCTGTTCTCTTAGGCTGGGTGTTGCTGCAGGAGGCAAAACCCAGACAGAGCAGGTGAAGAAAGCCAGCACAGCCCCATGAGACTTCTGTGCTTCTGAACGCAGTGGACTCGTTTGGAGAGAGTTCCCACGGGCTGCTCTCGCAGCATTCCCTCCCTCTCTGACCACTTCAGCTGGGGAAAGACCTTGCAGCAGCTCAGGGCAGCCAGGCAATACCAACTCCACAGGGTACCAAGGGCCTGCAATCCAGGGCCCTTTGCTTCCTTTCCCTAGCACCCATGAGACCCCCAGCACAGCCCTTGCCCCTGGGCCTGCTGTTCAAGGACAGGCCCAGCAAGGAGGGACACGGTACCAAGCAGGCAGGGGGACACCTGTTTTTTGATTGAAAGGGTAGTAAAATGTGCAAAAGACCCCCTCAAAACCACTTCCAATAATGCTACAGTCCCCTGCCTGTGCCCCAGGGAAGGCAGGGACAGGACCTGAGGGAGAGGCTGCCTGCGCCTCGTCCTGCCCACAAGAAATGCCCTCAACACCCTCCACTGTGTGCGCGGGTCCCCAGCTCCTACCAGTCTTGTTCCCTTCCTCAGGGTGATGCCAGCCCTGACCACGAGGCCAGATGCCATCTTCCCCCATGTCTGTCACCACCTGTAGTGGCGACAGGGGGTGGCCAGGCCCAGCTCCTGTCATGTCACACCAAGTGGATGCTGCAAGGGGCTAAGAAGGGGCATGCATAGGGAGAAGGTGCTGCAGGAGCTGCTCCCTTCCCTAAGTGGGGCTTACTGAAGTTTTTCGTTCATTGTCTTCCTGTAAATCTAGGATATTATTAGCGTGTCTGGCCAGGAGGACAGAGGAGCCTGGTGGGAAGACCCCAAAGGTTCTCCTTGTGCCTCTCCACACAGAGCAACCAGCCTTCCTCCTCCCTGCAGGTCTGCAGCAGCACCGTGGGGGCCACAGTCCCCCTCCTCCCCAGACACCAGCACTTTGGGATCTGGGGACACATGAAGAAGGTAGCTAGTGAAGAACATGCCCACTGAGCTGCCAGGCTGGCACGAGGGTGGAGAGGCAGGAAGATGAGAACTTGTGACAGGGCCTCTGCCCTCTTGCTGAAGGCAGTGGCTCTGGGGGCAGGTGAGGGCAGTGGCCAGCACCCTCAGATGCCTCTCCCTAGGTCTTTGTGCACACGGCCTGCCCCATTCCTCGGACTCCTTCCCCTCCCATCATCCGAGGTCTCTACTGGTGGATCTCGTTCTCTATCAGGCTATCCTCACACGACTGGAAATCTGTGTCGTTCATGCCATCGGCGTTGATGAGCTCCTCGTCCTGTGAGCCCTGCTCCTCTGACTCCATCGCTTCGCCCTCTGGTGAGGAGTCCTGCAGCACTTGGGCGATGTACTTCTGTCAGGTGAGGAGGGGAGAAAGCACGCGTGAGCCTGGGGGAGCTTCTCATGGCAGAAGACCACAACATGTGAAATGTCATGCAGGAGACAGCACAGGGAAGGTGAGGAAGAGCCTGGACTCCAGGAAACATAACAGGATAGGGGGTACAAGCAGGGGTGTCTCAGCCCTGCAACAGTAGACATGCCAAACCCCCGCATCAGGAGACCAGGCAGCTCCAGGCAGCACCCTGGAGGCAGGGCTGGGACAGCATGTGGTCTCCTCAGCATTCTGAAGCTCACATGGACTGGAAGACTATGCTCCCTTTTTGCCAGTGGACATGTTCCTCTTGAGGCTGTGCCTGCCTCCTGTGAGGGCTCTCTTGTTGGAGAGATGCCACTGGGCTTCAGTACACAGAGACGGGGAAGAAGCCTGGATGATGCGCACACCCCAGCCCAGCTCTCTTGAGGAAGCAGGAAGCTCTGCTTTACACTATCTCTGAAGACACTCTGTCAGAACAGCTCTGCACAAACCCCAGCTAGGAACACGCTGCAGTGGAAGGAGCAGCTGGAATGAGCCAGTGAGCCAAGGAGTTCAGAAAACTCTATCTAGGATCTCAGAGAGCTGGGCAAGGTAGGGATGAGTCCCCAGGCACTTTCAGGGCCTTCAAGGCAATGCCCACAGAGCACTGACACTAGGACCAGTCTGGTGAGTGACGGCCTCTGCTGATGGGCAAGAGTGCAAATATGCTGAATGAGAAGGCAGACTGACCCACCTGGATTCACTGTCCCAGCCTAGGGAATGGCAGAAGGTAAATGCAGTGTTTGAGAAGCAGTGGGAAAGGGTTGTGTGTGGGTGTTGTACTTCACAGCTCAGGGAATGGGCACAACGTCCAGCACTTGCCTCCCCCCTCTCACTGGGAGGCTCCAGGTGCTGCCTCAGGGAGGTGAAGAGTGAGGTACCCTGAGCTACCTCTCCCTTCTCAAACATGGGTAAGGGGCATGCAGGGCACGGAGGTGGGGACAGGGACTCACAGCTGATTTGGGAGCTGGCAGACTGGTAGCGGGTCTTCCGTTCTGCCTGTTTTCTATATTGTCCACCTCTGTGTGGTCAATCTAGAAAGGAAAGGAGAAACTGAGCAACTGGGCTGGGACAACAGGTTTGCTGTCCCACCACAGAAGCAGCACACAGGCAGCAGGGACAGCCTTAGCACTGTCCCCTCCATGAATCCAGGGGTGACAGGTTCTGCCAAGCCACTGTGCTGGTTTGTGGCTGAGCTGTGGTCCCAAGAGGAGTCCCATACTTCCACCCAGCACTCTACCTCACCTTGTAGTTGTGAGCGCTGAGGTATTTGAAATGCCCAAAGCAGACATGACACAGGCAGATCACAATGGTGATCACGAGGACCACAAAGGTGAACATGGAAGTGGGAGCCAGAAACCCTGGGGCAAAGGAAAACCAAAGTGGCAGTGTCAGATGGACTCTGGTCATGCTTTGTGGGGCTGGTAGCTGCCAGAACTAAAGCCTGGTCAGGGAAGCCATGGGCTGGCACCCAAGGCCAGAGCTCACCTGCGCGCATGGTGGAGAAGAAAAGGAGCCAGAAGAGGCAGAGGATGGGGGCTGCCACCACCTGGTTCACAGCCCCTGAATGGATCTTTTTGTCCAGCTTGGCAGGCAGGTAAGCGTAATACAGGTTGTATCGGTCCACCAGGTGCTTGAGCAGCATGTACATGAGCCCTGGGAGAAAGGGATTCTAGCAGAGCTGAGAATCATAGAATCTCACAGATTGGAGGGACCTCCAAAGGTCATCTAGCCCAACTCCCCTCAACTACATCAGTTTACCCAGAGCCTTGTCCAGTCTCACTTTGATAATCTCTAGGGACTGGGCTTCAACTACCTCCAGTGTTCAACCCCCCTCGTGCTAAAACCTGCCTCTTTCCCAGGTCTTCTAACACCGAGTTCTCCCCCAGTCTGGCCATCCACACTTGAGCTGGAGACCCCAGTGTCTGCACAGGGGGACTGAGTCATCACTTACCAAAAGGGACAATGATGGGGCAGGTGATGCTGTATGTCATGACCACAGTGAAGACACACATCATCCAGGCGTAGGCAGCCCCAAACTGGAACTCATAGGCCTGGTGCTGCAAGACAGACCGGTCAGCACAGTGCTGGGAGCCCAGCGGTGCAGTACAATCACCCAGCTGTACATACAGCATCGGGGGAACCTCAATGGGGCCCTACGGCAGCACTCCCATCCCTGAAAGGAGACCACAGCCCACTCTCTCAGACCCAATACGCACTCGTTTGACATTCCTCCGCTCAGCAGCTGAGCGGGCCAGGCAGAGGCGAATCATGTACATGAGCAAGCCAGGGATGCGCAATAGGTCCATGGCGTTGCCAATGAAGGCTGAGGCGATGACATAGTTGACAAAGAAGGCTCCGTTGTCTGGCAGGAACACACACCTGGGGAGAGAAGGCAGAGCAGGCTGCAGGAGCGGCTCCCACCTCACAGGACAACAGCTGGGAATCCCCAGCACCTCTGGACACCAACAAGAGCCTCCCCCTGTTGTGAAGAAGAGCCTTTGGGCCCAACCGCACTTACTCAAACCGCACAGCTGCTTCAGCGAGGAACTTTTTGTCAAACAACCAGCGAAAAAACACATCCAAGCTGTGGAAGGGGCAAAGAAAAAACAGGAACCGTGAAAAGTAGTGATAGACAGACATGCATGTGCAAATATGTGCACATACAAGCTGCTCTAGAAGGACCCAAAGCTCTGACTACTGACTGTTTTGCTTCCTTTTGGAATGTGTCACCAGCCATCATATAAATCAAACACTAGGAAAAACACTGGCACCACAAAGGGATGTAAAGCTTTCTACTCTCAGGTACAGTCTTCTCCCTTTGCCCTGATCCTGAAAGTACTTTCCACTCTGTGCACAACATCCATGCAAGGAGCATGTTAAGTACAAGGTACTACACGAGAAACTGGTTAGGTACAGAGATTAAAAGAAAATCCCATATAGGAGTAAAATAATGGGACCTTCTTCCTCAGTTTTGATTTTTTTTGGGATATAAAGTCAAGCACCCTGAGTACCAGTGGAGTAGAGCCTCAGAGGCAACCATAGTGGGGCTCAGACCTCAAAAGGAAGCATGGTGTGTTCAGTCTGCTCAAAACACAAATATTCTGGGAACACTGCCTCCCTAGCTTGTAAGGTGATGTGCCACAAGGCAGCTTCAGTGGGGCTGGGAAACTGCTGTCGTCACCTTCTGCCTCCACAGGAGCTGCCTGACTTTATCACTGAGGGACTACGTCTCAGTTCCTGAATTTAGGGGAGAACAGATCCCATCCCCCTATGTTTAAGTAACTCTCCACCACATTAAGGACCCCCTGTCCCACTCCCATCCCCCAACTTTTTTTTTTATCAGACTGTCTTCCTACTCCTTCCACACAGGAAACCCATGCTGATGGATGGCAGCTGATGCACTCCAGTTTGCCATGGGGCACTTCTCTAACCCCTGCAGAAGATCTAGGGCTCACATCCAAATAGGTGAATCTTGCCGCAGCCTAGACGTAACTACTCTCACAGGTAATTATCAGTAATAGAACAGGAGGGAAGGGCCTGAAGCCTCCCCAGCCTAAATCAGTGGAGGCTTAGGCTGGACATGAGGAAAAGTTATTTCACTGAAAGACTGGCCAGGCATTGGAGCAGGCTGCTCAGGGAGGGGGCTGAGTTCCCATCCCTAGATTTGTTTAAAGGTCGTTTAGATGTGGTGCTTAGAGATCTGGTCTAGTGGTGAACTTGGTACAGCAGGGTTATTGGTTTGACTTGATTCTCAAAGGTCTTGTCCAACTTGAGTGATTCTATGGTTCTACCCCAGTCGGCCAAGCAGTGCAACCTACTCAAGTTCTGGCTCACATGGGGGATTCTCTAGTTTCGCGCAAAGCTCAGAATGCATGCTGAGCACAGAGGTGTCTCCTTCACCAGCAGACCTCAAGCAGACTCCTCATACACATCCATCAAGCATGCCACATTACTTGGAACAGCACAACACAAGTCAGTCCGTCTGTGGCTGACTCTGTAAGCTCCTAGAGACACAGCGAAGTCTGATCTGGTCTTGGCCCCCAAGAACACCATTTTTCTGAGGGGATGGTGGCCAGGGCACTTGTGCAGTGGTGAAGGGATTAAAAAAACACCCCAAAGTAGGAGGAAAACCATGTGTGTATTCAGCCTGCCCTGCCCTCCAGGTCTCTTCTATTCCTTTCCCACCAGGCTTACCTGCTCAGGCCCAGCGACGGCAGCAGCAGAACCATGAAAATGAGAAAGGTGTAACACTTATGCATGGTTGTCCTGTTCTCTCCAGACCTGAGGGCAGAGAGGCAGCTGTTAACTTTTCACTTTTCACCCTAGTAACAGTGTCCCCATCTTTCTCATCAGAAAGGATTTCCCAGTTCTTAATGGAAATCTCACCCTGTCCAGTACCAGTGCATGAATATGTCCCTTTCTAGTTCCTTCTCCCCTGTTTCACAGGCCCTCCAAGCCCTTCTATCTTTCAAGGACTCTGCAATCTCTTGACCTCCCCACAACAGGTTGGGTATTTGGAAGCCCCTCCTCACAGAAAGGGTGATCAGACACCGGAATGGACTGCTCAGGGCAATGGAGCTGTTTAAGGACACCTGGAGGTGTTTAAGGATAGACCGTCTGTGGCACTTAGTGCCCTGTTCTGTCCGACGTGGTGGTATTTTGTCATGGGCTGAGCTGGATGAACTCAGGGTCTTTTCCAGCCTCAATAATTCTGTGATCTGCAGTCCCCAGAGGTGATGACATCCTTTCCACTAGACTTTGCACCACAGAACACAAAGCTTGTGTTGCCTGTCCTGCATGCCTCACCAGCTGCATGTTTCTAGTGCTCCACACCTCCAATACCTTTTATCTATAGTCAGAAGCCACAGCAGCCCAGGTAAATGCCCCTTGGGGAAGCCCTGACTTACACACAGGTACAGGCACAGAACCTGCTCACCTGCACCAAGATTTCCATTGCTACTGGTATTTCTCACAGTGACCAACCACATCTCCTCCCATCTTTCTTTCTCTTGTAGACCCACATCGAGCTCTGCTCAGAAAACCAAGCTGCACATCAACCACCAAGGCTCATCAGAACAGCTGCCCATGGCAGACCCCAGGTGTCCAAGAGGTGCAACAGAAGTTTAAGCAGAAAGATCCAGCCAGGCACTTTGTCTCTGAGAAGTGTCTACTGGCCAGGCAGCATGATAGCATGGCCAAGAACAGGCGCTGGCTGTCCTTACCTGGTCCAGTGAGCTTCAAAGAAGGCAGAATAATACACAATGGTGGGCAGCAGAGCAGAAAAGCACCACAGCAGCAGGGTGGGGAAGAACTGAGTGATTATGGGGTTCTGCAACAAGGCACAGAAGAAACAGTGCGTTACACAGAGTGGCAGCTCTCGCATCAGCCACAGTCTGAGTTGTCTTTGCTGACACTAAGTCCTTGAATCATGGCTGCCACTGTACCCTTAGGTACCAGGCTTAGAACCTCCCTCATATTGCAGGTGACAGGACAGGGCAATGCAGACAGCTCCTTTTGTTGTGCCTCAGTGTGGCAATGGGTCTTCTCCCATACCTTAGGGTCACTCCCATGCTACCCATCCCACACTCATTTTCTGATGACCTTACATTGAGGTATTCCACTGGCTTGGTGACATTGAACTTGTCCATAGTGGTGATGATGATAGCAGGGGTGGTGAGGAAGAAGAGAAGGATGAAGAGGACCACATTGATCACAAGGCAGCGGATCCACCACATGAAGCCCCGGATGGAGAGGTGTTCCCTGAGAGGGGGGAAGGAGGGCATCAGAATGGCTGCATGGTGGAGAAGGGCAGGTCTGGGCCTCATGTACACACCACAGCCCAGCCTGCACAAAGAGCACTTGGGGTGCCAGCCCAAGGCTTTCCCTTTGTAAGTCAGATCAGACCTATAGCTGGGCTTTGGCAAGAAAAACTCATTCAGTTACCAGAGGAGTAGATGGGGAAGGAGACAGAGAGGGTGCACCCCTTTCCTATTGGCAGGGCTCCACTGAGCACTGTGGAGCTACTCACCAGTAGATATTCTGTGGATCAGGGGCATAGCTAACAGTCCAGTTGGAGACATGGAGGGACTCACTGCAGGAGGAGGCACTGGGCTCCCCACGGCATGCACAGCCCTGGCACTTACAGGCATTGAAATCTTTGAGGATTCTGGAGAGGGAGACAAGGAGAGATGCTGACAGAAAGAGTTAGCAGGGAGAAGCCAAGAGGGACACCTTAGTGCTGGTATTCCTCTGACTGAGAGCAAGAGCTGGGACAGGTCAACTTACTGGGGAGGACAGGGCCCTTTGTACTCACATGGCTGTGATGGTCTCATTGTGGAAGGTGACAAAGGCCATCCCTAGGGGTTTCTCATTGACCTTCTCCTTCTCCCGCTTGTAGTCATCTTTGAGCTTTTCCTCCAGCTTAGTATAGTACTCAATGGCTTCCACCTGGGCATGGGGACAGATGTCAGAGCACAACCCCAGGAACTCAATCTCCCACTGCCCAGCACTTCCAGCTCTCTCCCCACCTCCTCGCAGCCTCTGATGACACAGCAGCACAGATGGCCACAGGGCTTGGGGTTGATCATGGATGGGGAGTTCTCCTTGGTCTGCAGGTTGGTGAAGTAGATTCGCCCACGCTCAGCTTTCTTCCTAGAAGAGGACAGTGGAAGAGAAGGAAGGAAAGACAGAAAGAGAGAGTGGCTCAGAAAAGCTACTGTGGCACCAGACTTGAGGGAGAGTCCACAGCATTACCCAACCTGCCCACTCTCCCAAACCAGAGGTTACCTCTCTGCATCAAGGAACATCAGCCGAGCCACGTCATAGCATGGACGGGCCTCCAGGACAGTGCAGTTGGCATAGGCCTCCCTGCAGACAGAAGCACCAAATGATCACACCCAGCTTCGAAAGGCTGTACCCCCTCCAGCATACCCCATGCATCCAGGGCTTCTATACTGTCCTGGACTGAGCATCATGACACACAGCAAGAGCATGCTGAGGGCAGCTGGGGAGTCTGCAGGCTCTGTCCTGTGTAGCAGAAGCAACACATGGGGCAAATGCTGCACTCTCTGGACTCCTGAACGTTTGCTCTCTGTCAGCAAGGAACCTCTCTGACCTCAAACATGCTCTCTCTCTTCATGAGCAACAGGGTTTGGGTTCAAAAGAGGAAGACAGGCTCCCTAAGGGCACAAAGCACTCCTCCTTCTGTTCTAAACATGTCCCTGCGAAACATGGTCCTGACAGGGAGTTCACTGAGGTCCTGATGGAAGACAAACTTAGGTTTTTTGGTCAAAATGAAACATGTATTTTTTCATGAGGACTGTGATGTGGCCAAAAGCAGCAGTACAACATCCCATAGTCACTGCTTGAGCGTTTCCTGTCTGCATTTTATCTCTGAACTTGGTCACACCTCCAGGCATACCCTGTGCAGTCCTCACAATGCTGACCCCTGTGGCTCTGCAAGAGACAGCTGGACACATCCCCGTCCTGAACACTGCACATTCAGATAAAAACGTATGTGGAAAAGTAACAGTGAGATGCTCAAAATAAAACTGTTCACAGATTTTTGGGAGTCCTGGTGGACAGCAAGTTATCTGTGGGACAGCAATATGCCCTTGGGGCCAAGAGGGGAAATGGTACCTTGGGGTGCTTCAAGAAAAGTGTGTGGAGAGAGGATCTTCTCCCCCTCTACTCTGCCCCAGTGAGACCACACCTGGAATACTGTGTCCAGTTCTGGGCTTCCCAGTTCAAGAGAGACAGCGATCTACCCAGAGAGAGTCCAAGGGAGGGCTACAAGGATGCTTAAGGGACTTGAACATCTCTCCTCTGAGGAAAGACTGAGACAACTGGGGCTGTTTAGTCTGGAGAAGAGAAGGCTAAAAGGGATCACATTAATATCTGTAAATACCTGAGGGGCGGGTGTCAAGAAGGGGCTGGTCTCTTTTCAGTGCTACCATGTGACAGGACAAGGAATAATGGGGCTAACCTGTTGACAGAGCTCTGGCACAGGCTGCCTGGAGAGGCTGTGCAGTGTCCTGCTCTGGAGATTTTTAAATCCACCTGGACACAGCCCTGTGTGACCTGCTCTGGGTGATTCTGCTCTGGCCAGGGGTTGGACTAGATGATCTCTAGAGGTCCCTTCCAACTCCTGACATGCTTTGATTCCATGATTTTGACTAGCATTCTGCTCTCCAAGTATTACTGCTATTCCAGGTAACGCTAGCACTACCCCAATAAAAACATCCCTATTACAGAACAGCCTTTCATTAGGAACACAGAAAGACTCACTCAAAATGCTTCTTGATCTTCTCAGGCTCAGCATATTTTGAGATTCCATTGATGAAGAGAGTTCGCTTAACCTGGAAGGAAGGACAGAAAGAAAGGAGATGGCAGGATGCAGGTGGTTTGAAAGACCAGACTGCAGAAAAATCTCCCAAGGCCTGAATCAGAGATGGGAAAGGGCACCCCAGGTTTTCTAGCTCCCTCTCTCCTATGCTTTCACTAGCTGTTGGCAGCCTGCATCCTAGTGTGATGTAGACTGAGAAGCAAGGGGCTAACACTGCAGCTGCCTCAACAGTTACAGAGGGTACCCTCAAGAAATTCAGATTTCACAAGCAGCTGGAGCAATCCCTGTGAAAGCCATGGAGTCTTTCCCAACATGTATGACCACCACAGGCCTCTCCTCTTTCCCATTGGCAGCCAGGACTGCCAACCTGAAGGAAACCTGCCTTTGGCCAGGCTGAATAAGAGAACAGCCACAACAACTGAGGGCAAAATTGCTAGGGGAAGTGGGGTGCTTGGAACTTTCTCTCCAAGGCCACCTGACTTGATTAGAAGGACATGGGCAAATGTGCCTGGGAGAGTGGCCAGATCCTGCTCACCAAGTCATCCTCTTTGTAGCGCATCTTGGATGTGTGCCGTCGCATGCTGTACACAGTCAGAAGCAGGTACAAGAAAGCAAACGATGTGTGCAGCCAAAGCAGGTTATTCCTGTCACAGAGGAGACCAGAGAGGTCAATACAAGGTTGCCATTACAAGTCTGTGTATGGCTGGTCAGGCCCTGGAGGTGCTGGGGCCAACAGTGGTGTAACTGGCACAGCATCCATAGACCCTACAACCATCTTCTAATTTGCAGGGACAGTAGCTTCACAGCAAGGGCAGAAATGCAGCCTCCAAGGAGGTTAGGCTCTGCAGCAAGTGGTCATTTACAAAATAACCCCTCAAGGGGCTCAATTATCCATCCCACCCCTGCCCACACATACCCAGAGTTCAGGTTAGCAATAGTTGTCCTCCCAAAGCTGTAGGCGTTGTTTTCTAGGGAGAAAGAGGCAGACACAAAGGCATGAAGTTACAGGGTGGCACAGAACACTGCTTTGGTGGGCTGCTGCAGGAATCTCACCTGCATGACATCCCAAAACCCAAGCTGCCAAATATGACCGTCAGGATGTGTCAACACTCAAAGGGGGATGGCAATCAGGGTTTGGCTGTGTTAGTCCTGTCCTGCCCTCCATTGCTCCCCAGTGCTCTGGGACACAGTATTGAAAGCAGCTTCCCCAGTAGAGCCAAAGGTATTCTGTTCTCACCTAGCAGGTCCCCCGAGAAGTTGACAGGTAAGACAATGCCCACGGAGAGCACCCCCACAGCCACCAGCAGCCCGATGATGTGCCTCTGGAAGGACAGGTAGTGGACTGCATCACCCCCACACTTGTCTCGGATCTCATCATCCCTGCCGGGGAAAGAAAGGCTGTCAGGCAGTCTTCATGTGCTGGAGAAAGGCAGGCTGCTCTCCTCACTGCAGCCCACACAGCATCCCTTGTTCTGCCCTAAAGAGGGGCAGCCAGACCCCAGGGTACAAAGTCCAGTAGCCAGTCCTGAAGCAGCCTGGGCAGAAACCCACCTGGGCAATCCTTACTGCAGTTCCTGCCCATGCCCCTGCCATCTGCACTCCAGGACAGACAGAAAGACACAGGCACACCCCACCTCACACCATTCTGCTGGGCCTTGCCTGCCACACTGGGACAGAGGATGATTGCTGAGACATCCCACAGCACTCTGAAGCCAAGAAATGCTTCCAAGATTTCCTGAGCATCACCAAGGAAGTGTCTCCTTAAATCCTCCAGCCCTGCTTTCATAGCCATTCCTGGGCTTACAGTGCAGGAGTTCCAGGGAGAAGAGCATCTCTACAGAGCTGTAGACAGTGTTTCTGAGGTGGTACTGAGAAAGGAGGAGACCTGACCTGGGTGCTTTATCTCACACTGCCTGACAGTAGTTTCGGCTTTACAACTCCTTATTCTAGTTCTGCCTTTGCTCATCCTCTCAGGAGGACACATTTTGCTTAGGCTGCAGCAAGGACAGTGACTTCACACTGGTGTCCTTTGCCAGATGTTGCAACACCATACTCTGCCTCTCCTGCCTGTGCAGCTCCTGGGGCACTTACTTTATCCTGAAGATGGCTGTCAGCCAGGAGCAGAAACCCTATGGAGAAAGAAAAGACAGGAGAGTGTCACATCACTTTCTGCTCCCAACTCCCTCATTCGAAGGCTCTGTGGACCAGGATGGTGTCCTTGCACCTCTACAGGCTTGTTTCAGCAGAGGACAGACCACGAGCACAATGAGGCATGCAGAGCCATGAAAAGGACAAGGTCAAGGAGATGACAGTTCTACTCTATGGGGCACAACACATGCTGGGCTCTGCCATGTGGCTGTGCCCTGCCAAATGGCAGCTCAACCTCCCAGGCCACCTAATGTGCTCCTGGGTAGCAAGGAAGCCTTCTGCAGCCTAGGGACACCCAGACTATTCACCATACAGGTACTTCAACCATCATCGTGGATAAGAGGAACTCAGCACAGACTGGGCCAAGCCACAGCTTCTCAAAGGACACCTTGAGGAAGGATATTTCCTGAGACTTCCAGCAGTCATCCACTGCACCCTGATATCCTACTGAAGTGGAACTCTGTTTTAGAGAGGAAATCAGCAGTAGACAACAGTGTGAGGAGACAACAAGTACTGTGTGTTAAGGTGATGGGTCGGACAGGTGGCTGTTAAGCACACGTCTGGACACCACGTAAGCAAGTCTCTTCGAGCTCTATACCATGCTCACATATTACAAGGTGTGGGATCAGCAAACGGTGCTGCTTCTGAAAAGCCCTTGGTTCAGATGAAGTCCTGACCCCTCTAAGACTCATGCAGCTACTCACATTGTCTCTCTGGTCGAAGTCCACAGAGCTGGAGACGGAGGTGAGGCGTTCATAGCGGTCATGGCTGTCAGAGTGCAGGGCAGAGGCTACGCTAAAATGACAAGCAGGAGGTGAGGGAGAAAGTTAGAAGATGCAAGAAAGCAGCCTGGCCAGGGACCAAGAGCACCCAGAGGTTATAGCTCAGGCCAATCTGCCCCAGGTGAGATGGAGAGAGGCAAGATCAGAAATCAGAGCTAGCAGTAAGCAGAGACCCCTCCTCCAATGGCACCTTGAGCCTGGCAGTCCCATGTGCTGTGGGTACTACTTGCTCAGCACTTCAGAGAGGCATCCACATTTTTTCAGCGTCCTCTGCAAAGAGGAGCTGGCAGCAGCTACCACAGACGCGAGATCTGCTCTGTTCAGCACAGTGGTCCCTGTCCTGGAAGGCCTTACTCACCTCAGGGAAGAAATCCTCTCCACCCTGAGTACTTCAGTGTAGGGGAACTCAAGAGGAAGAAGGCGGCAGCTGAGCCCGCCAGCTGTGCTACTGGGAGACACGCTCAGGCCAACGTGCTGCATGGGCTCAGCTGGGCCTCCTGCCTGGAAATCCCTCCACAGCACAAGTGGGGCAGACAGCTAGAATGAAAAGCCGCATGCTAGAGGAGAGGAAAGCAAGAGGTGAACATCCCAAAAAACTTTACTCCAGGTGCAGGCAGGGCCCAGACGAACCTGCAGCAGAAGCATCCAAGACAGACAATGGTCCCTCACTATGAATGAAGGCAGAGGGCAGCTGGCAAAGAAGAGACAATAAAATGGTCCAGAGACCCAAATTCAATAGCACTTGCAAGAGGACAGCATCAGGCTAGGGCTTTGGAGGTGGGGGAACAGATATGGCTGATCTGAGGCTAGAAGGAAAAAAACAGGGTGAAAACATGGTCTCCCTGCAGTAGAGGTACAAGGAGAATCAGACAGACGGGAAAAGAGAAGCAGCAGCTGAGAGACAAGTATTAGAGATGTGGTGCATGCCACTCTATGGGAAGGAGAACAAGACCCTTCTGATCCTGCCAAAGGAAAGGATGAATCATGTTGCCTCCCCCAGAGCAGGGCAGAGCCAGTGAAGTCCCCAGCTAGAAGGAAAGAGGGGAGAGGACATTAGCTGAAGGTTACGGGACTACAGCAGTGCAGATCAGACAGTGATGTGTAGTCTTGCGACTGTGCAGCCCAACATCCTGCTCTGCTGGAAGGACAGAGAGAGCTTCAACTCAGCTTTCACACGTCCATAAAATCCCAGATCCTTCACAGCTGGGCACAGCAAAAGTGAAGCTGAATTTCTGCTCTCTGCAGCCCTAAGAACTCAGCACAGTAACACTGGGCTTTTGCGCCTCAGTTCTGGAAAAGCAGAGAGCAGAAGCAGCACTGGAGGGAATGATTGAAAGGTGCCATGGTGTGACACTGTCAGGCTCATTCAGCTTCATTCAGGGACATGCAGACGCAATCATCAGGATGACCAGCAGTGTTGAGAAGATAGAACTTAACCCTTGCCAAAGCTGAAGCTAAAAGAGGGAGCTCCAAGGGTACCTGCAGTTAGCTGGAGACTTTTTAAAGCCAAGCACTAACAAAGAAAGTGGGTGAAGGCAAGGTTGCCCTCAACATAAATGCAGGTGAGAGTGTGTCCATTGCCTCAGGTTTGGTGCCAGCCCTGCCAAGGAAGAAGGATGGGGTTTGAGGTGTGGCCAGCCTCAGGCTCAGGGAATTGCAAGCTCTGATGACAAAAGCCAGGTGTGTGGTGGAAAGGGCTTGCTGTGGTGTGAGGCTGCGGGTGGCTACATGTCCCACAGAGCTCTGACCACTGCCCTTACACACAGAGGTGTGGGTAGGCTCCCAGTGCAGATTAAATCACCAGTTTGGAGTGCCCATAGGTTCTCAGTCAAAGAGACACATCAAAGGAGGGTGCCTGAGTGAGCCAGCGATGGGCTTAAGTGGCCAAGAAGACCAGTGGCATCCTGGCCTGCATCAGAAATAGTGTGGTCCAGAAGGACTAAAGAAATGATTGGTGCCCTGCACTCACCACTAGTGAAGCCTCATCTTGAGTACTGTGTCCAGTTTTGGGCTCCTCAACACAAGGAGGACACTGATCTGCTGGGTCCAGAGAAGGGCAAAAAGGCCACTGAAGGGCCTGGAGACAGCCCAGGGATAACCCTGGATCTTAGAGGAGCAGCAAATGGAAATGGGGGTGTTTAGCCTGGAAAAAAGGAGACTAAGGGGAGACCTTACTGCTCTTTACATCTACTGACAGGAGGGCGTAGAGACGTNACAGGAGGGTGTAGAGACATGCAGGTTAGTCTCTTCTCCCAAGTCACCACCAATAGAACAAGAAGAAATGGCCTCAAGCTGTAAAGGGAGGGTTAAGTTCGACATCAGGACAAATGTCTTCCCAGACAGAGTGGTCAGGGGTTGGAACAGGCTACTCAGGGAGGGGGTGGAGTCGCTGTCCATGCTGGGTTTCAGAAAAGGAGTAGATGTGGCTGTAGTGAACAGAGTTTAGTGGGCAGGGTGGGGTTGGGTTGATGGGTGGACTAGATGATTGTGGAGGTCTCTTCCAACCTCTATGAAGCCCTCCCACACCAAAGCTATGCTGCACACTCAAGGGCTGGGAGCAACAGGTGGCAAACATGTCCCTAACCCACCACCTGCCACTGTGCTCCAGCACAAAGAACAGCTGGGCTGGTAAGGTGTCACCAGGGTCTTTCAGGAGCACAGCCAGAACAAGCTTTTCTCACATGGCTCCATAGGCTTTTCCAAGTTTCTGGCTACCAACACCATCATGTGCTCTGCAGAGTTCCCCCTGCAGACAGGTGCTGAGGCACAGGGGATGCTCTTTTTATAGGCATAAAAACAGCAAGAAAGAGAAAAGAGCACAAAGTGAGGGTCCATGGCAGTGCTTGATGGGCACCATCATGTCAAGGTGCTGGGGGATGCTCTTGGCAGAACTGAGGCAGAAAGTTTGCCTCTGCATGGGAGAAAGGTGCTGCCATCACAGCAAGCTGCCATCTAGGGATATGTGGCAAGGGAGATAAGGGTTAGTGCTTCTGTGGTCTTAAGAACCTTATGGGATAAAGGAGAGCTGTCAGATGCTCTCTGTGCACCTGCCTGCCCTTGCAGACGGCATGGGAACAGCCCTTGTGGCACAAGAGAGAGCCACTACATCAGCATACAAGGGATGATCTATGGATGCCATCTATCTGGACTGCTGCAAGGCGTCTGACACTGTCTCCCACAACATCCTACTCACGAAGTTGCAGAGTTATGGATTTAATGGTTGGACTCTTCAGTGGATAAAGAATTGGTTGGATGGTGGAACACAGAGGTTAGTGGTCAATGGCTCCAAATCCAGATGGAGAGCAGAGACCTCTCAGGGGTCCATCCATACTGGGACCTGTAGAGTTTGGCACTTTTATCAGTGATATAGACAGTGGGATTGAAGGCACCCTCAGCCGGTTTGCAGATGACACTGAGTGGTGATGTCGACAGGTCAGAGGGATGGGAAGTAATCCAGAAGGACCCGGACAAGCTGGAGAGGTGGGCCCAAGCGAATGTCATAAGGTTCAACAACACCAAGTGCAGGGTCCTGCCCTTGGGTAGGACCAATCTTCACTATCGATCCAGGCTGGGAAAGGAAGGGATAGAGAGCAGCCCTGAGGAAAAGGACTTAAGAGTGCTGGTGGATGAGAAGCTGACCATGAGCAGTGTGCACTTGCAGCCCACAAGGCCAATCACATCCTGGGCTGCATCAAAAGCAGACACAAGGCTCCAGGAGGACCTGATAGCTATCTGCCAGTCCCTGAAGGATGCTACAAGAAGGCTGCAGAAGGACTGTTTACGAAGGCCTGGAGTGACAGGATAAGGGGCAATGGTTTCACATTAGAAAAGGGCAGACTGAAATGGGATGTTAGGAAGAAATTCTTTAGCAGAAGGGAGGTTGAACACTGGAACAGGTTGGCCAGGGAGGGATCTGGAGATCTTGAGGCTGTCTCTGCTCACTGCAGGGGGGCTGGACTAGATGACCTTCGGAGGTTCCTTCCAACCTGTGAGATTCTATGATTCCATGAAGCTCCTATGCGTGTGAGGCTGTGGGCTTGAACAAGGAGGTCTATGTTCCGCATCACTAAGTGGGTAGAACCTAATGGACATAGGCAGGTAGAGCCAGGTACGTGATGTGGAACCCTCCACCTTGTCTGGGACTGGGAGCTCCTCAGCATCACTGCCCTTGGGGAGCTTTTACGGTTACTGGGGAATGCCAGGGTGCATCCAGTTGTGATAGTGGCTGTCACAAAGGGGAGGGAAAGAGAAGACAGAAGTGCACAAATCCCCCAAGGGGCACAAATCCAAGCCCAAACTCCCAGACATTTAGATTAGTTCAGAAGCAATACAAAACTGTAAGAGAAAAGAAGATAGAGAGAGCAAGAAAGAGAGGAAACAAGACCCTGAAAAATGACATACTATTCCCGTTCCTCTCGCTCCTTCTGCCAGTGTCGGCGCCTGGGGGCACAGAAACACAAAAGGTGAGGTTACAACCATGGGAGCAGGTGTTGGGTCTCCTCTGTTGGTGTGAGGGAGCTGTGTACCCAACAGGGTTCCACACTGGGATGGCAAAGAGAAACCTGCTAATGGTCAGGCTGGAGAAGACCTTCCTTCCAGACCTTTCCAGTGTTGCCTCAAGCCCAACACTGCAGAGGCCCTGCTGGCCCAGAGGCAGAGCACTTTGCCATCAGCTAAAGGGACACTGGAGTCACTGGTAAGGTGGCCTGACTCCACACCATGGGTGGCTGAGTGATAGGGCTGGGCCAGAGAGCTGTGCTTCTGCCATTTGAGTTCTCCTTCCACATCTCTCCTCTCCATCCAGGAAGCCAACACCCTCCCAAAACTCTTTCCACCCCAGAGGTGGACCAAGCAGCAGGGGCTTCTCCCTGCAATGCCAGTCCTACTGATGAACCACAGCCATGCGGTTCCTCCCCCTGTGCTTACTGGCCTTTCCTTTGCCCAACAACTGGTGCCCTTCTGCCTTTCTGTCTGCAGCCACTGTTCCCACTGCTTGCACCCAAAAGACCCGAGCATCACCTCTATGAAAGGCCAGGCTCCTCTCCCCACTGAAAACCAGAGCTGTGCAGCTGCTGTGGAGATCAGTTAGCACTTGAGTCCAGATAGCTTAAACCTGAGAAGCTGCTGCCCTCTCCCCAGTGAGGTCTCATTCCTTCTTGCTTTTCCTCCAAGCCCCCTGCACTGCTGATTTCCCTAGCCAGGCCTGTGAAAGAGGAGCAGAGATGTCACAGGAACAGTGCTGCTCATCTAGTGTTGTCCAGGACTGCTTCTCCAAATCATGAGAGTTCCTTGTTTTGTGCTTGCAGAAAACCACTCTTGCTCTCTCCAATGTCATGTACTGGTATCACCAAAGCAACCAAAGAGTTCAGAAGCTCAGTCCCATCCAAGCCTTTGGACACAATGCTTGCAAACCAGCCCTAGAGAGCAACAGGCCACCCACTCAACCCAGCTCGCTGACGGCCAGGAGGGTTCTATGTTCTGCACTGCACAAAAATCGTTAGTGTCCTTCCTGCTGCTGACAGCAAAAACGACAATAGCATCTTACTCTGCTGCTGAGCTGCCAACCCCTATGAGCCCTGGTTTTGGCCAAGAGATGCTATAGTCCACAAATTCATTGGGCAGGAAGAATCCATGCCCAGACTGACTTGTCAGTACTTGGGATGTGAACTGAGCTCACGCACGTTAGCACAGCAGCATCTCACCTGGAAGCCCAGCCTATCACTACCAAGTGCTCTTAACTAGAGCTGTATTCAGCACAGCCACAAAGGCACAGCTTCAGAGGCTTTAATAAAGTCCTCACCCTTCCTGTGACATTTTTTCTGTCCTCCCTCCATCCACAGTTCCTGTCTAAGGGTCTCTGCACATCCTGTAACTGCAGGAGCCATAAGTCACATGGAACCAGCGGAGACCAGTCCTTGTGCTGGCAGAAAGAA
Organism: Upupa epops; assembly: GCA_013397515.1. Classification (NCBI taxonomy): domain Eukaryota; kingdom Metazoa; phylum Chordata; class Aves; order Bucerotiformes; family Upupidae; genus Upupa; species Upupa epops. Next base: position 43,024 of record VZRI01004522.1, read on the forward strand.
GGATGCTGTAACAGAGAAACCCAGTAAGCAGGAATATTTTCCTCTTCCTGGAACTCAGGGGATACAACTGCCATGTCTGCCTGTCCACCCCAGGAAAGGGGAATTATCCCTTTTGCCCCCCAGCAAAGAAGGTAACCACTCCTGTCTTGTTTTCCTACCCTTTTCCCACACTTACCTGTCAGCATCAGTCACTAGGGCCAGGCGTCCGTAGTCCCAAGCAACTTTACGCAAAACTGAAAAGACAAACAACAGTGCCTGGAAGACAGAAAAGGAGGATCTGTGAGATGAGGCATTGTCCAGCTCTGTCCTTGTCCTCTGAGGGCAGAGACACAGGAACAGGAAGGATAGGAAGGGATGTGACTGCTCAGCTAACAGCACACTGAAGCCATGGGACAGCACAGGCTTCCCAGGGCTGTAAAAATCAAGACTGTAAGGATGGCTGTGGGACGCAGAGGCCCAGGACACAACGAACAGTAGCTAGATCAGTCATGGGATCAAAAGGCCCATGGGTCCCAAGGAAGTAAGGTTATAGCTACAGCATCTGTGCTCCTGAAGTTCCTCAGGAGGAACAGGCAAAACTTTAGGTGGGTAATGGTGCAGGGACCTGGCACCATAAACAGTAGTTCTGGGATGCAGGACTGACCTAACCTGACCCACATTCTTAAGAAAATGTGCAACACCCTTCCACAGGCCTGGTATGGTGATACTGGAGTCAAGTCAACAGTGGCTAAGCCCACAGAGGCTAAAGGACAAAAAAGGACCATAAAGGCAGCCAGCAGAAAAATTTGGGGTGAATTTGGGGTCCTCAATTCTAATCACTTGCTCAGAGTCCTTTTCAAGGGCTGATTAGGGAAGAAGGTGCTGAAACAAAAGCAGGCAGACTTACAAGAAAGCACATAAAGTCAAGGGCTAGGACAGTGGGTACCCCACCGAAGGGAAGGCCCTGCAGCACAGTGCTGCGGATGCGAGCACTGTAGCAGTAGTCCTTGGTGCTGTTGTTGCATGAGGAGGCTTTGCAGGTGGCCCCCGCTGAGCCCAGGTTGGTGATCACGAAGGGAAGCATCTCTACAGCTTCATCGTCTTCCCTGGTGAAAGGAGAAAAAGGCCTGGTTACACACACCAGCAGGATAGCCCTGATGGGAGGTCGGGGCCAACCCTGCCTACCACCTCAGGATCCTCTGTGCTACAGGATTTCCCTGGGAACCAGTGTCCAGGGACAAGATCATCTGGAGAAGCCTATTTTGGGGCATGCTGGAAAAGCCAGGGTGCTTCAGCAGCTGTAGTACCAGCACACACAGCCCCAAGCCCACTTCCTTGCTGCCCACTTACACTATTTAGAGGCATCTTTTCTCTCTTGCTGCTCCTCTTCCTGAGGACACAGTGCCTCACTCTCTGCCCCTGACCAGAGGGAAGCTCTGAAACACCAGCCTAGATGGATTTACTGCACAGAGAAATAGAATACCTCTCATTCCTCTCTTGGGGGATATTATCAATATTTAGATTCTAAGTGGTATCTTGCAGGAACAAGTTCCAGATGTTGAGTAAGAGACTACAATCCCACAGCCTTCAGTTCTCCTTGAACAGTGAGTAAAGGCAAAGGATAAAGCCTTGGCTCTCCAGACCTGCTAAGCTCATAATCGTTAAGTGTCCCCTCCTTCTCTCTAACCACTCTCACCAATACTGCCTCTCCTTTGACCCTACAAAGTGGGGACCAGAACTGCATGGAAAGCGACTTTAATTGCCAGAACAGGATCATGATGCTCTCAGCATCTCTCCTTGCGGTACTCTTCATGCAGCTCAGCATTATTTCCTTTCCTGATGGCATCTCTGTGTATCAAGGAAAAGCAGCTCTGTAACTGGGCTGCAGTACTGCTGCCCTAAGTGGCAATAGCGATTTAGAAGCCAGTCACACCCGAGAACAAAGCACAGCTTCCAGTACAGCCAGCAGTATCCTTCCCAGTGCCCACTTTCTCACCTCCTCACACCACCTTGCCTCACAGAGTCACCTGGACATCACCATACCGTGACAAATCTGAATGACCTTGTGGCACTGGATGATCCTTTCTGGGTCATTAACAGTGAAGGGCCTCATCCCTCTCTCTACTCACACTGAAACGGCTCATTCACTCCCGAGCTTTGCTGGTGGATGATCACACAGTTTTTAATCCAGGACTCTACATCTCCTCCAGAGGACAGTTTTTATTTAGAGTCTTTTGTGAGGAACTGCAGAGGTTTTCTGAACATCCAAGCAGATTACACACACTGGCTAAAAACTACCTGTTATGCCACTGATTTACAGATGTGAGACAGATCAGGGAAGAGAGTCCAGAGGAGGGCAACATGCCTGGTAAAGGGCCTTGGAGGACAGGTCTGATGGGGAGAGGTTATTGCTCCTGGGGCTAATAAGTTTTCTGAAAAGGAGGCTGAGGAAAGACCTTATTGCTCTTTACAGCTACCTGACAGGAGGGTGCAGAGAGGTGGGGGTTGGTCTCTTCTCCCAAGTCACCAGTTATAGGACAAGAGGAAATGGCCTCAAGTTGTGCCAGAGGAGGGTTAGATTGGACATCAGGACAAATGTCTTCCCAGAGTGATCAAGGGTTGGAACAGGGTGCCCAGGCAGGGGGTGGAGTCACTGTCCATGGAGGGGTTCAAAAAACTAGTAGCTGTGGCCCTGGGGAACAGGGTTTAGTGGGCAGGGTGCGGTTGGGTTTATGGTTGGACTGAATGATCCTCATAGAATCACAGAATGCACTGGGCTGGACGGGACCATTAAAGATCATCTAGTCCAATGCCCCTAAAGCAAGAAGGGCCATCTCTCATTAGGACAGATTGCTCAGAGCCCCATCCATCTTGTCCCATACTGGTTCCAGGGATGGAGCTTCTACCACTTCTTTGAGCAGCCTGTTCCAGAGATTCCCCACTCTCAGATTCAAGAGTTTTTTTCTCATGTCCAATCTAAATGTACCCTGGTCTACTTTAAAACCATTGCCCCTCATCCTGTCACCACACAAACTCGTCCTCTTTCCTGTAGCCCCCTTCAGGCATTGGAAGGTCACTATCAGGTGCCCCCCAAAGCCTTCTCCTCTCCAGGCTGAACAAGACCAACTCTCTTAGCCAGCCCTCTGAGCATTTTTGTAGCCTCCTCTGGACCCGCTCCAACAGCTCCTCATCCTTCTTGTGTTGAGGGCTCCAGAGCTGGATGCACTGCGCCAGGAGAGGTCTCACCAGATTAGAGCAGAGGGGCAGAATCCCCTCTCAATCTGCTGGCCAAACTGCTTCTGATGTAGCCCAGGATGTAGTTGGCCTTCTGGGTAGCAACTGTGCATTGGTGGCTCACGGACAGCTTTTCATCCACCAACATCACCAAGCTTCTCTTTGTGGGGCCAACCCACAAAGGTTGCTTCTGTGACTCTAAGTCAACATGGGAAGGAACTTCTCCAGCAACAACTGCCACCCTCCCCAAATGCACACCTCATTGTTTTGCAAAGCTCTCTGCATCACACAGAATCACTGAATCATTAAGGTTGGAAAGGACCTCTAAGATCATCAAGTCCAATCTTCAACATGATACGGCCATGAGCACTAGACCATGTCCCGAAGTGCCACACCTGCTCACTTTTGAGCACCTCCAGGGATGGGGACTCCATCACCTCTCAGGGGAGTCTGTTCCAATGTTTAACTGCTCTTTCACTAAAGAAATTTTTCCTAATTTCCAATCGGAACCTTCCCTGGTGCAATTGATGGCCATTTCCTGCGGTCCTATCAGCAGTTATTGGGAAGAAGAGGCCAACACCAGCCTCCCTACAAACTCCTTTCAGGTAGCTCTAAAGGGCAATAAGGTCTCCTCTCAGCCTCCTCTTCTCCAGGCTAAACAACCCCAACTCACTCAGCCTCTCCTCATTAGACCTGTTCTCCAATCCCTTCACCAGCTTTGTTGCCCCTCTCTGTCCTCAATCTAACACTTCAATGTCTTTCTTACACTGTGGTGCCCAAAACTGGGCACAGTGTTTTCTCTTGAGATTCCACTGCTATCCTGTTGAGTAGGACTATGGGTTCCTCCTTACACCGGCAGCAGAGTGCCCCATGAACTCCAAGGCTGTGCTGTACTAAGATGGGGTTAAAGGTGCTGCCTGGGCTGAGATGCTAATATCAGCACAAACTCCTGGACACCAGGGTAACCAAAGCATGGGGACTTTGTGGGAAGCTGCTGCAAAGACTGGTGGTGGTGGGAATCAGTGTGAGGTATCCAGGCCCTTTCCTGACTGAAAGCATGACTTTCCACCAGAGCACACAGCAGGACTGAGGAGGCAGGAAGAGCAGAACATTGCATGAGGGTCTTGTGCAAGTCCCAGAGCCCTCCTCTCCAGCACTTTGCACATCTAATGCTGACTTCCTCAAAACTGCAAGGGCAGCAGAGAAGGATTTGCCAAAAGGCATTTTCAGCTCTTATTCAGCAATAGCAGACTCCATCTCCCTCTCTACGAGCAATGGGGGAGGGAGGAATGGCTGGACCTCTAGTTTCCCCATCCTCCTGTCTCACATCTCAGCCTCCGCATCCCCAGCACGTCCACACTGCTCCATTCTTCCATTCCTACATGTCACAAGCAGAGACATCTCACTTCCCAGCTGAAGCCCCATAAGCACATCCCACTGGGTGCTGCAGTGCCTCCAGGTTCCAGCCTGGCTCCTCCTTTGTGGACCAGCCTCTGTCCTTGGTCTGCATGTCAGTACAGCTCAGTGAGTTTTCCTCTTGGGTGAGCACCCACACAGGAGTCAACCACTGGAGTCAGCCAGATGTGAGAAAGTAGCCTGAGAAACACCAGCAGACCAGCACAAACCAGTAAAGCACGTGACAGAATGACATGAGTACCAAGACCACATTTTTTTGTGTCATCACTGGTAAATGTTAACGATGTCAGTTCTAATTAGAACAGTGAGACTGATGGAAATGAGACAGGGTGGAGGTACATGCTGGCAGCTGAATGTCACTGCATCCAAGACTAGAGTCTTCTAGATCAAAAAAACTATTACAAATAAAAATAAACCTCAACAAAAAACCTCACAAACAAACCCCTTTCAATCTGCTACATCTCTAGGACATGGTGTTTGGGGCGGTGAGGTGTGCTACTGTTCCAGGCCCTAGAAAGTGCTGGAGGCATGGCGTGTACCTTGCAGACCTGAGTTCTTCTTGGTTTCTCAAGCACCACTAGGTGATTGCTGCCATGACACCAGAGCCCTGAGAGCAGACGATGTTTCATGCTGAGCCCCTTGGGGACCTTCACACAGTGGCTGGTACCCCAGGTTGAGGGAGAGTTCTCATCCCCAACATTCACGCAGACGTTACCTGCACCTTGATGGTGAAGGCCAGAAGAGTTCAGGGCAAACCAGTTGTAGCCAAGAACAGATGAGAGAATAACAGCCCAACTCTTGGAAGAAGCGCAGAGAAAAACTCCAGAGAGGTGTGGGGGGGAGGGGGTGCATTGCAAATGATAAAAAAAGACTTTCCCAGGGTAAAGCAGCAAATGAGTAAATAGATCTGGCATGGGTCTTTCAGGCAGCTGAGGACTGGTGAAGTGCCGACACACTGGTTGCAGCAAGGAGAAACACGTTCTGCAGGTGAAGGGAAAAGGCATCAAGGAGAAGTGCTACTGCTGCGATTCACACAGGGCTGGGCAAACAGGGATCAGTTCTGCAGCACCATGAGCCTGCAAATGCTCTGCCTCCTCTCCATCTCCTCCAGTCATCACACAGAGCTCCCTGCACACTTCACCGTCTGTACGAGGTAGCTGAGCAGGCATCAGGCCTTCAAAGCTTTGATTTGGCAGACTCAGCTTCTTCAAAGCAAAAACTAAGAGCATTCTTGCCCCACACCCAAGGTTCTTCCAGTTGGCTTTGTATCCAGCCTCAAACATCTACCAGTGAAGGGCATCACATCTTTTCATTCTTGTGTATGAGCTGTGAGCCCAGTGCTGGCAGGTACCACCGCTGCTCACATCCAGCTGCTTACCTTCATGCTGCCTGAGCGCTGCTGGCTGCATGCAGCTCATCATCAGAACTCATGTCCTGCCTAAGCACAGCCCACCATGCAAGGGACTCATCTGCACTGAGATGGTGCCTGGCAAGAATGGAAGCAGACCAACACAAGGAAGCCTCTGGATCCCTGAGAAAACTGGATTTGATGTTCTTCTACAGGCAACCAAGACCTGCAGAGACCACTTAATGAGCATCACCAAAGGAGGCACAGCTTCTCCACCCAAAACTGAACCATGCTAGAGCATGATCCTGAAGGGATACAGATGATTTGGAGACCTCTACTTAATTCCTGGGCTGCTCCTTCATTTCAAAGGTCGGGAACAGAGCTGTTTCAAGAACAGTCACACATGGGAAAAAACACTCCATGACCTGGGAAACCTCACATCAGGGGACAAATTCACGTTTCAGGTAAAACCAAGCCCTTTCATTTCCACAACTTCATGCTGACAGTCCTCCCCTGACCAGGCCACACAATACTCTCTTGGAGATCATTTCCTCATCCATGATTTTCAGTAAGGAGAAGAGTTTATGGGCACTAACTTCCATCAAGGTTAGGGAACTTGTTCACTTCACAACTCTGTCCCTTTCAAGGTCACCAAAGCCAGTCATCAGAAAGTCCTGTCTTGGGACATCAGCAAAACCCGTCATGCTGCCTTCACCCACGGGAAGCTGCCTGCCTTGCCAAGCACTACAGATTTAGCTCCAGACAGACAGGTCTTTTTATGCTTCCTCTGCAGGAACTCCCTCCAATCTGCTGCTGGTGTTTTCAAGTAGTTTGGTGCCCTGAATACAACACACTATGACGAGAGGGGCTGTCCCATGGCTCAAAAAACTGCTGTTCTCTCGTTCGTGCCCCTCAGCTAAAGGCAATTTGATCTCCTTGGCTCCACATTTTGCATCTTGCTGCTCTCTTGCCTCAGTTTTCACATCCCTTTGCACCAGATGCTCCAAAGCAAGGGGTGTCTGCCCCTTGAGCTGTCAGGAAAGAGCTGGTGTCTCCTTCCCCACACAGGGAGGTTTGATGGAACAGCAGCACTCACACAACACCATGCTGCAGCTCAGCTACCAAGAAGGCACCCTGACTGTATTCATCCCGCTACAAGGAACTAACATGTCCACAGCACTCAGCATTTCTGCACTCCGAAGGAGGTTCTGCCCTGCCTCATTTGCTTCCTGACAAACCCTGTGGAATCTCAATGCCATGTGGACACCTCCAGAGTCCCATCTATATGTTCCATCACAGTTGACGGCAAGGGCCTGTCTTCTCCTGTGACATCAAAAGGAAACCCAAATCTGTCCAACAGTTCTTCATGATCATCTCCCAGTCTGCCTGGCAGCCACAGCCAATGTGATCTGCTTTCAGTTCATGAGTGTTGGATTTTATGAGTCACCGAATCAAGCACTTCACTTCCAAATATATCTACCTGTCACTTCTCCCTCAAGCTCCTAGGCTGGAAATCTACCAGTAAGAAGCCAAGTTTGTCTGCCAGCTTGAACTTTATAAAGAAATAACTGCGTAGTGCTCGGCTTCCATTGTCTCCTATAGCCTTATGCTATCAGCGACACAACAAATGCAACAGAAGTTGACTGGTGAGGCCACTGGACTTCACACATCCCGCAGAGGAGCAGCTGTACAGCAATCAAGCCCTCAGGAGTAAGTCCCAAAACACATGGCTTCTTCACTCAACACCCCAGCAGTAGCAACTCTACCAACTCCCAATGACTGTTTGCTAAGCCCAAGGACGGAGACTCCACCATCTCCCAAACACCCACCAGTCATTTTCAGTTTCTGGTTTATAGATTCCAGTGGCACACAGGCTGCTCCTCAGGGGCTGTCTTCTTGGTTACCTCTTGTATGTTTACTGTCAGTGCTTACGCTGCAGGCACGGGATCTGCACTTCCCTCAGAAAGTATGTGTGGCCTGCCCCAAGCTGGCTGTCCCATACTTCACTGTTTAGGTGAATATTTGTACAGGACCTTCACTGCACAAACATCACTTTGGCTTTCAAACTCTGTAAAAGAGTGCTCAGGAGCCTGATGCCTGGCTTGGCTGAGACATGTACACAATCTCCAGCTGACTCCCTGTTTAACCTGAATTGTCTTACACAATTGCACTACTGCACTACTCCCAGCTCCCATCTCTTTCTGCTTTGTTTATCACTAAGCTCATTTCACCTTAGAGCTTCTCATTGATCTTAAACCTCTTGTGCATAGGGGACTATTAATACACCTTGCCTTCTCTCACACCCCACATCTGTGCTGTACCAGCTATCACACCCTGAGTATCTCACCTGCACTCAGCTTTTCCTTGAGTGAAGCTTGTGTGTCTCATAAAGGCAGATTTCTGAGCTAGGTCGCACTGATCTCTCAAGGTCACATTGTTTCTTCCTCCTCTCTGGAGGCCTCCTTGCAGCACAGCACTCAAATCCACTGGGACTGTGTCCACAGGACACAATTACAACCACTTACTTACAGAGTGATCAGCATTTCCCACCAAGGAAGTCCTTGGGGAAGCAAGTCACCAAGCAGTGGCAAGGAGCAGGCTGGGGTTGTCCAAGGCACCAGCCCTGAGAGCTCCACACTGGTTCCTCACCAGAGGCTGGTAGCATACCCTAGAGTCGGCTCTGGGAGCACCCCTACTCCGTACTCTGCAGCATGCAGGCTACTCATTCAGAGGTTGAGTAAGTTTCTATCTCACTTCTGCCCTAAACACTGACACTACCACAGATAGCATGCACAGGGCTGGGGCGTCATTTTTCTTGGGTGGTACTTCGGAAAAGATTCATGCTCCTGCTTTTTTAGCCAGTGTTCCACAGGGACCCAGGAAAACCAAAACCCTGCATCAATTCAGGAACAGTGGCAAAGCAGCTGCAGAGGTTGCCGAGAGCAACATCCATGGAGGTAATGCTTAATAGCACACAGAAAAGTTCTACTTTACATCAGAAGGTGAGGAAGCTTGGCACTAGCAGGGAAAGGCCCACCAACCTGGAGCTCTCATCCAATGGCAAACACATGGGGTGTAAAACCAGGAAGCCTAGAGGGGAAAGCCCTTCATGTGTGGGCACTAAGGAGGATCAAGAAACCTGGATGCTGCATGACCTGCAGCAACAATAGTCTCACTACAACAACATCTACTCCAAACCCTGGCATCTGCACCTTTCACAGAACAAACAGAGGCCAATTCTTTCTGAAGTGTCCTTAAGAAGGCTGCAGCATTAAGTGTTTGCATTTTGCAGGCTGGGGAGGTTCTCACCTTTTCCTCACCCTCCTGTACAGCACTCCTAGGATCTTGCATGGTTGGTCTACAAGGAGCTTGCAGCTCAGGCAAGCAACAAGGGTCAAAGTAATCCAAGTCCCACAGCAGGCAGAACTAACTCCACGTTGAGAACAGATTCAGCTGCTACCGCAGGAGGAGGAAGTCAACTGCTCCTTGACAACAGCACACATCAGCAAAGGGCTCCCCAGCAAGAAGTATGGAGACAGCCAGCAAGCCAAAACAGTTACAGAACAAGTAGGAATCAGCATTCTGCATCTGCTGGGGAAAATCATGACAGGAGTCAGAGCTCTGACAACAGCAGCTCAGACCAGTCTAGGGCACAGCACCAGGACACCTGGTACAGGGCTGGGACATCACCTGGTACACTTAAGAGCAGTAGGTCAACTCAGTGGTGCTCCAACTAGGGCAATGCAATGTTGGGAAAACGTTACAGATCCCCTTATGCACTCTCTCCCAGGAGCTACTGAACTCCACTACAGGAAACAGCAGCTGCAGGAGACGAGTTCTAAGCTATATGGGACATTGATTCAATAAGAAGAGTCACAGCACAGCAATATGGACACAAAACATAGCATTGAGACTGTCCTTGCACCTACACTACACAGAGACAAGTGCTGGACCTCGCTTGGCTTATCAGTGCCCAAAGATGCCTCAGTTCCTCTTTGGAAGGACATTTGTTGTGATGCTACCAGAGGAGTCTGACTTAGAGGCACAGCCCATAACCTTACCTGCTGGGAAGAATGAGGGCCGAACGCCTCTTGCTGAGTTTTCAGGGGAGCTCTGCCTGCCTTTGCTGCTTGGGCTGGGGACTGCAGCAGGAGCTACCCACAAACACCAGGCTGGAGACGCTGGGCTTTCAGCCAGCCACTACAACTGGAGAGATGCTGACCAAGCTCTTATTTTCAATGGTCTCTCTTCACCCTGTAGGGTTTGGCAAGAGGAGCTGGGCCTGGCTTGGGAACACAGGGAACAAAGTGCTGGTCAGGCACTGGGCAGGGACAACAGCATCCAGCTGAGCCCAGGAACACCAAAGTGGTACTTCAAGGCAAGCAGCTCGGCTCCCACTCTGGAGGATCAAGGTGTGGAAAGTAAAGTGGGTGGTTAGACTTGGAGGAGGGCCCTGGATGTTTGGTAAGACACAACAGTACAAGCCTCCTCATCTAGACTCCATCTCACCCTTAGGACAAAGAAACTACTTTACATGGGCAAAGCTGTTCTGAGTCACTGGTTATCTGTGTTTATCCACAACAGCAGCCAGCCCAGGAAAAGTCCACTAAAGACCTGTGGTTGGTAATCTGGGCTCCTCTTGTCTGTGGCCTCAGCAGAAGCCCACTGAGTCTGCTGACATCATGACTCGACAGGAAGGATGGCTAGGAGGTCACTCCAGAGGCAGTGTGGAACACATGAAGTACTATGCACCAAGAGCTGCTGGAGGTGAAGAGAGCAATGCGTCTCCTGCCCAGATAGACCAACATCACAGAGAAGAACAGAGACCACCTACCTGGCAGCCTCCTAAACCACAGCATCTCCTGAGCTCTGCTCCTTCATGCTGCAGTATTGAAAGGAAAACAACAGTAGATGCCTCCCATGAGCCTGGAGAACACCCAGGAGCAGGTAAGCATAATACCCTGCTGTAAGGCACCCCATGAACCTGAAGGTTGCTTTCAATGCAAAGCACCATGCTAAACAAGAATGCAGACCAGTGGGAACTGCCTGAATGGCCACCATAGCAGCCCCAAGAGTAACTGTAGTGCTCCCATCCCACTGCCAGGTGTTTCCCAGGGCCACAGCACTTCCTGGCGCACCATGTTTCCAAAGGTGATTTCTCATGATAAAAAAACCAGCATGATAGCACTGATGGCTGAGGTCCACGTACTTGTGTCTCCATCCCTGTACGAAGCCCTGAAGTTTTTAAGAGTTACCCCGTACCCACAATCCTAACCCTTCCTGGACACATGACAATGACAGCATACAAAGAGGCCATAGGTTTCCACCAAGAGACCACACTCCTGGCTCTTTGCCTTCCACAGATAAGTCCAGATGAGGTTACCAGTCAGTGTGTCTCTGAGAGCAAATATGGCTTGGAAAGCTGCATGAAATAATGCAAGTTAAGATATGTCTCCAAGCATCTTCATGCCAAAGGCAATCACCTCTGCTCAGCAAAGCTCATAAGTGCATACTTATCTTGATACACTCCCACTGAAGTCATCATCACTGAAGTACAGGGCTAAAGTGTTTACCTAAGAAGAGACACTTGAGCACTGTGCTCTGCTTCAAGCACCAGATGTTTTCCAAGCCTGCTTCTGGAACGCCAGCTATGTGCACTGGCTATCAACCCAGCCCCAGCTGAGTGACTCGGTAGAAGCAGCAAAGATCAAGTAGCTCAATCAGAATTCTTCTTTGATGATGAGGAGAAGGTTACTGCAGTGTGCTTCACAGGGACCAGTTAACAATGATGCTACACCAGACAGCTTTCCTCTCTTTGCGGGGTTATGTTCTGCAACGCTTGGAAAGGCATGAGATTCCTTCCAATTCTGTTTCCAAATTTCATCACAGAATCACCAAATGTCAAGGGACAGACAGCACTGATCTTGAAAGATCATCCAGTCCAACCCCCCTGCAGAGCAGGACAACCTAGATCAGGTCACATAGGAACACGTCCAGGTGGGTTTTAAAGGCCTCCAGAGCAGGAGACTCCACAATCAATTTGGGTATCCTGTTCCAGGGTTCTGTCACCCTCACAGTGAGGAAGTTTATCCTGATGTTTCCATGGAACCTCCTCTGCTCCAGTTGACACCCGTTGCCCCTTGTCCTATCATTGGATGCCACTGAGCAGAGCCTGGCTCCTTCCTCCTGACATCCACTCTTTCCATATTTATCAACATTAATGAGGTCACATTTCTTCCAAGCTAAAGAGTCCCAACTCCCTCAGCCTTTCCTCATCATGGAGATGCTCCACTCCCTTTGTCATCTTTGTGGCTCTGTGGTGGACTCTCTCTCTCTCAAGGAGCTCTGTGTCCTTCTGGAACTGAGAAGCCCAGAACTGGACACAATATTTCAGACGCGGTCTCTCCAGGGCAGAGCAGAGGGGGAGGAGAACCTCTCTTGATCTACTAATCATCCCCCTTCTAATCCACCCCAGGATGCCATTGGCCTTCTTGGCCACAAGGACACATCACTGGTTCATGGTCATCCTGCTGTCCTCCAGGACCGCTGAGGTCCCTCTCCCATATGCTGCTCTCCAGCAGGTCAGCCCCCAACCTATACTAGTAGATTATTGTGCTTCTGGCTGCTCCTAGAGAAATACTGTTCTTCCTTCTCAGCAAGTAGAGTGAAAATCCCTTCCTGTCAGCAGACATCTCATCAGCTTCTGATTTTCTTATGCAAAGCTGTGTTCATGAGGCATTTTTCCAGGCACACCTTCCCAGCATCTGACTGGGAAGTTTCCATGGCTGGTGGTTCCCAGAGTAGTCACCATCTCTATTGGCTGTATTGTGCCTGAACATCCCATATGGCCAGAGACAGAGAACTGTACTGCAGTCTTCTTGCTCTGCAGCACAACTCCTCCTCAGGGCCTGACTAAGAGGCCAAAAGAGTTCTCTTTCAGCCTAATGGTAAACTTCAGTTTTCCCATTTATACTCACAAACATTTAAACACCCAACTCGTCCCAATTTCACACAGCAGGTCACGCAACAACCCTGTTGCGGGATGTACTCAGCACTAGTTCCTGGGCCTGCTGGGCTATTTGCAAACTTTGGCACCAATAACCTCTGCAACTTCATCACTACTGTTGGGGGATTTTTAAAAGGTCACTTGAGATTCCCCAAGTAGTTGTACGATCTAGGGCTGCCTGGACAATATAAAGACATCAGGGGCAGAGGAAAACTCTGTTAATCACAGGCTGGCTCAGGCTGAAAGGAACTCAGAAATCATCTACACCTACCTACCAGGGACAGCATCACCTCTCAACCAGACATGGTTGCTCAGGGCCTCATCCAGCCTGGCCTTAAACACCTTCAGGGAGGTGGCAGAGACAGCCTCTCCGGGCAACCAATTCCAGAGTGTCTCCACCCTTGGGCTGAGGACCTTCTTCCTAAGATCTCATCTGAACCTACTCTCCTTCAGTTTCAAACCATCTCCCCTTGTCCTGTTGCTAGATTCCCTTGGGAAAAATCCCTCTCCAGCCTTCCTATAGGTTCCCTTCAGGTACTGGAAGGCAGCTGTAAGGTCTGCCCAGTCTTCTCCGTAGGCTGAACAACCCCCGCTTCCTCTGCCTGTCCTCACAGCAAGGGTGCTCCAGCCCTTGGATCATCCTTGTGGCCTCCTGTGAACTCAGTGCAACAGTTCATAGAATCAGGATTGGAAGGGAACTTGAAAGATCATATGGTCCAATCCTCCTGCCACAGCAGGATCACCTAGACCAAGTCACACAGGAACATGTCCAGGTGGGTCTTGAATGTCTCCAGAGAAGGAGAATCCACAACACCCCTGGGCAGCCTGTTCCAATGCTCCGTTACCCTCACTGGGAAGAAGTTCCTTCTGATATTTATATGGAACTTCCTCTGTTCCAGCTTGCACCCATTGCCCCTTCTATCACCAGATGACTTTGAGAAAACCCTGGCTCCATCCTCCTGCCACCTGCCCCTCTGTGAGACAGAGACATTAGAGACAGTAATGTGGTCACCCCTCAGCCTCCTCTTCTCCAAGTTAAAGAGACCCAGCTCTCTCAGCCTGTCCTCATAAGGGAGCTCTTCTACTTCTCATCATCTTTGTTGCTCTACGCTGGTCACCCTTCAGCAGCTCTGTGTCCTTCTTGAACTGAGGGGCCCAAAACTGGACACAATACTCCAGATGCAGCCTCACTAGCGCA
>VZRI01004522.1:65360-75574 GCA_013397515.1 Upupa epops
GGGCTGGATGAGGCTCTGGCCAGCCTACTCTAGGGTGGGGTGTCCCTGCCCATGGCAGGGGGGTTGGAACTGGATGATCCTGTGGTCCCTTCCAACCCTGACCAATTCTGTTACTTCTTCCCAGGGAGGGAAACGAGGCACTGGAGGGGGCTGCCTGCGGGGTTTGTGGAGTCTCCCTTTCTAGAGGCATTTTAAACCTGCCTGGACCTAGTCGCAGTGCCCTGCTGTGGCAGGGGGATTGGACTACATGATCTTTTGAGGTCCCTTCCGATCCCTGATGATTCTATGATTCTAAGCACCACAGTCCAAGGCACAAAGCCTCCTCTCCTCACACTATCTGAAAGCTGCTTTGTTCTCTATTTACCAGCCACAGACTTCCAGCATTGCTTTCCTACCCAGACATCAATCACTTCCATGGATTTTGAAAACAGGCTCATTAAGACCACCATGGAATCTCCTCTGCTTAGATTATCCCAGCTCTTCCCCAGATATGTGAACACCAGCCATAGGTCCTGTTTGATATTTCACACCCAGCCAGCCCAAGAGACACCTGTGAGCACAGCTGTGTCAGGCACAGAAGCAAAGGCCCAGGTAATCGACAAGTCTCCACAGGAATGTTTGCTGTTGGAAGTGCAGTTACACTAGCAAAACTGCTTCTTGGTATTTTGAGGTGGTGGAATACAACCAGACTGAGAAGCAAGAGCACTTTGCCAAAATAACACACCAGCAGAGCACTCAATCCAGGCACCGCTACACCTCAAGCATGCCTAAAGCTGCAGGTGTTTTGAATCCCAGACTAGCTCAGGTTGAAAGGGACTGCAGAGATGTACTCCAACCCCATGCCAGGGGCAACAGCACCTCTCAACCAGACATGGTTGCCCAGGGCCTCATCCAGCCTGGCCTTAAACACCTTCAGGGAGGTGGCAGAGACAGCCTCTCCGGGCAACCAATTCCAGAGTGTCTCCACCCTTGGGCTGAGGACCTTCTTCCTAAGATCTCATCTGAACCTACTCTCCTTCAGTTTCAAACCATCTCTCCTTATCCTGTTGCTAGATTCCCTTGGGAAAAGTCCCTCTCCAGCCTTCCTGTAGGTTCCCTTCAGGTATTGGAAGGAGGCTGTAAGGTCTGCCCCAAGTCTTCTCCTCCCTAAGCTGAACAACTCCTACTTCCTCTGCCTGTCCTCACAGCAAAGGTGCTCCAGCCCTTGGATCATCCTTGTGGCCTCTTCTGGACTCACTGCAACAGCTCCATGTCCTTCTGATGTTGCAGATACCAGAACTGGATGCAAGATTTGAGCTGGGGTCTCACAAGAGCAGAGTAAAGGAGAAGAATCCCCTCTCTTGCTCTGCTGGTCCTACTTCTCTTGATGCATCCTAGGACACAGTTGGCCTTCTGGGGCTGCAGGAGCTCACTGCTGGCTCCTGCTGAGCTTCTCCTCAGTCAATACCCTAAAGTCTTTCTCTTCAAGGCTTCTCTTACCTCACTCTGTACTAGCTTGCAGTTATGCCTGGGATGGTCCTGAATCAGAAGGAAGTACCAATGCACCCTACAGACATGGTCCAGCCCACACTCAAATCCTGCCACCCCCCCGTGCCACGTATTTGATTTGCAAAGGTGCATGCTTCACGCCACACACCCCAGAGGAGGGCCGAGCTGTGGCTGCTAGTCCACAGGACATCTGTAGCAACCTGGACTGCTCCAGCACTGTAGCATTTTACTCCCCAGGAGGCCACAAACGCTTAGGTTATTTCCTACAAACCAGTGCTCTACTCCCATGTTTCAAAGGAAAGAAAGAAAACAAACCGAAGCAGTGAAACACCAGGGTTTTTTCCTCCCTTCTCCTTTAAAGCACCCAAAGTATTTTTCTCCTGACTGGCAACCTCAGTCAGGAGACTACAGAGATATCTACTAGCTTTGAAATTCCCCTCCTACCCTAGGCAATAATAAACTACGACGGCAAGAGAGAGTGCAATTCCAGGAGCATGAGGCAGAGATTTACAAGGGTATACTGGATCATTTTTATTTTTAACAGCATTACAGCATTAGTAGGTGAAAGGAAAATCAGGGATGTAGCAGGATTTTAGGAAACCATCTGCTGCAGCATTCCACCAACCTTGCTTTCAAGGTACATTCATCAGGCTAAGGCAGAAACATCACCTCATGCACTAAAAACAGAACCTAAATACACCACCAGCCTTGAGTGATGAGAGCACTGGACAGCAGGTTGGCAGGAACCAGAGGTGGTAATGATATTTGGTTCCATTCATCATCTTCACTGGCTGCAGCTGAAGGGATGCTGTGAATCATGACGGGCTGGGGCAAGTGGGTGGAGGTTTGTCAGGACATTACGCTGCATCAGCTGGGGCCAGGCTAGTGCTTTCTTTTACTGGACATGTCTTATAAAGCAAGAGAGGGCTCAAGGGAAAGGCTTAAACAGATAGGGTGTCAGGAGCAACAAACAAGGAGAGCCCTAAAACTCACAGAACAGGAAGGGACTGATAAAGTGGCAACTGACAAAACTAGGGACCTTCCATGACACAAGACAAGGCAGAGCCAGCTGCACAGCTCTGAAGGTTATTACTCAGCATTTCACCATGGTTCTTCTTGCCACTCTTCACAGCCTGGCATTTCTACCCTAATAAAATAACAATCCACAGTCGTATGTTATACTCAAGCAAGGTAATGAAGTTCTCACCATCACCTTTACCTTTATCAGACAAACAAACTGATCTTCTTAGGTTTCTTGACCATAACCTTTCTCTCCAGCTTGTAACTCTTCTCTGCATTCTCTTCAATTTTTTAGCATCCTTTTCTGAGCACTGACACTACTTTTAGACAGTGTATTTTGGTACTAATCTACTGCTGTAGAAGGTATTGAGGACAGTCTGACAGGACTGCTTACTGCTGCCTTTCTAGGTGCCAAATATTTCATCTAACAGCCAGGTTTGAAGGGGTCTTCGCAGGCCATCTTGCAAGAGCCTTTGCTCAAGACACAGCCAGCTGCAACTCACTCATACCTACAGACTTCTAGCTATTTTGTTCAAAAGTAAGACACACCACACCCCTCATCCCCTCCAAAAATAAAAAGTCCCAAGACAGCCTCCTCTTTTGTTTCACCATCCCAATTAGTATTACGGAAAACCATATGGCGATTTAAAATCCCTCATTACAAGTAGTGACTTCCAGTCTTAAGTGCATCACAACTTACCTTCCAGAATTACAGTGCTGCATGCCCTTGATGACCACGTTTTTTCTCTCAGGCTACACAGTCCTTCCTGCATAGTTTCTGTCATCCTTTCTCCTATAATTCTAAAGACCATAATAATTTCTGTTGCTTTTCTGCATACTTGTTTGCTCAAATCCTTCTTTAAGTGTTACATCTACAACTAAGCCTTGGCCCTTCAGCAACACCTCATCTACATTTAGGAGAGCACTAGCTGCATCACATGCCTTAGAGACTTCACTCCTCATACAGCCTGCTACAAGCCATGGCTGGTGTTTTCCCCCTCCCCAGCAGAGCACTAACTCATCCTAATCCCAAGCTTTGGTCATACCAACGTTTTCCCCTACCCCAGGTTTCTTTATCATAAATTCTTTCAAGTGCAGTTTTCAACTGCATGTGGGTCCACTCAGGAGATGCTGCCTCTTACCCTATTCCTTTTTTGTTTCAGTCAGTGACACAGACTGACTTAGGCAGAGATCTACTAGATCCATTACTCCTACTCAGCCATCCTCTCAGGCATGGGTGTTGACTGACTTGGCATGGTATGTTCAAGCCAACTGCACCCTGGTGGACTTCTAATTAGCATATCTACTTAAGATAAACTAACTGCTTAACTGTTGTGGATTATTTAGTCTGGCAGGTTGGAACCTCATTCTTTCTTCCTGTGTTTCAAGGGATCAAATCTTGGGCTGTCACTTCACTAGCCACCTTATCTAACATATCTGCTCACTGTGCAGAAGTTGCCTTAGTCTCTTCTTTAAGTGCTTTCAGGGAAATTTAATAAGGCTTTGTCCACATCTTCCCAGCTCATTTACCTGAATCCTGTCACCTGTTCTGACTTAAGCTTGGATTTACTTTACAAAATTAACTCCTCCTTTAAGTACTTACCCTTGGTCTTCTTTGCAAGGTGAAAACAGAGTCCTTGCTGTCCCATTTTATTCATTTCTCTTTTACATACAGCAGGAGCCAATTCTTTCTTCTTCTACCCAACTGGTGCATCAGCTTTTTGGCCTCAGCTGGAAATTCACAGCGAATTTTGCCTCCACCGTAAATCCAGTTCCTATCTCCCAGGTTTGTAACTTTACAACTTATGCCAATTCAAGATCCCTTTACTGTGCTGTAAGCACAAGCGCCAAGGCAGCTAGCTACCACAGAGGTCACGAGACACACAAGAATTAATTTCCAAGTCTAGGCCTCAAGCACCAAAAGCCCAGCAAAACCAAATCACCAAAGCAGTCATTCTGGAAAACATGTCATCTCTACCAACATCACCTAAGAGTCTCCAGAGACCAGTGGTTTCACACAAAGGGAGTTCAGACCATATGTACAGGGAATTGAGAGAGAAATCCCTTTCAAGATCATCTTTGGGACCTAAAGGTACTAACTGTTTGGCTCAAGAATCCAAGTATCCTAAGGTCAGCTCTAGAGATCCTCCTCAGTCTATGCCACTGCCTGTCTCTCTGTGATTTCCAAAGCAGAAGAAATCAGATGCTGATAATTATTTCAAGCAAGAAACAAAGCCTGCAGCCATCTGAGTTTCCTCTACGCGCAAGATCATGCCAAGATTGTCCATCCTCTAGCTTGGAAAGGATTTGAGACAGAAGCTACTTAATGCCACTGTCCAATTAGCAAAACCAGGCCAACACATTTCTCTTCTTCTAAACGTATTCTTGTACGACACTGCACTGGTAAGAACAGCACTCTTACACTGACCCATGTCAGCAGCATAGTAGGGGACAGCTGGATGCTCTAAGGGAGCCCATCAGAGCTGCTTGTCCATGCAAGTTGAGAAGTTAAAGAAGGGTGTCTTTACAAATCAGGATGCAGTTCCACAAACCAAGCAACATTATCAGGGCGAGTGCCATCCATTTCAGCCACATGGCTTGGAGGAGAGAAAGGATCCTTCAAACAAGGCACTAAATCAGGATGAGGTGCTGCAAATCTGACCACAGAGCTTGTAGGAGCCATTGCAAGTCCAGAGCCCAAGAGAGCTGGACTGAATCTGAAAAAAAGGAATCGCTCAAATAAAAAGTTCACAAGTGTAGTGAAGTGCCCAGGCGCAGCAGAGTTATGGATATTCTCCACCCTGGACAGTATAAAGTCACCATTAATGGTCCATGCAATCTCCGATGAAAAGAGGGGGACATGCTACCAGGGCAGGAGCTGGCAGTCTGTACATCCCAAGTACCTCAACCACTGGGGAACGGGGGAGGATAACACATGATCCAGAAACAGGATAAAGTGAGGCTGTGCCCTCCAGCAATCTGAGACCCCAACAGGAATACTTTTCCAGTGGAATCTCCCTTTATTCAAATAAAGTTAATTTTTTTCCTCTGTCTTTGCTGTGAACATAGACGTCTAGCAGCATGATTTTTCATACAAAGTCAACAGAAGGGAGCACGTCATCTCCTCACAAGCAACACCAAGTGGCTTTCTTGTTGGGTATGACAAACCCAGTGGTCCCATCACCAGAGGCAGCTGGCAGAGGGTGATGGCTGTGCTGAATGGAAACCAACAGGAACATCCCCGGGGAAAGGGAAGGTGGCATCAAAGCACACAACTACTCCGTAGAGAGAATTACAAGGATATAGAGTGATGATCAGACCCAGTGCAGGGGACTCAGGAGTAGCTCTGGGGTCATACAATCTTTCTAGAAGTGACAAGCAACGTTCAGGCAGGAAGGACCCACAGTAGCCACTTTTTCAGACACAGACTATCAGACAGGCTTTTCCACTTGTTGTACAGAGGCAGAACAGTTGTAGTGGCTCAGGAAATCAACTGCAGAACACATCAGAAACAGACAGACGTGAATCGTGCCTGCAACTCTGCTGATGCAATGCATAGCCTTTCAAATACGCAGTCCCTGAAGAGAATCAGCTTCTTTCTTGAATGCAATAGCACACCTTCCCAGGTCAGGCCACATGAATGGGCATCCCCAAATCCTTGCTGTAAGCCAGACCCATACTATCAAGTGCTAGTTTCTCTGAGGTAAAACTGTGCATAAGGCAAAACTGACCTCTCTTCCCAACACAATAACCGCGCAGGCAGAAACTGCTGGTATCATCAATTAGACCAAAGCATATCAAGAACAGGAGACCTTGCTCAAAAGATACAGCGAGCTATGCCAGCACAATCCCAATCTTGCTCATATAAGCTGTGTAGCCACTCTAAAGGCCTGACCTGAGGAGTGGCCTGTGATTCTAGAAAAGCATTTATAGACCCATAGAATGTTAGGGGTTGGTAGGGACCTCTAGATGTTACCTAGTTCAGACCCCTGCCAGAGCAGTATCACCTAGGACAGCTCACACAGGGCTGCAGCCAGGTGGGTTTGGAAAATCTCCAGAGGAAACTCCACAACCTCTCTGGGCACTCTGTGCCAGGACACCATCACCCTGACAGGAAATAAGCTTCTCGTGTTGAGGTGGGAGCATTCCCACTCCCCAGCCTGGCTTTATGAAGGATGAGAAGGAAGGGACTTGAAAGCAGAGGAGGGAGAATGGCAAGCAAGCAATATCAACATGCAAGAACCACAAGGAGAACAGAAGAATTTCCAGCAGTGCTTAGTGCTCATGTGCAGGGAATGCATAACGAGCATGCAAAGAGAATTCTGCAGGGAGTGTTGCACAGAGGAAAATGGTCTGCATCTCGTGCTTAGCAAAAGGCTTCCTGCAGCTAATCTGTATTTGGAGCAGAGGGCAGAGGGCCCTGCTCCATGCTGGAAGGACATGAAGTGAGAAGGCAATGCCAGCTGAAGGCCTGCAGGCTCAGAGAAAAGCCATTTCATACTGCAAGCCTTTGCTGTATAAGCTTGGTACTGGCTTCACCAATCACACCCTCCCTGTTGCAGTACATACGCACACATGCATTCCTTTTCATTCCTTGATTTGTGTTTTATTTCTCCTTTTAACTAACTTTCTAGCCAACTCTTCAAGCCTATCTCCCCAGCAAGCCGTGATAAGGCAGTTCTTGACACACCAACTCCCCATAGAGCTAGCAAGACCAGGAATTCCTACCAAAAACAGCCTGAGGTACAGGGGAGAGGCCAAAGGCTGCATTTCTAGGCAGCAGACACTAGCACCATGAATGCAGAGCTACCTTCAGAGAGCTGAGCTGCCCCACGCTATGGTCCTTCAAAGCATCAGGACCAGGAACACACTTGCTAAGATCAAAGAAGCAGAGGGAAACAGGGGCACTCTCCCTCCCGCATTTCATCCTGCATGGAACCTTGCATTTCAATTTCCAGTTCAGCCAGCAAGCAAACTCTGAACTCCCAGGGCTTGTTTCCAGAGCCAGGATGAATAGGAAAAAGCTCTTCTGACACCAGGCAGAGGCATATCTTCCTCCGTCTTGCACAGCATCTCACAGGTCACAGCCATGCCTACCACCATCATGCCTCTAGAGCCATCAGGCAAGACCTATGACCCTGCAGAGCTAATTCAGGCAGCAGCAAACCCCCTTCTTTGCTCCAAGCAGGGCCTCTACTTCCTTGTAAAAGGGGCACCGTGAAGAACACACAGCAGGCCTATACACACTGTCCACTCACCACAGGACCTGCTGGGCAATGGGGACAAAGCAGGCTGCTATGAAAGCCCTCGCTGATAGGCAGGAGGTAGAGCAGGAGCGGCCCATGGGACTGTCATCGAGGATTCCTCCCCAGATCCCGGAGAAACAGCTGCTACGTTCAAAAAGCCTTAATGTTGCTGCCATTCAAGGACATAGAGACAATCTCCATTTTCCAAGCACTCTCATCAGAGATCCGCAGTGAGGATCCCCGGGCAGGATCCCCAGGCTTTAGCCAGCCTCAGCATTACCGACACCACTACCCACGTTGGAGCTCTCACTCTCGGGTGCTGTGATACACAAATGAGCCCCCGGCCGTACGATCAGCGCCGCCTGCAATTAGCGGCGGGAGAAGCAGCCCCAGGCAATCCCAGCTGCGCTGGTCCCTCTTGTCCCCAACCCGGACAGGACCGGTCCGATCTGCCCCTCCGTAGGGATCGGGGGCGCGGCCGAGGGGCTCTTCCCCCAGGATCAATGGGAGAAAAACTTGACCCTGGGCATTACCACCTCTCAGGCTTTTATTGCAAACTTCAAGCTACCCGAGATTTTCTTGAAACTCCCCGAGTGAAAGGATTTCATGAAGATGCAGAGGGCTTTTTTTGATTTTTTTTTTTACATAAAAAAGTATTAAAAAATCCAACCCCAAGCAAGTTCCAAAACCATTTTATTATCACAGAATGGTAGGGGTTGTAAGTGACCTCTGAAGATCATTTAGTCCTACACCCCCTGCTAGAGCAGGATCACCAAGAGCAGATCCCACAGGAACAGTCCAGGCAGGTCTGCGATGTCTCCAGAGCAGGAGACTCCACAACCTCTCTGGGAAGCCCGTGACCCTCACAGTAAAGAAGTCATTGCTGAAGGAAGCTAAGAAATATGACCAAGGATATTTTAAAAGCCAAAAGGGAGAAAAAAAATCCCTAAGATAAAACCAAACCATAAGCAGAGCACTTTGGCATTTTTTTGCTCAACTCATGACTTCAGAACATTTCAGGACAGTTTCACCACACTCTGGTCAAAGGGGAAGAAAATGGAGCACTGCAAAGCCTCACAGCAATGTCTTCTTGACAAGAAAGCCAACACCTCAGTGAATACAGCTGCTTTGGTTCCTTCCAAGGTTAGGAAGGCAGGAACAGACAAAAATAGACCCAACTCAGTGCACCAAAACATACTCATCAGCCAAAACAGAGGCTCTTTCCAGCCCCCTCAAAGGTGGCTTATTTTATGCTTATCCTGCTCCTCTGCTATCCAGGTAAAGACTGCAGAAAGGACTCTTCTCCCTGTATGGACAAATGCATTCCTACCACTAAAAGGCTTTGATGGGTAGATATCAGCTAATAGCAGTCATTAAAAGCAACATCCTTAATGCTTTGCTATTTCTGGTTTGAATGGAGTCTTCCTGGAGCAGGTTGTGAGCCAAGGGATCAGCTGTCCCCTCTCTCAAAAGCATCAAAAGAATAATCAGCTATTAGAGATCATCCAGCACAAGCGTCTGGAGGGGAAGGGTCGGAATCCCATAGCGTGTTTGTGAAGGCTTTGTTCCACACCTGGGGATCTGCAGGACCATCCAAGAGGCACCTGGACCCCAGAGCCTTCCAGGGGCTTTGTGACGACTGCTAATGGGGTGCTCCTGCCCTGCAGCCCATGGGTTTTCCACGCATGCTTACTGCGGAGGACAACAGGGTGAAGAAGGATGCTTCCACAGTAACAAACAGCCGAGCCTATGCACAACTAGCCGAGCCACCCTGAGCATGCCCTGCTCAGCCCTTTGTTTCCAACAACTACTATCAAAGGAAGAGCAAGGGAGGCAAGTGCCTAGAACTCGAAATTCCCCAAACACCTGGTCTCCATCTAGCTGGGAGCTATCAGACCTGCTAGAGACAGCAGGTTGCCTGTAACCATATCGCAGGCCACCGACGAAATGCCTCCAGCAAGCAGGTATCTATATCCAGGGCACATTCCACGTCAACTTAAGGAGCGATGGCTTCCTCATGCGGACGGGCTGGTGATGGAGACCGCGGAAAACTGCCACTCTGTGCAGCCGCAAACAAGCCCTATCGAACAGCTCTTTGTCAAGTGCTGCCGGGTGCGGGAGCCACGGCGCTAGCAGGCATCTGCCCGCCGTTCCCACTCATGAAGCACCCAGCTGCCCCCCACTACTCGCCAGTCCCGAGAAGAGGCAAGCAGCAGAGAGGGGACCCGCGTCTCTCCACAGTGGCCTGGGCAGGTGAGGCAAGAGGCGGTGCCACCCCGCAGAATCGGCTCCCGCAACCCCACGGCGCAGCAGCAGCCCCATTTCCCATGAGCGGCCGGGCTGAAGGCCGGTGCATCGAGACACGGCGGAGGGCGGGCGGTAATACCACGGGGACCCGAGATACCCCCCGCCTCCCCCCCTGCAACTCCCTCCCCCATCGCCATCCGCGCAGCCCCGGCC
>VZRI01004522.1:76058-98259 GCA_013397515.1 Upupa epops
CACGACCAGGCCGCTCGGAGCGGGGCGGCCCCCGCAGCCCTCGCCCGCTCCTGGGGCGGACAGCAGTGCGGGCCCCGCACTCTATTGCGGTTCCTGGGCTTGCTCCCGGGGTGCGCAGGGCCTGCAGCATCTAAAGGCCTATCCGGGCTCTGAAACGTCTGAGAACCTCCCCGGGGCGGCGGGTTAAAAAGCAGGGAGACATCCGGGGCTGTACCCAGTCCAGGACCTCTCCTGCAGGCCCACAGGGCCTTGCACGCTGTGGGAGGACCGC
This sequence comes from Upupa epops, assembly GCA_013397515.1. NCBI lineage: Eukaryota > Metazoa > Chordata > Aves > Bucerotiformes > Upupidae > Upupa > Upupa epops. The sequence continues at coordinate 76,330 of VZRI01004522.1, forward strand.
AACATCGCACCTCTCCCACACTCAGTCCTCACTGAGCCCTCACTCAGTCCTTCTTCTGTCCTCACAGCCTGGCCAGGGGCAGAAGTAAAGGAGTCTGCCCTGGTGTTCTGGCATAGGTGTCCTTCAGAGCTCATGTGGGGCCGTGCTGCAGGGATCAAACCTGTGTGGGTACGAGTAGGCATGCAGGAAAATTCCTGGGTCCTGACAAGCACAGAATTAACTTATGTGTGTTCTGAGGACTCGGGAAGTGCGGACACATTGTCCTGTGGTAGTGCGGTGAGTAAGGGTAGGCAATTTGGGGAAGAAGATGGTGTGACAGGTCTCTTACAAGTGTGAAAAATTTACTTCTGGTAGTACAAGGCAGACTTTTGGGAAGGGCAGACATGTTAATCTGAATTGTGTTTACCTGTCTGCTGTGAGAGTCCAACAGGCTTCCCTGGGTAAGGGTCTTGTTTGCAAGGAGAGAAGCTAAGTTGTGGGGAGTTTTTTGAGTGAGAAGTGAGTTTTCCAGCAAAGCTAAAGGTGGCTCTGTGCTGCCTTGTGGCATGAGCATGCCTTTTGATTCCAGGCCAGGTTTCTGTTATGGCTGGATTCTGTCTGTACATTTTCTTTTGTATCAGGAAGACTTGGATTTAGACACTCATAAGTCTATGGGGCTGGGTGACATTCACCCAGAAGTACTTAGAGAGCTGGCAGGAGAGCTCACCAAGCCTCTCCCCATCATTTTTCAGCAATCCTGGTCAACAGGAGAGGTCCCAGATGACTGGAAGGTGGCTGTTGTGATGCCTATCTATAAGAAGGGCTGAAAGGGAGATCTGGGAAACTACAGGTCTGTCAGCCTGGCTTTGGTACCAGGAAAGATCATGGAGAGGATCATCTTGAATGATCTCTCACAGCAATTGCAGGACAGCCAAGGGATCAGGGCCAGCCAGCATGGGTTTATGAAAGGGAGATCTTGCTTAACAAACCTGATCCCTTTCCATGACTGTGTGACTCGCCTTTTGGATGGGTGGGAAGGCTGTACATGCTGTATACTTGGACTATGGGAGAGCTTTTGATACAGTCTCCCACAACATTCTTTTGGAGAAACTGGCTGGCTGTTCCCAGACAGGTGTGATTAATGGAGTGGAATCTGTCAGGCTGCCAGTCACAAGCACTGTCCCTCAGGGCTCAGTTTTGGGGCCAGTCTTGTTTAATTTCTTTATTGATGACCTGGGCGTGGGGATTGAGGGCACTCTCAGTAAGTTTGTGTCGCAGTGTTGATATGCGTGAGGGCAGGAAGGGTCTACAGAGGGACTTAGACAGGTTGGATGGATGGGCCAGGGCCAACTGTATGAGGTATAATAAGGCCAAGAGCTGGGTCCTGCATTTCTGTCACAACAACCCCAGGCAACGCTACAGGCTGGTGGATGAGTGGATTGAAAGCTGCTCGGCAGAAAAGATTGTGGTGGTGCTAGTATACACTGGCTTAATATGAGCTAGCAGCGTGCCCAGGTGGCCAAGAAGGCCAGTAGGATCCTTGTGGGGGGTTTAGAGAACAAGTGATATGACAAGAAGCTGAGGGATGTGGGCAGGTTTAGTCTGGAGAAGAGGAGACTGAGGCGGGACCTCATTGCCCTTTACAACTACCTGAGGGAAGGTTGTAGAGAAATGGATGTTTGCCTCTTCTCCTTGGTAACTACTGACAGAACCAGGGGCGATGGTCTGAAGTTGAGGCAGGGGAGGTTTAGATTGGTTATTAGGAAGAAATTCTTTACAGAAAGAGTGGAGAGCACTGGAACAGCCTTTCCAGGGAGGTGGTTGAGTCACCACCCCTGGAGGTATTTGAGAAGTGTGGACATGGTGCTTCATCACCTGGTTAGTGGCAGGCATGGAGGGGATTATTTTGTGTTTTCCCATTGATCAGATATTTAGCTATTTGTTGGTGTGGATATGGTTGGACTCTGTGATCTAGTAGGTCCTTTACAACCAGGATTATTCTGTGATTTGTTTAATGAACAGCTCATCTAGGTCAGTGGCTCCAGATTTTCTTTTAGTGGTTGAGCCACAGCTCCCCAGTTTCTCTTCTTTCTCTTTCTGCTTGTTTCTATCCTCACTGCCACAGCTTCACCCAGCATAGTTACTGCTGTCTGTTTGTTGGTCACATTGCTGGTTGGGACCTGGTCACCCAGGTAATGGCTGGGAACAAGACTTGGTCTCATGGCTTGCCACCTATTGTCTTGAGACCTTGATAGTTCTGGAAGTAGTAAAGATATGCTTGAGAGATGATAGCAGCATTAAGTTATAGGAGTGTGGGTGGTTCTCTGAATTCACATGTAATTTCAGAAGATAGAGATGGGGAGATTGCCCCTTTAACCCCCAGACTGTGCCATGCTTGGGTTTACATAGCTGCTCTACTGCTCCTTTCCTTTGACCTCTCTGTAGCTTAATTCCCTGCTGAGGATAGCTCCTTCCTATTCCAGTGCAATGCTGTGAGTATGTGTATGTGGAACTGTTTAAAGTGCTGAGGTACTAAAGTGATCAGTCATAAGTACCTTAGAGTTGGGGCTTCTGGATACTTAACAAGTCAAAAGTTTTCTGTTTAGGGTATCCAGCTCTTTCTTTATCTGCCTTTCCTGGTAGAGACCTTGAGAATGAGGTTAGTGAGTTTTGCAAAAAGAGCTGTACCTGTAATGAGTTTCCATTGGTAACTTGTATCAGTATCACGTGTAACAACAGGTAATTCTATTAATCAGTGGAATTTTAAAGGACTAAGTTCCTCTTTGTAAATCCTGACCTTTCTGGCTGTCATTAATGTAAATCCAGTTAAATCTGGATAGTGAATATCTTGTGTGTTCTTACCACGTGCAAGCACTTGATCACATTGCTTCCCTTGCAAGGAGATCTGTGAATGGATTGAGTCCTGTAGCTCACCTTGGACAACAGTCTATGAATAAATCTGCCCTGGCAGAGTAGGGCTCTAGGTATTTGCCTGGCACATGTTTCCTGCATTTTAATGATGGATGACGGATGAAGTTAAAATCTGTGTGGTAGCACATCCATTTTGGTTTCTTGGAAGAACAAAGTGGGTGGTGGTGCCTACTGTTTGACTGTGCAGGTCAGGTTGCTACTATTAAAGTGCAGGGTATTATTCCCCAGTTTATTTTGTGTGATTGACAGCAGGCTTTGGGTAGTAGCCTTGGCATTTGCTTTGCAACAGCCACTGGTTTTCTCTGGGGCTTCTTTATGTGGATGAATTAATGGCAAGAGGAAGGAGAACAGCTGTATGGTTGTGGAACTGCAGGTATTGGGAATATAGGAAGTGGGTGGTGTTTCCAAAGCTTGTGATCAAAAAGTGAAGTAATCCTGGGTTGGTAGGTAACAGGACTGTTTAAATATATGTTTACTCGAGCTTGCAGGCGGGGTAGAGAATGGCACCTCAGCTGGCGTTCAGGGTGTACACACTGATAAATCCTGGTTCACAGCCATCACACTGTGCTCTTGAGGGTTCAGGCACAGATCTTTTCAGTGCTTCTGTGGCTGTGTTAGTGGTGCAGATTGACACAGAACACTTGTGTGAAGCACACTCCCCCTATACTGGCAGTGGTGAGGGCTCATCTCACGTACTGCTGTCAGTTTAGAGCACCTCACTACAAGAAGGACATTGAGGGGTTGAAGCAGGTGCAGAGAAGGGCACTGAAGCTGGTGAAGGGCCTGGAGACAGGTCTAATGAGGAGAGACTGGGAACTGGGGGTGTTTAGTCTGAAAAGGAGGCTGAGGGGAGACCTTTTTGCTCTTAATAGCTACCTGACAGGAGGGTGTAGAGAGGTGAGGGTCAGTCTCTTCTCCCAAGTCACCACCAATAGAACAAGAGGAAATGGGCTCAAGTTGTGCCAGGAGAGGGTTAGGTTGGACATCAGGACAAAAGTCTTCCCTGACAGAGTGGTCAGGGATTGGAATAGGTCAGGGGTTGGAACTGGAAGGGGCTGGAGTTGCTGTCCATGGAGGGTTTCAGACAAGGAGTAGATGTGACCCTGGGGAACAGGGTTTAGTGGGTAGGGTGGGGTTGGGTTAATGGTTGGACTGGATGATCCTGGAAGACTCTTCCAACTTTAATGAATCAGTGATTCTATGATTCTATGATTGGTGTTTTTGCTGAAATGAAAAAGATCCTCTGAGTGTCCAAATCTGGTGTTTCTCTGGAGATACTATCAAGTCTGGGTTGGCAGTGAAAGAAGTCTCAGTTCTGTGTTGTGGCACATGCTCTTGCACCAGCATTTGTGTGACTGGGATGAGTTGGATCAAGGCACTTGTCTAGCTGAAAACTGATGTACATGGATGCTAGAGCCAGCATAAAGGAGGTGATGGAAAGGAAATGTGTGTTCAGGGGAAACGGGGCTTTCTTTCTTGGCACTGTGTGCCCTGATGTTTCAAAGTGTAATCCTGTGAGAGTGTAATCCTGTACTCCTTATCTAGAAGATGCCCTTGCTTCTTATCAGCTCCATGAGGTGGGCGACTTATGTGTTTGCATACATTTGACAGACATACTGTACATGGCTTGCTTCTGTTAGCTGTGATGGAATTTTCCAGAATTCCTCTCTTCAGAAACCATTCAAGATTGAAGTAAATACAGGTTCTTTGAAGACAATGAAGGTAGTGGCTTTGGTGCATTGGGTATATAGCTTCTAGAGGTTTATAACCTGTGAAGAGTTTCCCTGTTATGCAGTGTTGAAATTTAATGTTGGTCGGTTGCAAGGAAGGACCATTGAAAGTCCATTGAAGGAAGTAAGGCTGAAGGCTGCTCCAGAACGGAGTGCTTGCTGCAGTGTTACTATGTGCTTAGACTTACTCAGTGAAGTAGAAATGGGGCCATTTTATCATAGAATCACAGACTGGCTCAGGTTGGAAGGGACTTGCCTAAGCCCCTGCTAGGGGCAGCAGTGCCTGTCAACCAGACTTGGTTGCTCAGGACCTCATCCAGCCTGGCCTTGAACACCTTCATGGAGGTGGCAGACACAGCCTCTCTGGGCAATCAATTCCATAGTCTCTCTACCCTTGGGCTGAGGACCTTCTTCCTAAAATCTAGTCTGAACCTCCTCTCCTTCAGTTTCAAACCATTTCTCCTTGTCCTGTTGCTGGACCCCCTTGCAAAAAGTCCCTGTCCAGCCTTCCTGTAGGCTCCCTTCAGGTACTGGAAGGCAGCTGTAAGGTCTGCCCAGAGTCTTCACCTCCCTAGGCCGGACAACCCCAGCTCTCTCAGCCTGTCCTCACAGCAAAGGTGCTCCAGCCCTTGGATCATCCTTGTGGCTGTCTGTGGACTCACTGCAACAGTTCAATGTCCTTCTGATGTTGGGGACGCTAGAACTGGATGCAGGTGGAGTCTTAAAAGAGCAGAGTGAAGGGGGAGGATCCCCTCTCTTGCTCTGCTGGCCCCACTTCTCTTGATGCATCCTAGGACACAGTTGGCCTTCTGGGCTGCAGGAACTCACTGCCAACTCCTGCTGAGCTTTTTGTCAGTCAACACCCCCAAGTCTCTCTTCAGAGGTACTCTGTACCCAGCTGGTATTTGTGCCTGGGATTGGCCTAACCCAGGTGCACGACCGTGTACTTGGACTTGCTGAACTTCTTGCCATTTGCACTGACCCAGTGCTCCAGCCTATTTAGATCCTTCTGGGTGTTCTCCCTTCCCTCAAGTGAGGCGAACTCATTTGCACTGTCAGTGTCTCTGACCAAGATATTGAACAGCACTGGTCCCAGAACAGACCCCCGAGGAACTCCACTTGTCACTGGTCTTCACCTGGACTTTAGATCACTGATCACAACTCTTTGAGTGGGACCTTCTAGCCAGTTCCTTATCCACTGGGTGGTCCTTCCATGAAGTCCACATCTCTCAATCTTAGAGGTATTTTAGTGAATATTTGGTTAATGAACTCTGGGGTTGGTGCTAACTTTTAACAGATATGTGGAGTGAAAAGAAAGAAAGTGATTGATGCTGAAAGTGATGATGATTCTAGTTTTAAGAAATTAGTCTAAAACCATGAGATAACGACACTGCCAGGATTTGGGGGCAGTGTTGTAGGAACTATAAGAGAGATTTCTCTGCATGGTTCTTTGTATCTGCTTTGACATCAGTAGTTGTCTGTGTGTCAACCCTTTGATTTTAGTGTGGTGTCCATTTCCATGCTGCTCTTACCTTGCATGAACAACTTGAAAATTAATCCTGCTTGAGCAGTAGATTGGACTAGATGACCTCCAGAAATCCCTTCCAAGGTAATTCCTTGCTCAGGAGTGTATTAGTGACCAAGTACTGAGCAGTGGTGGTATTTTGCCTATCCAGGACAGACCCCTGTGTTGGTGGGGCAGTGTGGTCAACAGACTTCTGGGAATTCAGAATCACAAGTTACTGAGGTTGGAAGACCCCTCTGAGCTCACCCAGCCCAGCCTATGACCTGACATCACCACATCAGCTAGACCATGGCGCTAAGTGCCACGTCCAGTCTGACCTTAAACACCTCCAGGGATGGGGACTCCACCACTGCCCTGGGCAGTCCATTCCAAGGTCTGANCCTCAGTATCTCCTCATAAGATTTTCCCTCCAGTTTCCTGTCAGTTTCCCTGTGCCTCAGTGTTAGGAGGATGCTCTCCCCATATGCCCCTGAGCACTGAACCCTGACAGCTTGGGTCAGGTGTGTTCCCAGTGCTTCTGCCAAGTGCAACCCACCATCCTTCTTGAGGTGACATCAGTGCTGGGAAAGAGGGAGGTGCCAGGTGGCTGAGGGCTGTCACAGCTTTGTAATGGCTTTTCAACTGTGGCATCAACTTGGAGCAGTCGTGTAGCAGTACCCAGCATGACAGAGCAAGTGACTTTGGTGCCTTTCAGAGTTTATTTTAGTAATTAGCCATTCCACAGAGAGGAGAGCAAGTTGGCACTGGGTGTGGCTGAGAAGCACCTGGAGACAAACTGTTGGCTGTTTGTAGAGGGGAAGCTGGCATGGTAGGATAGGTGAAGATGTGATTCAGCTGTTGTGAACCCATCTGCACCTCTGAATACTGTACTTGCTGCCACAGATTCATTCTTCTCCTCCATCCGCCCTGAACCTTGCTGCTAATTGGAAGCATCTCTGAAGTTTACTCAGTTCCTAACAGGATGCTTCATACCAGCTAATTGTAGAGAGTTTCTTAGCTTGTGATGCATCCTGATGTGCCAAGGAGTAATTCTTAGCAAAGAAGAGGGTGCTGAGTCATCCGGAAAAATAAACAGTCCTTGGACACAGTGCTGTTGATGCTTCTGCGGGTAGTTGTGTAACTTCAAACCTTCACTGCTGCCACTGGGTAGAAACAAATGGTGACTCCTCCTAGGGGTAGGCAGTTTGTTCAGAGGTTAGGCAGTGCTTCAGGACTCTGACACGTGGCCTTACGGTCATCTGGCTATACTTGATGTTGCTGTCCCTCTGCCACAGGCCAGCACATCTCTCCTGTTGATCTTATGTTCCCATTCTTTCCTGCCACCAAGGCCAGCGTGCCTGCCACAGGAATAGAGGTGGGGGTGACAGTGGCATCTGGATGCCCCAAAAGACATCAGAAACAACAGAGAACCAAACTTACTGCTACTTGTTTGGGTTTTCCAGAGGATTCCAAAGCTGTGGTGTGATTCTGGAGGAAGTAGGAGCAGTGTTACTCACAGGGTTTGAGTTTCACCTGGGGAAACAGTACACCCAAGCACAGGATGTGACACAGGCTGCCCTCCCTGCCAGTGCAGTCTGGGCTTGCAGCAAGGCAGCACAGCTGAACTTACTTGGAAACCCTAGGAGCAGCAAGGCCCAGGTAACTGGACCTTGATTGCCTGCAGCACTGTACATACTGCAGGGCTTTGTTTTCATGAGGATCATGCAGCCAAGTAAGGAGCTGGCTCAAAACCTTGGAGTTTCATTTCAGAGAAGGGACAGGGAAACTCTGAACTCATGTAGAGATCTACCCCACTGAAAAGTGACTTTGTTTAGAAAATAAACGTAAGCTTTGGCTATTGCTGTTCTCTTCCAGACTTGCCTTTGTGACAGAATCTGAGGTGGTTTGTGCTTTGCTGAGGGAGAGCTGCTGCAGAACACCTGTGGTGCACATCCTCTGCTTCTCACCGAGCTGCAGGTAACTCTTGCTCCGCAGGGCAAACCCTAAAAACTACATACAGCCCCAAGAAACAAACACACTGGGGGAAAAAGAAGAGCAACAGAATGAAGATTTAGCCTGGGCTTTGCACTGGATTGTGTTAACAGCAGTGGCATGGGCTGTCAGAAGCCTCTCTAGGTATTTTTTTCTTCTCTCTAGGAGAGTTAGATCAGCTTTGTTTTTAAAATAAAAATGAAAAAACTGGCTTTACAATCCACTGCTGCAGTTTGGCCCTAAGCTCGTTAAAACAGGCAAAGGTTGATAAGGGGTCAATGTATTTGTAGCGTTTACTTTAGAGAGAAGCGGAGCATGTATTGGTTACACTGCCAGGATCTGGGCTAACAGTGTCACCCTGGGAGCTGCAGTCAGATGAAAGGTCTTACCTCTGCTGAGATGGCCTGGAGGAGGACTAGCTCTAAGTTTGTGTTTTCTCCCTTTTCTTGGCTCTGCTGGCAGAGCTGCCTGAGTCATCCTTTCTAACTGGTGTCTGCCCAGGTTATCTGGGTTCAGATGAGCCTTTGTGATTGCTTGTGCAAGCTGGTCCCCATCAGTCTGACAGACCAGAGGTAGTCAGGGAGGATATGACAAACCAGAGTAACCCAGGTCTACTGCAGTTGTAGTGTGTCAGTTTGGGTTCTGTGAGTACTGGGCAGCTTGAACAGGGCAAGAATGGCAGAGGTGGCATTCTGCTCTCTGAATTATGCCCTCACCACTAGAGCTTTGCCTTGTTTCTTATCTGGCAGTTTGTTTCCTGAACCTCTGATGCCAGCCTGCCTATATATTTTTGCTTGATTTTATAGGTAATACTGGTAGCTTCACAACTGTAGTAACTTCTGCTGGTCAGTGCAGCCTCTGATAGTTAACACCTGACATACTCAGAGCTGCTTGTTGTTATGTGGGTCACAGTGTGGGCAGGAGGGCCGTTGTCTCCGTGTGCTGGAAACTGCCATGTGGTGATGCTCGATGCAGCTTTGTTATCTCCTGAATTCAGACTGGGGGTGTTGATCTATTTCATGGATGCTGTTGTCACTGTGCTGCAGATTGCAATGTCCAGAGAGGTGCTGAGGTTCCAGTGCGTGATTCACAAAAATGAATGGAAGAAAAATGCATTCTGTCCACTTTCCAGAGTTGGTAATTCTCTTGTTTCTTACTCAGGGCAGGTTGCTGGAATCCCAATGGCACTCTTGAACAGACAGTTGAATTTATCCTTAACCCATCTAAGCAGTGCAGTCATCCAGCGACACTTCAGGTAATTTTCAAATCTTTTGTTTTCTTGGAAGAGTGGAAAATGGAAAGAGATAACTGTTAAGTAGGTCAAGCGTAACATGGTATTTCTAGCTCAGAAATGTTAATTCAAAAGGTATTTGAAGTTCTTCACGGACTGTAAAAGGAGCCCAAACAGAACAAATGTGTGTGGCTTCCTGGCAGTCTGAACATGGTCTGAAGTCCACATTTTTGTATGCCTGTGAGGAGGGGTTTAGACCTTTGGGGGTGATGCAAGAGCCTGCAAGCAAAAGTTGAAAGTGCCTGTTTTTCTCAGCCAAGTGCAAAAGGGCAGAAGCCAGCCCCTGCTGATGTAGAGACAACTACATGTTTAAAATTACTTGAGTGTTTCTAATTTCAGCTATTTAGATCAAAAGTAACCTGCAAGTAATATTTCCTTGTTGATTAATAGTGTCCACTGTGTTATTTGTTCCAGTCTCAGGCCATTAGAGCTTCTCAGATGTATGGACCTCATATTTTATAATGCTTTGCACAAAGCTTAGGTAACCCCACACAACATTTGGTGCTGATATGGGGAACCTCTTTGAAGGGTCACGTTTCAGTTTAAAGGGTGAGAATAGTAATTTCCATGGCTGTGATCTGGAGAGGCAATTATGATGATGTTCAAGGCTAAGTTGTAAGGTGGTCCTAGGAGTTATCTCAAGGAGGTATCTAAGTCTTAACTGGCTGTGTCTGTAAATGGGCTTCCTGAGACCACTGGCCAGTGGATATTTAAGGGATATATATAGACTAATAGTGGGAGGGAGGCAAAGTCACAGAGATGATGAGTACCTCTGCAAAGTGTCAAAAGTCTTAATGAGGAAATCTTTCCTTAGCGGTGGGCCTGCTTTGGGTATGGTGGGGTAGGGTTTTACTCTAAAACGGTCAGAAATTAAGACAGGAAGGAAAGAAAGAAAAAGCCCTTCTTGCGCAGCTACTCTTTTGGAGTGGTAACCTGGGCAATCTCACAGTTGTTTGCTACTGCTGCTTTGTGGGCTTAGTCCAACCTAGGTTTTCTCCTCTTCTTCCTGTGATAACACTTATACCTTTCCAGTTTCTTCCCTTCTGCCTTCCCTGCTGTGCGGCCACAGCCAATGCAGAGAGTGGATGGGGATGGAATGGGAGAGGGTGGCTGCTTGCAGACCTAAGTGAGTTCTGAGGGAGAACAGAGGTGTCTTCTTGTAGGTGAAAGCTAATCTTGACAGGCAGTGCTTGACCTTGGGAACTGTTAGACTAATGCAGGCCAACCCAGGCAGTCTTCCCTTACTGCATGTAAAAATGACTGCTTCAGCTCTGTCCGTTCACACCATATTTGATAGGCAGGGGGCTGACTTGCTCTTCTTCTAGGCAGTGTTGCAAATACAGATCCTTCATCTTCATAAAAGGGCTGATGGTCCCCATTGGTCTCTATTTACTGTCTACACTTCTGCTCTGCAAATCAAGGTGTGGGGTTAGGTTGGTTCCATTTGCTGGCGACCTGAGTATTCACCAGACACCAGCTTGGCATTCCTGCAGCTGCCTGACCAGCATGGTTCTAGTACCTTACTGCAAAGCAGTTGTTCAATGGCAGAAAGGATCCTGCTTTTCCAGTGGCTTGTGTTTGGGCATCCTTTCAGGAGAAGCAACAAATCACTTGAATTTGAGCTTACTGGGTAAAAGCTGAATTACTTCTCTCTAACGAGCATATTTGGAGTCAGATTTAGCAGCTTGCTATTGTGCACTTTGTTTCTTGATAATCCCACAGAGTGAAGAGACACAGAAGAGTCTCTCTGGGTTCCTCCCATGTGGGGAAGGTGATGCTCTGCTAGACTCTAGTTGGTGGCAGCTTAGCACAGCCACAGCACGACCTCTTAGGTCTCACTGAGAGCAGAATAAGATGGAAGACCCTCACAGACTTCATGGAAAAGCATTTGGTTAGAAAAGCCCCTAATGCTGAAGAGTATGTACAAGATTGAAAGAGCCTGATATAAGTCTCAGCTTCCTGTTTGTAGCAGCAGAAAGCACATTTTTTTTTTGCTTGTAAATTGAGGTAGAATGGAATCATCTGCAGTTGCTACAAAGCCCAGCAAACGAATGGAACTCTTCACACCATCCCTCAGCAGCGTTTCAGACTAAACAGTTGGTGTACGTTTGACATTTAGCGGATAGCATGCAAAGCCCAAAGTAACATCTGGCTGCCCACAAGCACATTGGCATATACATACCTCATCCACATGGTATGTGTTTGTTGCTGACACCTTCTAGGTTGGGTTTGCTCTTTCTCCCTAGGGATTATTGCGATCTGGCTCTCATTCTTTCCTGTCTTTTGCTAGTACCACTGGAGTGTGCCAAGCAATACAGAAACTCACCCGTGTGCGAGTGGTGGACAACAGTGCCTTGGGGAACACGCCGTACCACCGGCCACCAAAATGCATCCACGTGTATAACAAAACCGGAGTTGGCAAAGTAGGAGATAAAATCCTTCTGGCTATCAAAGGAGAAAAGAAGAAGGCTTTAATTGTAGGACACAAGATGCCTGGCCCTGCCATGACACCTAGATTTGATTCCAACAACGTGGTTCTCATAGAAGACAACGGAAATCCAGTGGGGACTAGAATAAAAACACCAATACCCTATATCTTGCGACAGAGAGAAGGAGAGTTTTCCAAAGTGTTGGCCATTGCCCGCAATTTTGTGTGAAAGCTAGAAAGGTCTTTGTTTATATCCTTTCACACAGTAGCTGTTCCTTGGTCCTTTTCTAGAATATAGCGCCATGTAAAAACTTTGAGAGAGTCTTTCTTCCTGTTTAAGCAGTATGAACAACTAGTTTCAATGCTGAAATACCTTGTTCTAATCCAAAGAAGGATGATTTGTTTTGCAGTATGTCTGCAGTGTTTGGGAAATGGTCCTTTCCACTTGCTGATCCAGGGGTGTTAATTTGCTCTTGTCATTAAAATTAAAACATCACAATCCTTCTTTTGTACTGCTTATGCTCTCCTTTCCCTGTTTTTGCCTTTATCCATTCCACAGAAGCAAGACACAAGATGCAGTCCCTGGCCCAATGGTGCTAGGTTCTACAGAGTGTATTCACATGCCATAGGAGAGATACACAGTGAACTGTTGGTGCTTTGGGCACATGCAATAAGAGGACTAGTTTTTACATCTTTGCCTAAGAAGAGTCTTTAGAAGGAGTAAGTATTGGGAGAGCATGATGTCCAATACTGCAGTTTCAGTGGTGTATGGTTGAACAGGGTGAGGCAGAGATGGGAGAGCAGAGGTAGGAAGGGGAGGGGAATGGGCTAGGCTTGAAATGCAGCCTGTGTTCTCTACCTGACCAACCAGTATCACTGTAATGATGAGGCTGGATAAAAAGACCTTAAAGATCATCCAGTCCAACCTAAATCCAAATAAACCAAGTAAACCTAACATACATCTGACATCTAGCTCATGCCACTCAGCACTTCATCCAGACTAACCTTGAACACCTCCAGAGACGGTGACCCAACCACCTCCGTGGGCAGCCCGTTCCAAAATCTGATCACTCTGTCAGTGAAAAACCTTTTCCTAATGTCAAGTCTAAACCTCCCCCAAAGGAGCTTAAGACTGTGACCCCTTGTCCTGTCTCCAGTGTCCAGGGAGAAAAGACCGACCCCCGCCTGACCATAACCACCTTTTAGGTAGTTACAGACAGCAATAAGGTCACCCCTGAGCCTCCTCTTTTCCAGGCTAAACAGACCCAGCTCCATCAGCCTCTCCTCGTAGGGCTGACCTTCCAGCCCCTTTACCATTCTAGTTGCCCTTCTCTGGACTCATTCCAGCCCCTCAACATCCTTCCTAAACTGAGGGGCCCAGAACTGAACACAACACTCCAGGTGCAGTCTAACCAGTGCCGAATACAGGGGGAGGATAACCTCCCTCTCCCTGCTGGTCACACCATTCCTGATACAGGCCAGGATGCCATTAGCCCTCTTGGCTCCCTGGGCACATTGCTGATTCGTGCTAAGTCCACCAGTCCCCCCAAGTCTCTTTCTACCTGGGTACTTTCCAAGAACTCCATACCCAGCCTATAGTTCTGCCTGGGGTTGTTATAACCATGTCATAATTAATGATTGCTGTGGAATCAAAGACTGGTTTAGGTTGGAAGGGACCTCAGATCTCACCCAGTCCCAGCCCCCTGCCATGGGCAGGGACACCTCTCACCAGACCGGGTTGCCCAGAGCCCCATCCAGTCTGCCTTTGAACATTTCCACTGGTGGAACAGCCACAACCTCCCTGGGCAGCCTTTTCGGGTGTCTCAGCACCCTCACAGGGAGGAACTTCTTCCTAAATTCTAATTAAATCTGCCCTTTTTTCGCTTGAAACCATCCCCCTTGACATATCACTAGAGTCACTCATAAAAAGTTCCCTGTTCAGCTTTGCTATAGCCCCTTCAGGTACTGGAAGCTGATACAATGTCCCCATGGAGCTTTCTCTTCTCCAGGCTGAACAGCCCACATTTCCCTCAGCCTGTCCTCATGGTAGAGGTGTTCCAGATCTCTGACAATCTTTATGGTCCTCCTCTAGACTCACTGCAACAGTTCCAAGTCCTTCTTGTATTGGGGACTCCAGGAATGGGTGCAGGACTCTGTGTGCGGTCTCACTAGAGCAGAGCAGAGGGCGATAATCACCTCCCTTACCCTGCTGGTGCCCCTTCTTTTGGTCCAGCCCAGGTCACAGTGGGCCACCTGGACTGCCCTCACACCTTGCTGGCTCATGTTGAGCTTCTCATCACCAACACCTTGTTGGTTCTGTGTGTAACACAGGGACTGGGTGCAGATTGAAAGGACCACAGAAAGAATCTTCCTTTCAGACTGCTTTTTGAGACTGTGTCAACATTGTGATGTAGGTTGGTGAAACTGGCTGTTGTCCAGCTTCCTCAGCTTGGGCATAATAATGGGCAAATTCAACTATGTTGCTTCCAGGGCTGGCTGTGATGCAGGAGCCAGAGAGCTGCCTTTAAATCGAGCTGAGCAGAGACACAGGTAAAGGGACACTAGGGCACTCCTAGGGAGAGCAGTGCTGGGAAAGAGGGTGCAGGGGGTGCAGCCAGTGACGTCTGGCCAGCTTCAGAGCTGATTCCTCTCAGTCTGGTGGCAGCAGTGGCTGGCTGTGCCTTGTCCTTTCACCTCTCCTGCCTATTGTACTGGGAAAGCTCCTTACCTTGATCCTCTCTGTGTGAAGATCTGAAGACTAGTGGTGAGAGGTAACTAGTTACTCTAGCAGATACATCTGCCCCATGTTCCCCACTGTGGAATCCACATTGTCCATGGAAAGGGTGAACCCTGGATCCCCTCACACTCCGTTACTCCAGGTGATGCAGGTAAGATGATGCTTCAAATTTAATTTCAGCCTTAACCTTTTATTATCAGCACTATCCAGCTTAGCAAGACTTTCTCATGAACTGGAGGGGCCTAAGCCTCTGTGCTGCCCAGTTCTGTGGGAAAGCAGAACTGACTGCTGCTGTCAGCAATTGTCATGTTTGCTGGTGTCCATGGGCTACTGGATGTTGAGTCTGCTGTCGAGTCTCCCCAAACCCTGTAGGCATTGCCTTTAAGCTCTCAGCCTGCTTGTGTCTCCCAAGTTCACTTGCATAGCAGCGAAGCAGATACTTGTGTGGCAGGTGTCAGTCTTTTCAGCCTGTCTGAGTGCATCAGCTTCATGAGGAACTTCCTGTGCTTGGACATGATGTTTGTGCCATTTTTCTAAGCAGTCTATGTAGTGGTTGCAGCACATCTGAGCATGTGGTGGGGTTTGCCTGCATGCCATGGGGGTATAACACAGCCTGACTGTTTCAGCATAGCTCACCACCTGTTCTTCAGTTTGAATTTGTCCCTGGGTGAGCATGGCATATGCCTGGGGTCTTCCTTTTTTATAAGCACTGATGAAGGACTGACTTCCCAGCCCTTTGGCGATGCTCAGTGCTTGCACTGTGGACAGAAAAATCTCTGCAGGTGGGCACACTGATGCTGGATATGACTGTCAGGTCCCTCTCACCAGCCTGCACCCTGCCCCAGCTTCAGAAGCAGAGTTGGGCCAGGGTTGTGGGACTAGCTAGGCTCTCCTCAAGGTTAAAGGGTTTTTATGAATGCTATGTGGATCCTGGTGCCGAGCAAATGTTGTGCATGGCTGCAGGTTGCTGACCAAGTCCAGTCGAGAGGTGGTAAAGTCAGCACTGTGTCCTGCCATCAGTGGGTGAATCTTCACAGCCCACTTTAGGTGTGGTTTTCAGCTGTTTCAAAGCTCATCTCAGTAGCAGGTTGCAGTATTTTGAGTTGAAAAATGGTGTTTGCTTTATTCAGGCCTTCTGCAACCTCTGGAAGTTCCTCCAACCCTAGTAAACATATAAACAAATACTTTCAGAGATTTTTTTTTTAATGGACAAACCATAAGCCACTTGAGATGTCTGTCATGCCCTTCCTGTGAACAAAAGGAGCTCAGGTTTCCTCAGTGTAAATCCTTTGGAGAATAGGCAGCTTCCACTAACATTGGGATGGAAAATACACTTTGAGGTGGCGCTTGTGTGGGGTTATTTCCAGGTCTGGTCAGAGTCTCTGGAGGGCACAGTACAAATGGTGTCCATACTTTGTTCCCAGTTAGCCTGGGTTCTCTCTTTCTGAAGGGCTGCATTTCTGTGAGGTTTTTGCTTGGCAACAACTTTAGCCTTGCAGTGTCTCCCAGTAGGACCTAGGCACCTGCCAACAGTCTTTGTTTTTTTTTATCCTGATCATAAGGTCCTGGCCTATAAGTCCCTCATGGGGAATTATGCACAGACACTGCTTGGGTATTAAATATTTCAGAGTCAGATCGGTTAAGGTTGGAAGGGACTTCAGAGCTCCAGCTCCCTGCCAAGAGTAGCAATGCCTCTCAACCAGACTTGGTTCCTCAAGGCCTCATCCAGCCTGGCCTTGAACACCTCCAAGGAGGGGGCAGACACAGCCTCTCTGGGAAATTGATTCCAGAGTCTCTCCACCCTTGAGGACCTTCTTCCTAAGGTCTAGTCTGAAGCTCTTCTTCCGTTTCAAACCATTTCTCTTTGTGCTATTGTTGGATCCCCTTGAGAAAAGTCCCTCCTCCAGCCTTCAGGTACTGGAAGGCAGCTGTAAGGTCCTCCCAGGGCCTTCTATTCTCTAGGCTGAACAACCCCAGCTTCCTCAGCCTGTCCTCACAACAAAGGTGGTCCAACCCTTGGATCTTTTTTGTGGCCTCCTCTGGACTTGCTCCAATAGTTTAATTTCCTTCTGATGTTGGGGATGCCAGAACTGGATGCAGGATTTCATAGAATATTTGCTAAAATCTTCTCAGAATTTCACTGTGGACAAGATTGTGAATAGAAGGCAGCAAGGAAGTGGCCAGGGCAATGCAGCCTACTTGAGCTTAAAATGCAAAGCGATGCTGTATTTCCAAGGAAACTGATAGGTGAAATTTAACCTGGCAGCTTAATGAGCGGGCGTGCAGGCAGCCAAGCTCAGCATGTCCTCTAGAGTGTCTCCTGCTGTTTTTACCTGTCTTTCCTAAACAAGGAATGTGGTCTGGCAGAAATTCCTGGCTTGCGGTGACATCTCTTGGCAAATTCCAGGAGCTGCCTGAACACCATCTTTCTAAGGGAGATGGCTCATCAGTGAGCTCTTAGCCATTGGATTGAGCCCTGGACTCAGTGGGATAGGCAGCCCTGGACTGCCCTGGTGTAGAGCCCACACAGGCAGGAGCAGAGGAGCAGTGCCTTGCCTGGAGCCCAGGATGATTTGGGTTCCTTGGGGTCGCTCTCTTTTTGTTTAGGCAGGTCCTGTATTCTAGGTCTTGTCTTCTGTTTCAGCACAGGTCTCAACTTCCAAGCTGGCCCTTGCTCTGCTCTGGATGTGGTGGAGCATTCTAAGCTGTGGGCAGTGGTGTCCTGGGAGTGGCTGCTGGGTTTCCTGGGCTCTGGCTTATGACATCCTTCTTTGGGATCTGCCTGAGGTTTTTCCCTGTGCATCTATCCTGCTAGGAATTCAGGTGTGATATCCTCTGTGCATAGCCGTTCTTGCAGTTTCTTCTATTGAGGCTGCAGACTAGGGGGATGATTCCTTCAGAGGAGGGAAAAACCTTGGCTGCTGTCAGAGGGTCAGTCTCTCCCCTACTCCCTATTCATGTTCGTTATTCAGCCATTAACATTATTTTATGTGGTGAAGGGAAGATTCTCCAGTGTGAGATTCCCAGATTCATAGAATGGTTCAGGTTGGAAGGGACCTTAAAGATCATCTAGTTCCAACGCCCCTGCCGTGAGCAGGAACACTCCCCTAGTTGAGGGTTGCTCAAGGACCAGGGTGCTCAAGGCCCCATCCAATCTGGTCTTGAACACTTCCAGGGAGGGAGTAGCCACAACCTCCCTGGGCAACCTGTTCCAGTGTCTCAGCACCCTCATTGTGAAGGTAGTGCTTAAGAAGAATTCTCTCCACTGTGCAACCTGTAGGGAATCCTCCACACACTACAGCAGGAATGGGAAGACAGAGTCCTCTCAGGGTCTTCTAGCCCCATTACCAATGTGCTGCCTGGGTCAGCTGTGACTGGGTCCCCGGTTTAGTGTCCATTCTCCTATGTTTGAATACGAGTTTGTGCCAGAAAAAGCTGCCCAGAGTGTATCTCATTCCCCTGGTGATGGTGAGGACTTCATGCCCAGACATTCTTCCATGGGGTTTGGAGGAGAAGGGTCTTTGTTTTAGGGCATCCACCGTGGTTAGGGAGAAATGGCCTTTGAGGAGATGCTTGCCCAGAAAAGACATGCAGCGTGGCCCTCTGCTGAGAGCTGAGGTTTGAAAAGAGCCGGATGAGCACTGGACATTCACTGGCTGTGAAGGGTGTCCCCAGAAGGAAGCTGGCAAGACAGATAACTGTGAAGGGAAGCAGTGGGAGATGATGTCTTCCATCTGCTTGCAGAGTGAGGCTGGTAGATAGATGCCCCTTGTGACTCTTGTGTGTGGACCACAGAACTGGGGGAGGCAGCTAGTGACTTTGGGGGCCGGGATGAGGGGGGAGATGGCCAAACCCTCTGCCAAACCAGGGGCACTGCAGCCAGGGGCCGGACTAATCCACAGAAAGCATCTCTCAGTTGGCAGGGGTGAGAACAGCGAGCTGCACATCCCAGAGCAGGAGGCTAGATGGCAATGTGGGTGTTAAAGTGTGGCTGACAGCTTGCTGGCACAGGCCCCCACACCATTCCGAGGGCCCCTAAGCCTGACTGACGTGCTGAAGCTGAAATCTCCCTCTGTCAGCACCTTCCCCAGCCACTGGCCCCCAGCAGAGCTGTAGCCAGAGAGGAGAATGAAGATGAAGATTTTGGGCCAAGCTGAGTCTGGCTTTGTCCTTTGGGGGAAAACTCGGGAGCTGTGAACAGGGCTGAGGTCGTCTCCATCCTGGGGGGGTGTTGAGTGGCCAAGAGCAGCAGGGTCACATATAACCCCCAATCCTGTGTTGGCAAGGGTGCACTGGGCTGGGGAGATCAATGGGAAGAGCAGCACTGTGACTCCATAGGGCTGGCAGCTGCTCGTGGTGGGGAAAGCAGGGACATGATGAGGTGCCCAACAGCAGGATGCTGGCTTGTGGATAGCAGGGGAAGCCTGGAGCTGGACCACTCTCCTGATGTAAAACAACCCCTCTAATGCTTTGGAACCTCCTGCTGGGGCCTTTCAGCTTGAGGCAAGTCCTCTCTCTTGAAACTTGACAAGTCTCAGGCAGTGTGTGGGATGTGCTGGCTGAGCAGCATTTCCTACCTGGCCTTTGAGGGGCAGTGGAAAGACCTTGTCAAGTCTGTCTGGTGAAGCAAGTGAGGGTTGCAGCCATCTGTTTCTCTTCTGGATGTGACTGTGCCATTTCGGATCTGCATGACCCAGGGAGAGCAAAGAGGACCCATACACAGCTGGACCCAGGGCCTCTCTTGTTTATATCCTGTAGCTACTGTTCCAAGAGAGATAGACAAGGGCAAGAGGAAATATCCCTCAAGGAGATTGGTCTGGGCTGAGCACTTGGAAATCTAGAGGATTTAGAAAGGACGATGAGCTGGGAGTGAGATGAGGAGGCTGGAGATGGCTCAGCTGCCAGGGGAGAGCCTGGAGGTTGAAGCTTGTGTGGTGATGCCTAAAGGATGCTTTTGTGAGTTAGCACAGACTGCAGCCTTGTCAGCTTGTTTGCTGAGTAGTTTCTGTTGTTGTCCAGCATTAGAAATGGGGTGGTGAATGATTGTCTATTCTTAGTGCTGTTGTGGTGGGGCCTCAAGTGAGCCAGTGCATGCCAGTCTGGCTAGCTTATCTCAGACTGTTGGAAGCAGAGGAGGGGAATCTCATGAGGCCTGTCACTGGTACACCCTCTAACATGAAAATAGAATTGGGAAGCTCAGCAGAGTGGCTTGGGAGAAGGAAGATTAATGAGGGCATGTGACAGAAGGATAAAAAGAAGGATGTGGAGACAGCACATCAGGCACATCCACTGCCCCTCTCTGAGAGTGCAGTTGACATTCAGTCAGACAGGCTGTTTTGGAGAAGTACAATGAGCTTTTTTTCATTTTTCCCTTGGCCGAAAGCACAAGCTGTGCCATGAAATTCAGGACACTGGGAAGCTTCACCGCTTAACATAGCTCAAAATGAACACAGACGCTCACCTCTGTGCCCACTGGAGTGAGTGTGTGCAGCGTGAACAGGACACATGCCCTCCCTGACAGGCTGTGTCCAGTTCTTGTGGCTCGGACACGGGAGACAGGCTGTCACTTGGGCGTCTGAAATATGAGCTGGCTTTTAAAATGTCTGAAGGCTGTAAACTCTATGAACCCTTTGTGGTTCTTAAAAATAAACATGGAAGCCCCAAGATACAACATGGGCCAGGGCAGAGCCAGTGAATCATATCCAAGGTCATTTGGTATAAGATAGTACTCCTGACCTTTCTTGCTTCAGCTCAGATGAGCTGCTCTCTGTAGCTGTGGCCTTGTAGCTCTCGGATGTGGAGTGAATGGGGGCACTGGTGAGTTCTCCCCATGGCCAAGGCCAGGATGCTGTGGTTACGCCGCTCCTCCGCTAGTGGAATGAGCTCTGCTGGAGTCCCTGCCTGTTGAAGCACTGCAGCTCCGGGGAGGGCTTGGGGACCATTGTGTCCTGGGTATTGGAGTGCTTCCAAAGGGTGACGTACAGCGTCTGCACCCCAGGCTGTCTGTGGAATGTGGGGAGAGGAGGTGAGGCTGCATTTAGAGTCCACCAGCTGCTCTTTTGGCTAGAATCTGCTGGAGCAGGGCAGGGAAAAGAATGGACCACCCCAGGGACCACCCAGCTGTGCGTACCAAACCAAGGACCCTTGGGCTTCCTGATGCTAGAGGTTTTGCTGCTTTGACTCTCCCAATATGGATGGTGAGTAACTTTCATCCCTTGAGAGACAAAACCCCTCAGGTATGGTAATGTCACTCTGGGACAACCACTCCTGGCCAAAGGGGGCCATCATGAAGTTCACAACCATAGCCATGTGGCCCAGACTGAACCAAAACTCCTCTTACAATGGACCCCAGTTGTGACTATCACATCCCAGTGTATTTTCCTGTGTTAGAGACATCTCTTAGAATTAAAGGATTTGTTGCTCTAGCTTATGAGACTGGAGGCTGACCCCAGAGGAGGTAAAACTAAACCTTCCAAACCCTGAAAGGG
Organism: Upupa epops; assembly: GCA_013397515.1. Lineage (NCBI taxonomy): Eukaryota > Metazoa > Chordata > Aves > Bucerotiformes > Upupidae > Upupa > Upupa epops. Next base: position 97,410 of record VZRI01004522.1, read on the forward strand.
GCTGTCAGAAGGCTGGGAAAGATTGTTCCCAAGGGGAGGGAACAATAGGATGAGGGGGTTGTGGTTTAAAACTGGGAAAGGGCAGATTGAGATTGGACAGGAGGAAAAAGCTTTTGAATCTGAGGGTGGGGGACCCCTGGAACAGCATGCTCAGAGAGCTGATAGAGGCCCCATCCCTGGAGCCATTCAGTTCAGGCTGAATGGGGCTCTGGGCAATGTGTTCTAGTGAGAGATGGCCCTGCTTATTGGACTAGATGACCTCTGGAAGTCCTGTACAATCCAATATATTCTATGATTCCTCCTATTTCTGGGACAATATGGTACAGGGATTGGAATTCATGGTGGTCCCTTCTCAGCTCTGAAATGGGGAATGTTTTGTGGCTTGAGAGAGCAGCAGTGGAGTACTAGGGGTGGCATCTGCTTCTGCGGATCGTATTCCACCTTATGCATCTGGGAAGGCGGGAAGAACTTAGGTTTTCCTTGACTTCCTTGTCCCGCCAAGCCTAGCCCTGCTTACTGAAGTTGGTCCAAGCTATCCGGAATGCACAGCAGCCTTGGGAAGGTGGTACCCTTCCCAAGGTACTTGGTGGGATGAATCATATGACTGAAGTGTTGGATTGGATGGGTACACACTATTCAGGAGAGATAGGTGAGGCAGAAGGGGTGGGAGGGTGGCCCCGTATGTTGCTGAAGTTCTGGAAATCACTGAACTTGAGATCAGGGACAACAGAGTGGAGAGCCTATAGGTTCAGATTACAGGGTTAGCTAACAAGATTGACATTGTGCTTGGAGTGTGTCACAGACGAGGGAGGCATGATGACGGGGTCGATCAAATATTCTACAAACAACT
>VZRI01004522.1:107443-178109 GCA_013397515.1 Upupa epops
CGGTAGGTGGCAGTGCCGGCCGGCCCGATGCGTGGAGCGGGCGGAGCAGGGAGGCAGATGGATGCGGGAAGGCGGTGCCGGAGCAGGGGCGGGGGTTGGCGGAATTTGCTGGCTGGGCTGCGTTCGCCGCCGCCCTCCCCCCGTCATTAGCATAGTCCTGCCCGGGTTACATGTCGGGCCGCACGTTGCCGCGGCCGGATCCAGCGGCCGAAGCCAGCAGCCGGCAGCGCTGGCAGCCGCCCCGAGTCAGCTGCTCCGGGCGCGGGGGCGGCCGCGGGCACCGGCGTTAAGGTGTCCCGGGAGAGATGTCCCACCGCGCTCTGCCGGCACCCGGGCCCGGCCCGGGTCCGGAATGTGGCTGGTGAACCCCCGCTATGCTCTCTGTGAGCCTCTTGCAGAGGGTTCGGAAGCCCCCCGACGCCCGTCTCCTCTTCCTCCTTCGTTGCTGCTGCTTTTTGCCGTGGAGGGTGTTTGCAGCCCACACGTCCATCTTGCTCTCCCCTTGCACCAGAGGTCCCTTTTGGTGGGGAAAGCTGGGAGAAGAGCTTAGAAATTCCATGCTGTTTGCTGGGGGTGCTGGGTGCTTGGGGTCGCCCCTCTTGAAGGGGTTCAGAGAACGAGTAGATGTGGCCCTGGGGAACAGGGTTTAATGGGCAGGGTGGGGTTGGGTTGATGGTTGGACTTACTGGTCTTTTAATGTTTCTATGATTCTATGATAAGGAGAGAAAAAGCCCCTTTTTTGTTGATTTGGGGCATCTGAGCCATCATCCGGGACCCCGTATCTTGGTCACTGCAGTCATATTAGCATCACTGGTATGGCTGGGGGATGGGTGACTGAGCAGCAGAAGTGAGTGCACAGTCCCAGAGCCTTACCTTCTAATGCCTGGCTAGGTGTGGGTCATGGACAGCCTTTGCTGTTCCTAGGAGCCAGTGAGTTTGGGAACTGTTATCTTCCCATCCACTCTGCCACAATAGGGATAAAGTTTTCTCTAGAGCTACCTCTGGCCACCTGTGTTGGTGAGTCTTCCTTCTGGGGAGCACTTTAGGCACACAGATGCTTGGGGAGAGGGGGGACCCCTCCAAGCATAGTGTTTCTTCAGAAGGGAAGCTCTAACACAGGTTTTCCCAACATGACATTGATTAGGTTCCTGCTAGGGGCACCTCTCTTTGTGCTACCTCCATGCCACGGGTCAGGAGCAGGAGGGAGAGACAATGTAAACCCCTGCAGTGATGACCCCCCTTCAGTATGACAAGCTGTGCTCTGGTAGTGACATCCTGCTGGTCTTGCGGTGCCTTTGGCACAGTTTGGGCTGTTTCCTGCTCAGTGGTCCTGCTCTGGTCCTGCCTGTGTGATCCCACCTGCCTGACCTAAATCCCACAGCAGGACACAGGGGTTTTCATCATCCCTTATCTGAACCAGTTGGGTAGGATTGCTGTGTGCTGGGATGTGGTTACTGCGTGCCAGCCTGGAGTTCTCCACACTTCAGCAGCGGCCTGGATCCTGCAGGATCTGTAATCCAGAAGGCAGGTGAAAGAGCTGCTCTCCAACCAGTAAGGTAGCAAGCGGTGCAGGTGGACAGCAGAGCCTACACCGCTGTGGGTGCTTCCAGTTTGTAGCCAGAAGGAGGTCTCTGCCTGGACCAGGAATTTATAGCACCTAGAAGCCACAGGCCTTAAGCCCGGGCACGCCTTGTCACCCACGTGAGCCTGGCTTGAGCAAATGATTGCTCGCTGGCTGGGCCTGCAGTTCCTCACCTCTGCCCTGTGCTCAGTATTGGCTGATGCTGCTCCACTTGCACCTGCATGTTTGCCAAGCACTCCTGTGGTCCCTTGCTTGGAAGAGCTGACGATCCAGGGATTTTTGTTTGCTTGCTAATCCAGCTAAGTATTCCGAATCAGCTCCAGCTGCCATCATGGAGAAAGCAGGTCCAAGATATATAGTTTCCTGCCAGACCTGCCTGTGCTACCTCAGAGGCAGCGGCGCTGCCGCCCTCCGATGCTGCTGTGCGCGAGTGTGTGGCAGGGCTCCCACCTGCCAGCCAGCACTCGACTGTGTCTGGCTGAGCTTGTGGGGAGAGGAGCACTCTGCAAAGCTGCCAGCAAGTGCATGGGGTACTTGCCCTGGTATTGCTGTGCTGAGGGGCTTTCAAACATGTGTCCATCCCTCTGTCCTTAGGAAGTGGTCAGGAGTGGGTCCAGCCTGCTCACAGCCCCTGGCATAGGGGAATGGGATGCAGGAGCCCGTATTTGTCCTGTGCCTGGGTCCCTGCATCCATGAGTCAGAGAGACCCACTTCCCGTGTATGGTGCAGGGTGAGACCTGGCAGTGTAGAGCAGTCACAACGGGGTCATTTGCTGTGCTCCTAGCACTGGTTTTTCCCTATGAGGTTTGCGGCACCTGGAGCTGGACGCCACACACAGCGTGTCCCTTTCTCAGGGCAAGTTGGTCTGGCTCTCCTGGTTCCATTTTGGGAAACACGGATCCGGGGATTACACCCTGTCCGGCACGTAGGCCACCCTTGGGTAATGCCGTGAGTGTGTGGCTGGGCTGACGCAATAAACTAATTAGGAATTTGTTGTCACCACAGCTGGACTAACCTGGCTCATACGCTGTGGCCGGGTGATTCTTGTTGTGTGACAGCCCACCAGCCTTCCCAGGACCAGGAATAGCAGCGAAGGGATCACATGGCCACTCTGGCTGTCCTCCATTGACAGTGCCGGCCTCTTAGCAGCCACGTGTTCAAGCATCATGAGGTGGCTTTAGTGGCCCTAGGGAGATGTGGTCCTCTTCACCAGTCCTGGGGACAGGCAGGTGACAAGTCTCCTGATGTGCTGGCAGCACACGTGGTCAGGGCACAGCCCTGGAAGGAGAGAACGGTAGTTGTGGCATCCCTTCTCATTGGGATTAAGCCAAGGTAGCTAAGGGTGCTGGAGTGAGCAGATACCTTTTTAAATGTTACCCCAGTGGTGTGCAAAGGCTCTCTTGCCAGGCAAAGAGTCAAGCAGAGTGGACCTGTGCCCCTTGCAGTGAAGCAGCGTCCTGCTGCCTGGCCAGCCATGGTACTCTGCTTGTGCTGGCCCTGCCAAGTGGGTGTCCAGCAGCCATGAGGTGGGGCTGGCATTACACACAAGGACTTTATGCCTACTCTCTCCAGCTAATACACGAGACAGAAGATCAATCGTTCAATGCCTGTAGGTAGTTTTATAACGTATCCAAGTGGCACAGGTTGGCCTTCGGTGCTGATGCTAGCTCAGGGCATCACCAACACTGCTGGGTTTTCCCCTGGAACATGCCCACTGCCAGCATGTTCCAAGGGCTGGGCTTGGTGAGTGGATGTGCCGAGAATCACCTTGGTGACCATAGAGGTGTTGAATCCTGTGGAAGACACGCTGGGCGTAAGCAGGAATCAGCTGCAGCTGCCAGAAGAGCCTCCCAGAAGAAACCTTTGCATCCTATGGGAAACAAATTAGTGTTGATGCTCACAACATTTGTTTAGATTAAGCAATACTGCTCAGAGCCTCTCAGCTGTGGGGAGCCAGTCACCACGGCAATTACTAGATGTCTTCTGGTGTTTTTGCTCATGGTGCTGGCCGAGTGGTTGGGCCGTGGTGCTGCATGCTGGTCTGGTCCTTGTGAGCCTCGTCTCCTGCAGTGCACCTTGTCCCTGGGTTGCTGCCCATAGCCAGAGCTGAGTGAGCAGTAGTTTTCTTTCACAAGAGTGGATGTTCGAGGTAATGTTCTTTTCCAAAAGGCATTATTTCTTGTAGCACTTGCAACGAGCTTGAAATGGGATCATGTGGTGCAGAGACCTGCCAAACATTCCCATGGATGTGGGCACTGGAGATCAGGAGGTGATGGGCAGCCTTTTCCTGACCATCCTCCAGCTCTGCTGAGGTGGTGATCCGGGGCATCAACTCCTCTATCAGCTTCCAAAAGCAGAATTTAGAAAGGTCTGTGTCTGGGGTCACAGTCTGTGTTTGCAGGCACCAGCACCTCGAGGCTGCTCGTGCGTGTGGCTCTGCACAGGATACCTTAGAAGCACAGAAAAAATCCTATTTCCTGGAACCCTATACACATTGGAACCTTATCCCAACAAGAAGTGCAGACTTTGGTTTCCTGATGTAAAGTGGCAGCTACACTGATGAAAAAGATAAAACAAAAAAAGGCTGGACCACCCACCAGCTGGGGAGAGAACTCCCCGGATCCCGGGGAGCTTTGAGGGGGGACAGACTGGGTCCTGGTGTCTCAGCAGGTGGGAGCTTGCTGCCTGCAGATGTGGGGAAGCTCTGCTGCAGCCCTCCCCAAACCCAAGGGAGCCACCTTAAGAGCTGTCCCTCCATAGGACCGAACCAGGCGTTTCATATACCATATTCTATAGCCAAGGAAACCCTAACAAAGAGCCCTACGCTCTCACGTTTTGCTTCAGGCTTCTCCCTGCTGCAGCTGGGGCTGAATTTTTTTAAATCTTTGTGTCATTATTTCGTTCCTCTTTTGATTTGACCATCGAGGGACAAGGAGAAGCCAAAGAAGAAGAATGGGCATTTAAACAGAACTAGATTGAAGAGGCAGTGTGTGCGCCAAACAACAAGGCTTTTTACATTTCATATGATCTTATACATGGGCTCCATTCAGCCCATTTCCCCTCTGTTTCATTTGAATGTACAGAATTAGCCATTCATGTCCGCTGGAATTACGGGTCTTTAACATTTCCATTTGGTGCTGCCTCCATATTTTGGGGGCTGGGAGTGCTGTTTAGCTAAGCTGGGGAAGCACGGGCTGGGGTCAGGCTTGGTTTGCCAGCTGGAAATGAGTTTTTCTTTCTTTTTTTGGAAAGTGCAAGATTTGGTGCTTGATGACTGTGGTTAGAAAAATACACGGCGTAAACAACTGCACACACATGCTGGGGCTTGCGTGGCCCCAGCTTCAGTGCAGGAGGGTCTTCCTCATAGGAAGCCTGGTGTAGTTGCAGCCTCAGACAGAAGAGCAAGCATCAGTTTTGTGTTTCGAGGTCTGCTCAGCTGTTGCCCGAGGTCGTACGTGTGGCCACGTCCTCGTGCAGGGCTGTGCGGCTGCTGCCTCGATTATCTTTTTGAAAGACAAATATTGAAATCAAATATTTACTGTGTTAAAAGCTCCTTGGGTACTTGTACACATTTAGAAGAGTTGGCCCAGAAAAGCCATTCAAGCTGAACTGGGAGTCATGAGAGGAAACTCAGAGGGATCTGTGCGTGCAGCTCATGCTGCTGAAGAGCTCAGGGGCTGGCACTGCTGTCCAGAGCAGCCGTGGATGGTGTGGTGGCATTGGTGCATCCTGCACTGCTTTACCTGAGAGCCTTGCAGTGCTGCACTGATGTTATTTCTTGCACCCGTCAGCACAAGGAAGGTGTGGGACTGTTTCACTTGTGAATCTGCCTGTTTTCCTGGCATAACTTGCATGCCAGTGCATCCAAGCTAGTGTCCTGTTCAGGTGTGTCCCACCTTTCCCCAGTTAGCAGGAGGGTTTCTTGCCAAACAGCTGGGACGTGTGGAAATGGTAGCAACGTGCTGGGAGGACAGGACAGGACCCACTGTGTCTTTGCTGGCTGCTTTGGAACATCTGTGTGCTACAGAGGACCTCAGGACTGTGGAGGAAGGAGTCCCCAGGAACCAACATCCCCCAAAAGAAGTCTCTGCTTCTGTTGCCGCTTTCTTCACTGTATTTTGAACATTTTCTGTCCATGCATCACCATTTCCTCAGGACACTTTATCTGGTTGTTTTGGAAGTGAGGACAAGGTAGCAATTACAAACATGGGTCCCCAACCAGGAGAATAACCCCAGCAAGGTTGTGGATGGCTCAGAAGGCAGCAAGATTTTCCCCTTCACCTAGCTTTGGGTAAGGCAAGGTGTAGCCTGCCCTGCAGAAAGGAGCTGGCCTCAGGAGCCAGAGCACAGACCTGGGAACTGGAACACCACACTCTGCAGGTGAGCTTGGCCCATCCACTTTGCTTTTGTACCCAGTGTCTGCAGGAAAAGGGCTGCTGGGTCCTCCTGAACCAACGAGACACAGTCAGGCTCTCCCAGAGATCCTTTCAATCACAGGCCCTGCCTTGATTTGACCTGGTTATTTATACCTTTTCCTGTGTGTGTGTTTAATTATAGCAGAACCTGGCCGTGCCGCTGTGCTTAACGGTCTCTTGGTGTTTCCATTATGAGCGCAAACTGGAAGGGATTATACAGCCTGAGTGTTTGAGCGGAGCCCCAGACAGAGACTTGGCAGAGACTTACAGCTCAAATACAAAGATTTTCAATTGGCTAATGGCAGTTTTGAAAAGGGAACATTTTTCACATGCTTAGGCCCTTCCGTTTGCTTAAGCTGCCTTCCTCTGCTTTAAACTCGGCAAGCGAGGGGTTGTAACTCAGCCTGTTGGAGCAGTGACTCACGTTCATTGCACAGCAATGCTGTAAACCAGCCAAGGCAAGGCCGTCTGCCGTAAGGGGAATTATGCTCAGGAAGATGACTGGGAAAGTCATCTTTTTCCCTCACCGGCATCACACAGTCTGTGTCCAAACTGCAGCTGCCAACGTGAGTTACTGACCATGTCTTAGGCTCTGCAGCGGAGATGTCTAATATGGCAAGAAGTCTTGGGCAGCCAGAATCACCTGCGGGCCATCAGATATTTCACCCCCAAGCAGACAACTCGAATAGGTGACATCAGTCCAGTCCTAGAGATGCTTTTTCTTCCTACCAGCTGTATGGAGAGCCTGGAGTAATTAGTTTGGGCAGTAGCAACCATGGTGGGGATTGTCTGCTGGGGCCAGCTCCACTTTGGAGGGAGCCTTGATTAGCTCCTGTGATGGGGTGTGGTGTACTATCTCCACAAGGCTTTTCTTTAACAGCACAGAAGGCAGAGCAAGAGCAGGGGAGAAGCTGTGTCTTCTTTAACACATGTCAATCTTTGGTAGAGAAGGATCTAGTGATTTGCCCATGGTCTCACAGCAGGTCAACAGGACGTCTCCCTGGGGAGCAAACCTAGATGTGCACTGCATGCTGACGCCTCTGCTGCAGTGGATGCCCCTGCCATGTGAATGTGTTAAATAAGCAAGTTGGTAAAACAAGCAGGGAAATCATAGAATCATGAGGGATCAGAAGGGACCTCAAAACATCATCCACTCCAATCCCCTGCCACAGCAGGACCACCTAGACCAAGTTGCAGAGGAACATATCCAGGTGGGTCTTGAATGTCAAGTTGGCCAGGCACCAGCAAAAAAAACCTAGCTAGTGAATTCTAGAGAAGCTTCTAGTGAAGACCATGGATTGCCTTTCTCTTCAGCAAATTTGCCTTTGTCTTTGGTGCTCTGTCTCATGGAGAATGGATCCCTCCATTGCTGAGTGCAGTGGTGTTTTGCCTGTTGGAGCTGAGGGGCAGACGAATCCCAATCTCCACACTCAGCCAAACAAGAAGCAGCTACTTTCAAAGCTTCTGCTTTTGCAGCCTGACCCTGCAGGGATGTGGGAAGAGGTGCCTCGGCTGCTGCGTCCCTGGAACTGGGTCCACACTGCATTCCCCATTTTAGGGGTTACTGGATCTGGGGGTGCTCACCAGGGCTGTGCCCAGCGCCTGACCTGGAAAGGGCTGGTGGGTCCTGAGCAGAGGAGACAGCTCAGTTCCCATCAGGACGTTCACCATGGGAACTTTAGGGGCTGAGGCCGTTGCTGGCTGGTTGTAAACCCCAACTCTGACAGCAAAGGCTTACTTTGCCTCTTCCTCTGCCTGTCTCAGAGAAAGCAGGTTTGCATTTTACCTCTTGCTGGTGCCACACATCCCTTGACGCTATGCACTGTCTCTAGGGAAGTCCCCTGGCGGTTGTACCCAGAGGAAGTGGAGCAGCTGCCCAAAGTTGCTGAGCACAGCAGTTCTAGTGGCCTCTCAGACACCTGCAGGTGTGGGAGGAGGGAAATACTAGGCTTACTTTTCTCCCACGGTGCTGTTGCCCCTTGGAGGAGCTCTCAGATCAGTTTGTGAGGCTGAGGATCTCTGCGAAGGTCTAGCTTTGAGACCAGAAACGCTTCATCTCTCAGCTTGGCCAAAGCCAGCAGAGCTGTGACAAAGTGGAAGGAGCTAGTCTGTGGAAGAAAAGTTGAGGGCAGCACTTCAGAAAACAGATCTCATCTGGTTCCCTCTTCTGATGCTAAACGCTCCTGTGATACCACTTCTGCTGTTCAGTTTCCAAGCACTACCTGGTTCAGATGCCTTCCATGACCTGCTCTAGAGAAGGACGTTAAAACTCAGAGCTGGTCAAGAGTAGCTTCTCCAGCTACTCAGTTCCTGACAAGAAAAGCATCACACCCATGACTTCTTGCTGCTGCTGTATCTTCTGGGAAATGCAGTCCAGGCAGCTTGTTCCTCTCTTGCTCTTTTTGCAATCCCAGCACCCTGGCTGGACTGCCAATCCCACTGTGTGCTGGGATGTGCTGCTAACAAAATGTGGCAGGACCATGGTGCTGGATAGGAGCCTGGCAGGGCAGGGCAGGGCAGAGCATGCTGTGGTGAGGAAGAGGATGGCATGGCAAGGCAGAGCCTGGCTGACAGTGCAGAGCATGGCAAGGTGGGACTTGGGGATTAGGAAGCAGCCTCTGTGCTTGAGGGTCAAGATCTGAGAGAAGGAAGGAGGGCATTTGTTCAACTTGCCTGGATTCCAGAGTTTACCTTTGTGTTAAAAAGTAAAAGCTCCCTGAAGAATCCAGAACCTGACATTAAAACAGAGTAAAAGGGTTTGTCCCGGGCTGCCTGCGGGATTGTGGCTAGAAATGAAAAGGCTTTGTAAGATTTTTCAGTTCTGTGCATGTTTTTTCATTCTTTGTGAGTATACCTGCATTTCCCCCCCTTTGTGTTGTAGGGGTTTTTGGTTTATCACAGAATTACAGGCTGGCTCAGGTCAGAAGGAACCTCAGAGATAACCTACCCCAACCACCTGCCAGGGGCAGTGATGTCTCTCAACCAGACTTGGTTGCTCAGGGCCTCATCCAAAGTGGCCTTGAATATCTCCAGGGAGAGAGCAGCCACAGCCTCTCTGGGCAGTCGATTCCAGAGTCTCTCCACCCTGACACTGAAGAACTTCTTCCTAAGATCTAGTCTGAACCTACTCTCCTTCAGTTTCAAACCATTTTCCCTTGACCTATCACTGCATCCCCTTGGGAAGAGTCCCTCTGCGATCACTCTAAGAAAGTGATAAGGAAATTTTCCTCCTTAAGGGAAAAACAAAGCAAAAGCAGAGGCTGGTAGCACTGACTGCTCATCCGTGGAGCAGAGTGGTCCCATGAAATGTAAGCTAACACCCATAAAGAGGCTTTTTGCATCATTGCTTGGAGCTAATGAGGTATGACTGTGAAGGAAGCTCTGAATAGTGGTGCAGAGTGAGGCTCACGGGCTTAAAACATTTGCTTGGATGGTCTCTAAACCTGTCTTCCTTTGGGCTGGAGCTGAGGTCAGAGACACTGGTGCTGTGAAGATTTCAGTGTGGCTGCTTCCAAGCAAAAGCAGAGCATCACACCCAAGATAAGTAAGTGAGACTGTTTGGAGTTCCAGCCACAGCAGAGGGTCTCCTTTGCACTGTACCAAGCAGGATGTGTTCTTCCTTGTTCAGAAGCAATGCCCTGATTTACAGTTTATTTCCAATGAATTCTGTCCTCTATCTTCATCTATCTCAGAGGCCTCTGAGAGCCTCAGCTCACACATGATTTCTACTATCAGAGCTTGGACCCTGGCCTCCTGGTGCAGGACTGACCCACCTCTCACTAGGATGAGCACTCATGCTAATGTTATCATGACAGGCAGCTTCTCCTCTACACCCCGTGTTCACGAAGCCCCTTTGCAGATGTGGACTCGTGCTGACACCCCCAAACATCAGCTCTTATGCTCTCTGCGTTCCCTGCGCACCTTTGGCTGCGATATCTGCTTGTGATGCTTTCCAAGAGCTTTTGGTTTTGACAGAGCACTTCCCTGGTTTAGTGCTGGTGATACTCAACAGCTGGCTGCCCCCTCCTCTTGCCCCACTCCTCCTGTCCTCTGGCTCCCAGGATACCCCGTCTTTCTCCTGGAACCTCTGCAGCCATGTGCCAATCTCCCATTCGGTTGCAGTCCTTCATGCCAAGTCCTTGTGGAGCATCACCGTTTTCCCTCCTGGATCCTGCCCAGTTTTCCTTCAGCAAAATCCCCATCATAAATCCTTTCTCCTCCCAGCAGAAGCCTTCCCTGCTTCTCCTTTTGCCAAACTCCCAGTCTGCATGCCAAAAACATGCAGCTTTGAGAGCTCTTCAAAGAAAAGGTCATCAGATTTCTCTGTAACAAAAGCAGAAGAAACCCAAGAATTTCCCCTTACAATGTTATTGGAAGCAGATGAATCATCTTGGCTGAGATGGAATACTTTATATCTATATTTGTAGAGATGGTTCAACGTTAGGCAGCTAACCAGCAAGGCAAGGTTCAGCCCAAGCAGTTTAAATATGGCCAAGTTAAAACCGGCTGAGAACCAGCACTTGACATGAGGAGAGTGACAGCATGTTCATAGTGCTTGGCCAGAGCAGCCCTACCTGCAGAGCCTGTCCCTTGGGTCTGTGCTTTCACAGAGCTGCTGGAATGAAGGTCAAGTTTGGTCAGGATGCAGGAAGTATAAGAAAGTCCTAAAGCTCTCATGGTTTTCTGCCTTCACTGTCTTCCTCCCCCAAGCCAGAGACAGAGTGTTCAATTTTTATTTAACCTGTGAGCAGTCATAGAATCATAGAATCACACGATGTGTTGGGTTGGAAGGGACCTTTAAAGGCCATCTCTCAACAGACCAGATTGCCCAGAGCCCCATCCAGCCTGACCTGGAATGGCTCCAGGGATGGGGCCTCCACCGCCTCTCTGAGCAGCCTGTTCCAGGGATCCCCCACTCTCAGATCCAAGAGCTTGTTCCTCCTGTCCAGCCTCAATCTGCCCTTTTCCAGCTTCAAACCATGACCCCTCGTCCTATTGTTCCCTGCCCTTGGGAACAGTCTTCCCCAGCCTTCTGACAGCCCTTTTCAGGGATTGGAATGTTGCTAGAAGGTGCCTCTGGAACCTTCTCCTCTCCAGGCTGAACAACCCCAACTCTTTCAGCCTGTCTTCATCAGAGAGGTGCTTTAGCCTTCTGAGCATTTCCATGGCCTCCTCTGGACCTGCTCCATCAAGTCCTTGTCCCCAGAGTCTGGCCTTGGTTTGGAGAAGGAGCTCAGGGTACAGTTACTTATGCACAGGAGAGGTGGTCAGCTTGTCCCAGCACTTTCCAGCTACTTCCAACTTCTCTAGAAACCCCGCAACACCACATTCAGCTCTGACTGCTGGTGTACCCTGCCACACATTCTACATAGGAGGACACTGTGTGGTCCTCACAGCAGGATGAGTTGGGGAGGAGAATGGGGGGTCAGTCACTAGAGACCAAAGTGCTGGGAGATGCAATTGTAAAAGACCTTGCAGAGAGCGAGGGCTGCAGGGGCAGGCAGGGTTGGGTACGGCTGTGCCACTGCTCATAGCTGTGCAGTATCTTCTCCCTTTATTCTGCAGCATGATGAAACGATGGTTTACCAGCTTCCTTCCTGGTGGCTTGTGGTGTGTCTGTGTTCTGTCAAGCTGGGGAGTCAGCATCCCAAATCAAAGTGATCCTGCCCAGGGCTTGGAGGAACTTTTACTGCAGGGAGACCAGCACTGGGATGTATAGCTGGGCCATAGCAAATGGCCATAGAGGTGTACTGCAGCAGTGGAGGCATTAAAGAGGGTGGAAGGAGCCTGAAGTTCCTGGTTAGCATCACCTCTAACCACAGGGGGGTAGGCAGGGTTGGAGCACTGCTGCTCTTCACAGAGGTGCTGTGTGTGCTTTACTCCTCTTTTAACTCTCAGACTAAATAGCCTCTGAGCAAGGACACTGGCAGCCAGCATGGGCCCTGCTGTGTTGCTAGAGTATTTTGGGGGGAGAACACTGAGAGCTGGAGCTCCTCAGTTGTGTCAGGGGAGGGTTAGATTGGACATCAGGGAAAAATTCTTCCCTGACAGAGCAGTCAGGTGTTGGAACAGGTTGCCCAGGGAGGGGGTGGAGTCACCATCCCTGAAGGAGTTCAAAAACCATGTGAATGTGGTCTTGGGGAGCAGGGTTTAGTGAGCAGGATGGGGTTGGGTTGATGGTTGGACTGGATGATCCTGGAGGTCTCTTCCAACCCTGATGACTCTGTGATTCTAGTCTATAATTCTTTGATGTGGCAGCAGTTTTCACAAGAGTCTTCTTGTTCCCCACCCCTGCCCTGTGAAGGTTTTGCTGTGTCTGACAGGTTGCTTAGCTGTCAGCCAGCTGCACTCCCCTTCCTTCCTGTCTGCCAGGTTTGTGGCAACTGTACTTTCTCCAGTTGAGGCTCCTCCTGCCACTGGTGGTTTGGACAATCTGGCAAAGGAGGGAGGATGCACACATCAGGACCTGGACAGGGAAATAAGTGTCTAGACTCAGACCCACAGAAGATAACAGAGTAAAGCAGCTTTACACCTGGCTGCCACCAAGCCATGTTGAGCAGCCTCTGAGGCTGGAAGAGTTTGCCCATCCTTGACTCGAATGGCTGCTGCGTGCTCAGTGTGGCCCTGGCATTGCAGTATTTCCTGCCAGCCTTAGTCACCTGTCGATGCTCCTCAGTGGGGAGCTGATGGAGGCTGGAGTGCACGAGTCACTGGCCTCCACTGACCTCTGTCCACATGCTGCTCTGCTTGGTGCTGCTTTGTGTGAGTGAGAGCTTGCCCCCTTCTCCCAGCTGTGCTAGCCTGCCTGCCAGTGCCCAGCTGATGGAGTGTGCAGCTGTGCTTGTTTCCTCATAGTTCTGAAAGCCTTGTTCATGGATTCGGGGGAGAGAAAGTGAAGAAAGAGGAGAAGGGAGGGAAAATGAAAATGGAAAAGACAAAGCGACAGAGGGAGAGATGTCTAGTAGAAGGGGATGTCCACTCTGAGAGCTGTTTTCCCCCCGGCAGCGTGGCATGCCATCATTCCCACTGTGCCTTCATCACCCACAAACAGAAGATGCTGCCTCACCACACCTTCCTGGATGACAAACTGAGCTCCCTGTTGGAAGTCCACTTGCTTAGCTTGGGGGCTTTCAACATCTCCAGGCACCACGCTGAATCCCAAGAACAAACAAGTCTTGGTCTCATGGCTTTACATCAAGTTGTGCGTGCTTCTGAGGCTGCCCTCCATGTGACGAGGGGTCACTCATCCTGCAGGTGGATGGACTGGACCTTCCTCAGCTGTCAGGCACCATCAGCTCTTGATCACAGTGTATGGTTCGTAGAGCACAGAGGTGGTGAATACAGAGCTGGACAGCCCCTCCAGCAGGAGCTGACTGGCAGCTGCAGAGCTGGAAGACACAACTTGATGACACACGACAGCCTTCTTCATTGCAGTAGGTGCCCACAAGGTCTCTGGCCATGGCACCTTGCAGGAGAACCATGAGTGATCCCAATGGGGAAAGTCCCACCTGTCAGGAGGTGTTTGGAGGTAAGTTCTGCTCTCTGCAAAGGGTTGGGGAGGGTCTTAGAGTGGACTGCCCAGGGTCCTGGTTGCTGTGGCATCCTGTGGACCCCAGAGGGTCCTGTTGGGAAGGAGGTGAGCTGAGAGGCAATTTAAGTGCTTGAGTTCTGTTCTTCCCTCTCTATTGGGGTGCTGGAGACTGGGATGTATCAGTCCAAAGCTTTCCTCTGCATATTGCAAGAGACTTTGCCGTATGATCTGTACCCCAGTGTGCCCCACAAATCCCTGCATCATCACATGGGGTCTTCTGAGGATGAGCAGGATTATGAGAGGAGGGGTGGATCAGCCCACATCGTGTGGCTTGTGCCGCACACCGTCTCCTTCCTTGTGTTTTACGGTCAATGGATTTGACCCCACAGCTTTCAAAATATTGTCCCCCCCTTTCACAAGACTTTCCTGAGACAGACCCGGTGTAGGAAAGGGGTTGTTTGGATTTCCCATTGCTTGGGTTTTTTAATGCTCTCTATTCCCAGGAAACAGCCGTGGCCTGGAGCTCTGTTGTACTTTAGCTGCTGTGGATGCAGATCTGTGGACTCCAAGGGTTGTCCACCTGCAGGACACCTGTGCAAACAAGATTAGACAAGATCCCAGGGACACAGATCAAGTTGGGACAGAGCAAAGACTTCCTGGTGAGTGGCCAGGAGGGTTGTAACTTTCTCAGTAGCTGTGAGTGTGCAAATGTGATGGGAAAGGTGGTCAAGGGGTCTGGGCTGGTGTTCAAGCAGTCTGGACTGGAGACCAGCTGACTTCACAGTGTCGTGCCAAACTGCATGCTGCAGGCAGTGGAAGGAATTTTCCTGGTCTTTCTGATGGTCCCCACTCACAGCTGGAGAAACACTTTGGTTGTGAGAGTCTCCCAGTGAGATGTCAAGCCTGTGCACTCTGCAAGCTGAGCCAGGCAGGGTCGTGGGCATAAGAGCTGTGGCTGCAGCAAAGACCCCCCCTCACTTTCCTTTCACAGTAATGATGAGGCTGGAAAAGACCTTAAAGATCATCTAGTTCAACCTAAAACCAATCAAGTGAACCTAAACATCTGACATCTAGATCATGCCACTCAGTACTTCATCCAGGCTAACCTTGAACACCTCCAGAGATGGTGAAGGTGCCTGGGGCTGTGTGAGAAGGACCTCTTGTGCCTCAGCCCCATCCTGCTCATCTTGTAGTCCACTGACTGTCCCTGGCTTGCAATGATGAGGTGCGATTGTGGCAGCAGTCTAACCAGGTCCTTTGTTTAGAGGTCTGAGTAAGGGGTAATGTCGTGCTACCCTTGGCACAAGGCTCTCCCTTTCTTGGTAAGGTCATCACGTGGGGTGGCCTCTACCCTGGTGCTAGCAGGCAGGAAGGAATGGCTGGATTTTGATCGCATGAAGCAGGTCTTGTGCTGTGGAGTAGGGAGAGGACAGTGGACCCTGTGGCACCAGTGTGGGGTGAAAGAGGGGTAGCTGCTGTGTTGGTGGGTTTGGTGGGAAAGGCAAGGGACTGGCTTGGGAGCTGGGACCCCCATCACCCATCTCAGCACCAGAGGATACCAAGTGTCCTTGTCCACAGGATAAGCTCTTGAAATCCCATGAAGGGCTTCAGTTACCCTCAGGGGCTGCATCCTCTGCTGTGGTGCTAGAAGCAGTGGAGTCCGGGCGTGCCTCCAGCAGGGACCTTGGGCAGGACCTTCACCCAGAGGTGGCTGCTGAGGAGTGGTGAGTGGGTCTGTGGGATGCCGAAGAAAGTTGCCAGCTGGGCTGAGGGCTGCGGACGGCAGCTACCAGAGGTGGCTGGGCAGGAGGTCCGTGGAGGGGACGGGGTCTCAGCAGCAAGCAGCAGCACCCCGGGGTGCACAGAGGGCAGAGCTGCAGTCAGGGGAAGGGAGAGGGACATGGTTCTCCCCCAACCCCTGAGTCGAAGGGAGGCAGAGGCAGGGGAAGTCTCTCCTCGCCTCCCCTTGCTCCTGTCGTGACCGGTGAGGGCTCATGGCACCCCTTGGCGAGGGGCCGGCACATGGCTGGGGCAGCGGCACTGGAGCGGCCTCAGGAGCCTCCTGCTGTCCCTGGTGCTGGGCTGGGCACGGGCGCGACCCCCGCCCCCTTCGGCGACCCCCGAGCTGTTCCCGTCCCGGGGATCCCGTGTCCCCATCCCGTGCCGCCGCCACCACCGGCAGCTCCGGCCGCTCCCACCGGGCCGGCCCCGGCACGGAGCCCCGCCCGCCCCGGCGGCTCCTCCTCCCCACCTGGGCGAGACCCAGGCTGCTGCTTCCCACTGCGACGCCGACAGCCGTCTGTGCACGTAGCTCATGGAGGCGATTTCCTCCTCCTCAGCGGCAGCACATGGGAAGAATTGAACTGTGATTTGGCTCCTTAATTATTTTTATTTGTTTTTCCTCTTCTATTTTTTTTTTAAATTTACATTTTTCTCTTCTGATTTATTTTATTTTTATTTTTCTCTACTCATTTTTTTCTCCATCTAATTATTTTTTTTATTTTGATAGTTTTTCTTCTCCTCATGTCTTTTTTCCTTTTTTAGTTTATGTTTTTATTTTTCTTGTCTCTCCTACTTTTAAAAATTTTTTTTCTTGTATTTTTCCTTCTTTTTTTCCTCCCTGGCTTGTTGCGCAGAGTTGGATCTCTTATTCTTCCTCACTCTTCCCCTGTCATGTACATCTGCTCTGGGTCATCCTGCACAGTACTGAATGACTGCAGTGACTGAATTGCAGAACATGCCCAGCCTGCCCAGCTATGGGGGTATCAGGCAGTAGTGAAAGAAGGAGGTGGGTTTGGGAAGCTGTGACTTGGCTGAGATCAATTGCACTGCTTTCCTTCCATGGGGAAGAGCTGTGGGAGTCACCTCTGTCTCTGTTGTCTAGTTGGTGTCTTTTGCTCACAGATGGGACTTGGGGGCGCTTATTCCGTCACTTTTCTAACAGGATATTGTTTCACTGTAATCAGTGAGGGGAAACCACCAGGCAAACCCTGTAGAACAGCCCTTTGCTCATCCTGATCATGGCCTGGGGCCAGAACACACCAATGCTGAGGGTATTGATGGTATGAGATGACCACCAGTTGATGGGGCTGGAATGGCTACAGAAACTTTGTCCTGTCTGAGGGGGTCTCTTTTAAATACCCAACACTTGGTGTAGTCTGCCCTGACAAGGAAAACAAAATTCCAGGGACCCAGAAATCACCGGTGCTTTGGGTTGTGATCTGAGTGTGGCAACTGGTTCAGCATCAATGCTTGTGGGTTGTATTATAAGGACTTCTGCCTTTGTCGTTACCTTGGGACAGTCATCACTAGGGCACCCAACGCTAAAGCAGGAGCAGTCAACAAGCCAGCCTATGCAGGGCACTGGTGGCGGAGCCCAAGGGCTGTTGGTATGTGGCGATGACTTTTCTCTAGGAAAGGACAGCAGCTAGGTAGGTACAGATCATGTACAGAGACTTCTGAGCTAGTGCTGTCGATCGTTAGTCATCACAAGGACATGGTCCAGACTCTGTGCTGGAGTTAAATGACTCATTGAAATCGGTGGGACCAAAACTTTGTTGCTCTTGGCATTCCAGCTAGCCAGAATCAAAGCTTGGTTGGATACCTCCTTCAGGACTGGTAGAGTCCTTTGCAGCACGCTGAGCCATTCGCAAGGTCAATAGTGATGCTCTCAGGATCTAACAGTTTGGGAGCCCAAGACCCCATCCTCCTTATGAGGACCCTGCAGTGATTTGAGGGTGATACCAGCGGAGTCAATAAATTTGCCATACATTTTTACATTGAATGGGGAGGAGGGAATTTCTGCACCAGGCAGCTGCCCAGCTTGTCTCAGTGCCTGTGCCCTGTCTGCACTCCTCATGTTGCACCAGCATCCTGGCTATCTGTGCTGGCCGTGCTGAATCCCTGTGTAAACACTGCTGGAGTGCAAGGGGCATGTGCAGGGCAGGGTGCTCAACCGCTGCTGTGATTTATTAGCCTCTGTGTTGTGTATATCCCCCATTTCTGTTGATCTGAGCTGGGCAGGCGGGGAGGTGCTGCTGCTGGAACCTGCAGTACACAGGGACCAGAGCAGTGCTTCAGGAGAGGAGGTGGGGGCTCCTCCCTCTTCCTGACTGCTGTTTGTCCTCTAGCCTGTTCCCTTCCTCTGACTTAGTGTCCACTCGAGTCATGTTTGAGCCGAATCCCTGCTGTTGTTTGCAGGCTCAGCGCATGCGGGACCTTGTGCCCTGCCATCTCTCAGAGCCTGCTCCCTGCCCTCCTAAGAGCTGCTCTTCCTGAGCTGGTAGCAAGCATTCTCTCTTCCTTGGAACATTTTACATCTGAGCCTGGTGTTTTGTCCCCAGTGTTTTATTTGCATCTAAATTCTCCTTAGCATCGGAGCCCCCTTCTCCTGAAAGCTGCAGTCCCAGCGTGCCTGGTGCCTGCAGGCGTTTGTCAGAGTGTGTTTCAGAAAGCTGGGGGGCTGTTTGGTCACAAAACAGAAGTAAGACACCACCTTCTCATTGTTTTGGTACCGCTGAACCCCTCGGTGGGGTGCGAGGAGGGGGAATATAGAGTGTTGTCTGCTACACAAGCTGTGAAAAGTGCCTGCCTGTTGCTTACAAGCGAGAGGGATTTTGCTCTCAGAGCATGTGGGGGATCTTTGGGCAGCGGTATCGGGGTTTTTTTGTTTCCAGCTCATCAGAGCATCCCCCGATAGGACAACCTGAGACCGGCTGATCTGCACGACTCTGGTGGCCAATGGTGGAAAAGGCAACCGTGGGGTGATGGGAGCTGCAGCCCATGAGGAGCCAGGGGAGGGCCCAGGAGATGAGGCTAGCCTGGGGGTGGTACCCTGCATCAAGGGAGGTCTGGGCTGGGCTCCCCCACCCTTCACCACCTCCACTGCCCTAGGCCACAGTACCATTCTGACATCTACATGCCAGCTCTACTGGGACTTAGAGTAATGTAACTGAAGGCTTTAGAAGGGAGGAGGCTTCCCTCAGTGGGGTTCTGGCAGCTGGAGCGGAGCAAACCCATGATCCCTGTCCCATGGGATGTGAGTGTGACTATGGGCCTGCATGCAGCACCACTGCTTGGTCCATGGGGTCCCTCCTTGCTTTGCTTTCCTGAGAAGGGCTGATCCGAATTCTTTCACCTCCACATCACCCCCTGAGACCTCACCATCACCCAGGCCCTCAGCAACTACCATCCCACTCCTGGAAGCTAAGCTGTGCTGCCACAGCATCCCCAGCTCTGCTCGGCCCCCTAAGCCATTGAGCTGCACCTTGAAATGGTCACCTGCAAGTAGCTGTCACCAGCTTGGAGTAGGTTCAGTGGGTACAGGTGGGAGACACATGAGGGTGGCTGCCACCTTCTTGCCAGGCTCACCTCACAGCTCTGCTCTGCTTGCCAGACTCAGGAGGGAGTGCCCAGCCTGGCGGGGTCAGAGGCTGCCAGGGTTTGGAGGTGGGAACGTGCTGCCTGCGATCCCTAGACAAGCCTTAGTCAGAGCCCTGCAGCCGGGCACTGGGACAGGGTGTGAACATCTGTGAAAGGCAGGGAGAGAGAGCACAGATAAATGAGCCTTGGTAATTAATTCCTTGCTGCATGTTTGCTCTCCAAAATGTGTGTGTTGGCAACATTCTGGGCAGGGTTTGGCCCAGCACCCAATGCACGTCTGCTTTTATCACTGTTTCTTCATCAAATTTGTTAACTAATCTTTCCCAAGCCCTGGGCTCAGGATGGAGACTTCAGATCAAACAGTGATGGCTCATAAAGTGAATTTTGGCCAGGAACTGAGCTCAGCTCCGGGGCTGCAAAGAGGAGAGACCTCCCAGACTGTGATTACATCCCAGCCTCCCTGCAAACATCCTCCTTGCCTTGCTGGGGCAGATGAGGTCTGCAGAAGGCTGTCAAACCCCGCATCTGGCAGGGTAGGTAGAGAAGGAGATTTTTGCAGACTGATGACCTCTACTAAAGGGTGTCCCAGCTGTGCCCACATTAGCTGGGAAAAAGTGGCAACCTGTGGCTTGGAAGCATGTCACATCTGCAGCGGTTTGAAACTGGAGAGTACAATCTCAGTAAAATCCTGCTCCGGAAGTCAGGCAGTGGGGCTCGTCCCAAAACACACGGGCTGGCTGCCAAAGCTCCTTACGTTGCACTGACACCAGGGTATTATCACTGACATCACTCTGGCAGGAACTGGCCGCCCAGCTCCAGGAGACTCAGAAGGCTTCCAGCCTATCCTGCACATGCCCTACTGACAGCTTGTTAATTTGAATTTTGCAGCACTATCTCTTCTTCCTCTGACCCAGTGGCTTTCTTTGCAACCCTCCAGGCATCCCACCTTCTCTCTGGCTTTGCTTTTCTGAGCACTCTGCAGCCCATCTCCACGGGACTTTTCCCTGAGCTTCCCTTCAGAAGAGCTTCTACCCAGGGTAGAGGTGTACAGGAAGACAATGGGGGTCTTCTGAGCAGGTCAGCAAGCACAGGACTGTTTCTCTTCTGAGCGCTTTTCTCTTGGTGACACTGGTAATAACGGGCTTTGCTGCCTTTGGTATCCTGCACCTCACGGCCACATCTTGCGTTTGGAGCACAGGAGCTGATGAAGACATATTTGACCAGCAGTTCTCATGCAAGCAGTCATAGAATCATTGAATGTAGTGGGTTGGAAGGAGCTTCTAAAGATCTTGCAGTTCAGCCCCCTGGTCCCTGGAGCGCTGCTGAGTCACAAAACATTGACAGGTGTCTCCTTTGCAAGGATGTCCATCTCCCAGAGCAATTAGCCAAACAGCAGCCCCGGCCACCAGGGAGATGGAACCCAGTGTAGGGAGGCCCCAGCTGCGGCAAAGCAAGTGGCTGGGCTCCCTGCACTCACCAACACCATGGAGGGGAAGAGTGGTTTGGAGGTGCAGGTAAGCCTCTCCCAGGCTCAGGATGGTGAGAAGGAAGGCAGTATGCTGGTGATTGTTGGGAAAGCAAGCAAGCATTGATTGCCTGGTAGGGCTGAGAGAGTGAGGCAGGACCTGCTCTCTCAGGGTCGTAAGAAGGTGGAAAGGGATGACGTGAATGCTGGAAATGGAGGTGCTGCATGCGAAGAAGTGGAATGGTTGGCATCTGTTGAAGCTGTAAAGTCCTGCTATTATGAGATGTCCCAGGACATCAGCGGCTGTCCCCTAGGCCCATACATTGCCTCTCAGCTGGCTGGTGCCTAAATCCCTCTCACAGCGCAGCAATACTCTGCACAGGTTCATCTCTTCCCAACCCAGAGCCATCAACATCCCCCGCTGGCCTGCCCACACTTGCCAAAGGAGAACCCAGTGCTTTCATTCCAGTCACAAATTCTGTCAATGATTAGCAGGCTGTCATCTCCCAGCCCCACCAGGTACCAGGCATGGGGCACGTCTGTCCCCAGTAGTTAATAGCATGCAGGGGGAAGAGTGGTGTGGAGCCAAGTGTAGTGCTTCCCCCGTGCACTGCTCTTACCGGTGGGAAAACCACTGGACCAAAAAGCAGAGCAAAGAATAAATTCATTCATGGCTAAAGGTAAGGAACAGGCAAAAGGGTTCACCAAAGAATTGGGCTGCTCCTGTCTGGGAAAAGAAAGGGAACATAGTATGGTCAGGGCAAGGGGCAGGCTGGTGAGGCAGCCCCTTCACTGATGCGCAGAACAGTGCTTTGTGTTACTGCTATCGCACCCCCCAAGGGCCCTGGGAACTCAGTGGCCCATTTGCCTCCTGATCCTGTCCTGGGTATCCCAAAGTAGCTGCTAGCTCCTTCCTGACAGAGAGGACCTCAGCATCTCACCCGCAGCGTCTCCACAGTCACCCCACAGCCTTTGTTTCCCGTGCTGCCTGTCCTGTTCCCAGGGCGCGCTCCAGCTCCCAGGAGCTGTGTTTGCCAGCTGCCTGGGGAGAACTGCTGCCTCCCTATGTGAATGTTGTGCATCCATCCAGCAGCCTTTCTCTGCTGAAACGCTTCATTGTGCAGCTGGCCAGACGATGTGAGCCTGGCTACGTGGAGCCCCTTTAGCTTTGAAGCTTACTCTTCCTTTTGAGTCAATGGGGCTGTGTGGTGCAATTGTAAAATTTCCCTTCGTTGGCCAACATCCTGACGTTAACAAAAGCTCCCTGCTCAAGAAACAGGACACATGCATTGGGATGATGTCTGAAGGCTCATGTATCCTCCCTGTCCTGTGGCAGGTGATGGACTTGCACCTGCAGGCTCCTTGAGTGGGACAGAAAGGTTGGAGCAGTGTCCTTCCCCAGCTGGGGCAGAGTCATGGTATCACAGACTCAATTAGGTTGGACTCAAATAGACTCAATCTTGTCATAGACAAGATCATCTTGTTCCAACCCTTCTCCTGCAGGCAGGAACACCCTTGTCCTTCTGCTGGGGCTCTTCTTTGATTCTGGACTAGGCAGTCTTGCTGGAATCCTGTCCAAAGCAGTCTCAAATGGGGCAGTAATTGTCTTACAAAGAAAGGGTGAAGTTCCAGATGACTAGGGACAGTACCTGTTCTCAAAGGAGTAAAGGAAATGGAGCCATGGGACAGTGGACCTACATCCGGTGCTAACAGGGGTCCTGAGTAGACACCCTGTTTTAAAGCTGACAAGATAGCAAGGTGAGAAGAGCTGACAAGGAGTTGGCAACAGCCTGATTTCTTTCTGCAACAAGGTTATAGGACAAGGCTGTGGATGATGAAGAAGTATCCTGCCTCTAAAGTTGTGAGCCACTTGCATGGTCAGCCTGGGGGCTAGATTCAAAGATGCGTTTGTTGCGGCTGAGTGTCCACATGGCACTGTGGAGATGTTCAAGCAGGTTGTGACACTGGTGAAATGCAGATAAACATGATGCAATTCATATGGGCAAATGCAAGCCCTGGCGAGATAGTTTGCTGTGACGGTATACAAGGGGGCAACAAGCCATCAGAAAGGGACATGGGTGTCATTGTGGTGATGGTTGCCATTACAACACACAAACATAAAGAACAACAGCTGTCCTGGCCAGGCTGTATAAACAAGCTGCTGTGTGTGCCGCAATCACTCCACTTCATGCAGCATTAGGAAAACCTCAACCTTTCTGGATCCATCCGGTTTTAGGCAACGTGATTCAAGAAAGGCTTTCACCTATTATGAGATTAGCACTGGCCTGCTAATAGTGACCTGTGAGTTTAAGGTTGAAAGAACTGCATTTGTTTAGTCTGCTTAGGAGAAGAGAGGGAAAACATTACAAGCTTTGGATTTGTAAAAATTGTCTGAAAAGGAACAGAACAGCAACTCTCTTATGGGGACAGGCGGAGAGAGATGAGGCTATTAAGCCTGGAGAGAAGGTGGCTACAGGGTATCCTTATAGCAACCTTCCAATCCCTGACAGGGGCTGTCAGAGGGATGGAGATGACTGTTCCCAAGGGCAAGGAGTGATAGGATGAGGGGTCATGGTTTGAAGCTGGAAAAGGGCAGATTGAGGCTGGACAGGAGAAAAAAGCTCTTGAATCTGAGTGTGGAACAGGCTGCCCAGAGAGGTGGTGGAGGCCCCATCCCTGGAGCCATTCCAGGTCAGGCTGGATGGGGCTCTGGGCAATCTGTTCTAGTGAGAGATGGCCCTGCTTGTTGTAGGGGGATTTGACTAGATGCCCTTTGGAGGTCCCTTCCAACCCAACACATTCTATGTTTCTATGCTGCTTCTTTTCTAGAAGGCAGTTCCAGGAAAGTCAGCTCCTTAAGCCCTCTTCTCCTTCTAAGGAGTCCACATGATCTGCTTCTCTAGAAATTCTCTAAACCCAGGTGTTATGAACAGCCATAAGGCCCAGTTAGACAGCACCACCCCTCCATGGCAGAGACATGTCTAGATGATGTCACGGGTGCACTGCACTGTTACTCATGCATCATTACATGCTAGCATACAGCCATGCCGTTCAAAGAGTGAGCTGGTCAGTCTTTGCAGGCTGACAAGAAGGGCATTTCCGACAAGTCTGTGTTGTTCTCCTCACGTTGCTCACCACACTCAAAAAGGCGACAGCCTTGCAGGATAAACAGCCCAACAGCAGCAATCTATCAGTTACCCAAATGAGGCTTAACTCAGATTAGGGTTGTTCAGACAGCTGTACCCCTCAGCTGATGGAGAACGGCAGACTGCTATCACGTCGTATGGGGAAGCAGTGGTTTAGTTGCATTGTGGAGGCTCCTAACTCTGAAACATTGGAGGTCAACCATAAAGGCTTGTTACATGATTCCTGCCTAGAAGAATCAGACAAGGAGACTTTTTGAATGTGTGTCCTCACCTGGTGCTGGCTATTTAACAAGTAAAGGTTTAGAGGAGTGGTGGGTGAAGCCCACCCTTTGATGTGGCTGAAGTCACACCACTAATTGGGGTAAGCTGTAAGTGTGGGCTGAGCTTTGGTTCTTGACAGAGTTTTCATTACCACAGAAAAAAGGGGGTCTGGTCTCCACTAGACCACACAGCAGTCCTCCGGGAGACCACACTGAAGTTGACCAAGTCATCCAGGGGGTCAGCAGGAAACCAAACCCACCAGAGTCCTTCAGAGCCATGCCAGAGTTCTGCTGCTCAGAGCAGAACTGAGATCCCTTCCTTTTCATGCAGTTCTGATGCCACACAGGAATCTCCCTTATGGCCGTGCTGGTTCAGCCGCATGCTGAAGCGCACAAACTGCCCCCTCAAAGTCAAATGCTCTGTGAAGGTTGGCTCAAGAAAATGGGTCCCTCTGACAAAGGCTAAGCTTGATCACAGAGGCTGGATGGAAAAAACTCGACCCTGAGTCCCACCATCATGGAAAAGCCACCCCGTTGCACATACTAATGGAGGCACTGGCAACTGAAGGGCTGATCGTTGCCTGGATTACAGCACTAAGATGAGAGATGTTTATACCACTGTTATATAAACATCTGGTGAAAGCAGATGAGGGCTGAAACAGAGATGTTCCCTAAAGATTTACATGATTTTCAACGACCTGAGGCCAATGATCCTCAGTGATACCACATACAAGTGACCTCAGTGATCTCATGACCCTCAATAAACTTTTCCAGACTCCTTGGCTGAATTGCCTCTGTGTGACAGTGCAAGATGAAACAAAATGGAATAGCTTCCTCCAAGACTTCATATTGTAGCTTAAGAGCTTCTGATAAGGCCATCCGGCATGGAGTACAAAATCCCCTGTTCTCAGAAGGGAGGAGAACGGGGAACTCAGACCTTGGAAGGAACCTTCTCCAGCTACATTGCTCAGCCACAATGAAATAGCCTCAACAGCTGGTTTGGTTCTACCAGATGAAGAGGTACACTACCATCCCAGCAACCCCCAGAAACTACACCTGGCCCTCTACACGTTCACGGCTTCCACAGAAAACCAAAGGGGACTGAGTCTACACTATTGATTTCCACCAGCCAGCGCAGCCTTCCTGCTTGAAGCTGTGAAGCAGAGAGACCAGGCACTCCAGCCAAACATCTCATAACTTCTCATTTTGGCAAACAGGCTGGTAAGCTTGTTCCAGGGGCTGAGCTTGGAGGAGTACCATGTCCTCCTCCCCTCCAGGTCTGACTGCAGTGCTCAGGAGAGTGAGTCATCTGTTTTTCATGTGGAGCTCCCTGCCATTCCGAGGGAAACGGCCATGCTTCCGGCATCCCTTGGCACATAGGTTTCCATTCATCTCTTGGTGGCCAGGCAATGTGCCATCCCCAGGACAATATGGCTGCTGCTTAATTCATCTGCCATGAGGACATCCCTCAGGATTCTGCAAGATTTCTCCAAGTCTTTTGGACAGCCACAGCCTGTCTGAGCAGAGAGAGCTCAGTGTCTGGAGATCTTGGTGTCAATCCCTCGATGCACTGCAGCCACGTCAGAAAGGCTGCCTCTTCTTGTTCCTTGACTTCTTCAAGTCCTGCACAGGGTAGGAGTAGGTTGAACCTTTAGCCTCAGCTCCATATTTTCAAGCAGTAAAAGTTCATGCGTCCCCGTGGCTTGTCAGCAGGCCATGTTAGCAAGAGACTCACAGTAAAAGGTTAGAGAACATCATATCCCCTCCCATCTTCTGGTGGGGAGAACATTATATGAACAAACTTTGAAAGGCAGGCCAGCCAGATCAGGCCACGCTGATATGGAGAAGTCAGCCAAAAGCAGACCAGGTGCTCACCAAGGGGCCTCCTCACACAGAGTGAGGAATGGCTTCTCAGGACCATCAGATGGATTCTCCTCGCTGTGGTTGAATCCCTACTGTTTCATATGAGATAATAAACAAGCCCTGAACCTCATCCCTTGGCTGCAGGGCACAAAGTTACAAAGCTCCTCTGATCAGCATGGGAGGAAGTGCCTCCACCCTCCTTATGGCCGCCCCATAACGAGCCCCAGCTGTAAGCCTCTCCCTCCCAAGCCTGGAAGCCCAGGCTGGCCTGGTGAGGTGGGGCATGGGCTGCTTAACCCATTCCCTGGACAGACAGATGCTCCTCAGCTGTTCCTCCACTGCTGCTGAAGCACTGGGAACCTCTTTCTGCTGGGTTGGCTAGCTGGGTTGCCAGAACGGTGCCAACCATGCAAACGTGCAGAGGTGGGCTGGGGGGAACAGTGATGGGTTTGCTCACTACCCACTCAAATGCACAACAAGGGGTGACCCCTTCCCTGGGCTGCTGGCTGTGCTGTACCTAAGCATGACCAAAACATTGTGGGGCTTGAAGGACAGGTGGTCCCCACGTGGAGGAGGCTGAGCAGGATCTTCTTAGTGATTATTACCCAAATCTGAGGGATGGATGTTGAGAGGAAGGTGCCGGTCCCTTTTCAGTAGTGCTCAGTAATAGGTTGAGGAAAAATGGGGATAAGATGGAACATAGGAAGTTCCATCTCAACATGAGGAGAAACCTCTTTACCGTGAGGGTAAGAGCCCTGGCCCATGGTGCCCAGAGAGGATGTGGAGTCTCCTGCTCTGGAGACCTTCAAAACTCTCCTGAATGTTCCTATGTGACCCGCCCTGGGTGATCCTGCTTTGGCAGGGGAGTTGGAGTAGATGATCTCCAGAGGTCCCTTTCAACCCCTGGCATCCTGTTGTTCACAGGGCTGTTCCAGGTGATTCATGCTGGCACCATCATGCTGAAAATGTCCATCCTGTTGATCCCAGGTATGCGGGTTACTACAGGGTGTTCTCTCTTTCCACAGCTCAGTGTCATCTGTGCCTTTGGCTCCTTTTTTCTAAGCAGCTTTTATCCCCTAGAGAAAATGGGCGCTGAGGAGCCATCTCCAGCTGGCTCTCCCATCCAGACACCAGCAAGTGACCAGGGCTGGTGTGATGCCTACGTAGCACCACACCATAGAGACAGGATAGGCAGTCCCTGAGGTGACAAGGACTGAAGCGCGGGAGCAGAGCGGTGCTGTATGGTGGGAGGGGCCCCTCTAGCTAATAAGACTAATAAGCAAGGAGCTTGAAACTTGGCCATGTCTGTCGTCAAGTACAGGCCCCCCTTACAAGTGGTGGGAACAGCCTTCTCTTCTCGCTCTGAGTGCATTGTATAGCTGGGGCTTTGCTGCTGCTCCACAGAGTATTCTGCTTCTAGTGATGGATATAGGCTGAATAGCTGTTGCAGCTATAGGTGACACTTGGGGTCAGCAGCAGCGGGCAGGAAGGGGGTAGGGTCCTGGGGCTGGGAGAGCAGCAGGAGGCTGGGAGAATGGATCGAGGGGGGCACTGAACCAGCCATGCATAATGTGGAGCAGTGGGGGGTTGTGGGCAGGCTCGGGCTGCCAGCGTGGATTGGCCATGGATCTGGTGGCAAGGAGGGCTGCCTATAGGTGAGGGAGAAGCACATGGGCAGAGGTGTGCTTCCGAGCCAAACCTACGGCTCCTCATGCCATTTCCCACTTCCAATTAAGATGCCAATGTTTAAAAGATTCCTTTGAAAAATGTTCCCCTTTCACAGGAGAGACAAAAAGTTCACCAAGGGGAAAGGCTGCCGGCACCAGCAGGACGCTGGCAGCGTGCGGGCGAGGGGCGGGTGAGCTTCCCGCTGCCCCCACTGCCAATGCAAATCTGCCCGTGCGGCTGAGCCCAGGGGAAACCACAAGGGTTTTTGCTGGGTTCCCACAAGTGCGGAAGGCGAGGTTGTGCCTGCAATCACATCTGCCCACAGGCAACAGCCTTTGTGGGCAGCCTCATAATGGCAATTTGCTGCCAGCGGGAGCGGGAACTCAAAACCCTGCAGGGCCACCTCATCCTCCAGACACCTGGCAGTTTGGTTCTCTGCAGCCTCCTAACTGGTGTTCTCCTGACTCTCCAAATTCACCTCATCCTCAAAGAGCATCACCCCTTGGCTCCCCATCAGTGCCTGAGGGGGAAGCAGCCATGGGTTTCTGGGGTTCCCCTGTCCCCCCAGGCTTCTGGGGCTTCCCTGTCTGCCCAGGCTACTGTTTTTTGCAGAGGGCATACCGTAGGGAGGTGAGGGCTCTGCAGGAGCTTGCATGAAATCAAGGCTGGAGGCAGGGGAGATGTCTGCAGCCCTGGCTGCCCCTACGGTGCTCCACAGTGCCTGGAAGGGGATAGTTCACACCTTCACTCAGACACCTCTGCAGCCAAAGCGCTGTGAGCACCTGCCAGCCACACACAAATACTGTCTGGGTGTCACTGCAAAGATCAAACTCAGAACCGGGAGCGTGCCCAGCCTGCCCCTGAGCCCAGTGTAGGCTGCTCGCCTGCTGCACGTCTGCCTTTCCCACAGACACTCACAGTAGCTGTTTTATTTGGATGTGGCCTGACTGCTTATGGAAAAGCAGACAAAACAGTGCAGACAGCAGGTAGATCAGAGCCAGGGTGGGGGATGCCCTGCCGACACAACAGCACATCCCCGGCATGGTGCAGTGGAAGCCTCTCAAACCCTCAGAAGTAGGACGGTGGTTTGGCAGAGTCGTGACTCCGTGACAAAAGCCATGGCTGAAAGCCTTTGACATACCCACACTCATTCATGTGATGCTTGGAGCCCGAAAAGGCTTCCAAACCCACGTCCCCTCCTGCCTCTGGAGAGCCAGGAGGAATGAACTCGCTTTAACAGCATTTAGAATTATATTTTAGGTATACATCAAATTATGATCAACAGAATTACCGTAACACCAAACCAGACAGCAGAGCCCTCTTACACCCCTGCCACTTACTGCTATGCTTGGACCCTGACAAATCTGCTTGAAGGCCATTCAGCAAGCAGTCCATGCAGACGTGAGGTTAGTCAGCCCAGGGATTGCCTGAGAGCTAGTCAGGGTGTATGTCAGTCACACCCACTGGCCACCAAGTCGTGCTGGTCATACTCCTGGTCCCCACCTGAGCCACCAGCCAGGCTGCCAAGATCACCGTGCAGCCTGCCAAGGTGTTGAACCCCAGGACCGACAAGCTTGGTATTTCACTGGTCGGATCTTAGGGCCAGTGTTTAACATGAACATCAGCTTCTAGTCTGGAAAATCAGTTTGGCGACAGGGTCAGTTTTCCAGCTGGGAAGAATGAATGATCTCACTGCCGTGTGAGCTATTTCCAGAGTGGCATTTCCCAGACAGATTGCTCTGGTGCTAAGCTTCCCCAGAGTTGTGCTGGCCATACGTGGTGAGGCCAAGTAGTTTCATAGTGTCCCAGCTTGGCTTTCTAATTTTTTTCACTCTCCCTCTTTGTGCTAGAGATTTCAGCACAGAGTCTCCTGTTTCTCTCTGCTTGCCTTTCTAGGTCTGGATGTCCCCTTGGTTTTCCAAATGCTGGTAATTCCCACCCAGTCATCTCTCTTCTGAGCTCTGCTCTGAGTTCAGGCATCTATTAATGTGCTGCTCACTTGGGATCCAGGCCTGGAGGCTGAGCAGCCATTGATTTGGTCTCTTTCCTAGGTAGCTCTTGATTAAACAACCTCTGCAATTTCCTTTGAACAACCTGTTCCTTTCTAGTCCTTTCAGTTTGCCTCTTCACTTAGCTCCTTCCTTCTGCCCCTTCACCTACCTGACCCTGTCAGCCAGCCCATCAATTGACTCTGCAGGACTCAGCATTACAGAGCTGCTCAGTGGGAGAGGACCTGGGGGGCTGGCTGACAGCAGCTGAACAGGAGTGTGCCCAGGTGGCCAATAAGGCCAGTGGCATCCTGGCCTGCATCAGCAATAGTATGGCCAGCAGGAGTAGAGAGGTGATTGTCCCCCTGTACAGGGCACTGGTGAGGCCTCATCTCAAGTACTGAGGTCAGTTTTGGGCCACTCAGTACAAAAAGGACTTTGAGGGGCTGGAGTAGGTCCAGAGGAGCAATGAGGCTGGGGAAGGGCCTGGAGGACAGGTCTGATGAGGAGAGGCTGAGGGAACTGGGGATATTTAGTCTAGAGAAAAGGAGGTTGAGGGGAGACCTTATTGATCTCTACAACTACCTGAAAGGAGGGTGCAGAGAGGTGGGAGCTGGTCCCTTCTCCCAAGTCACCAACAATAGGACAAGAGGGAATGGCCTCAAGTTGTGCCAGGGGCGAGTTAGGTTGGACATCAGGACAAATATCTTCCCTGACAGAGTGGTCATGGATGAGAAGCTCAATATGAGCTGGCAGGGTGTGAGGGCAGCCCAGAAGGCCAACTGTGTCCTGGGTTGAATCAAAAGAAACGTTACCAGCAGAGCAAAGGAGGGGATTCTCCCCCTCTGCTTTGCTCTGGTGAGACCCCACCTGCAGTCCTGCATTGAGTTCTGGAGTCCCCAATACAGGAAGGATGTGTAACTGTTGGAGTGAGTCCAGAGAAAGGCTATGAGGTTGATCAGAGGGCTGGAGCACCTCTGCTGTGGGGACAGTCTGAGGGGATTGGGGCTGTTCAGCCTAGAGAAGAGAAGGATCTATGGGGAACTTATAGCAGCTTCCAGTACCTGAAGAGGCTACAGGAGGGCTGGAGATGGACTTTTTATGAGGGACTCTACTGATATGACAAGGAGGGATGGTTTCAAGCTGAAAGAGGGAGAGGGTAGAATTAGATTAGAATTTAAGAATAAATTCCCCCCTGTGAGGGTGCTGAGGCACTGGAACACGCTGCCCAGGAAGGTTGTGCTGCTCCATCCCTGGAAGCGTTCAAGGCCAGGCTGGATGGGACTCTGGGCAACCTGGTCTGGTGAGAGGTGTCTCTGCCCATGGCAGGGGGCTGGGACTGGGTGAGATCTGAGGTCCCTTCCAACTTGAAGAAGTTTGTGATTCTGTGATACGGGAAGTAAGAAAATGCAGATGATGATTACAGTGAGGCACAGCTGACAGACGCCAGCAGGAATGCTGTGACCCACAGAGGCTGCTATGGGCTGTAGCTCTGCACAGCTGTTTGGCTACTACCTCCACAGAGAGCTCAAGCAGTACATGCTCTCTGGGAAGCAGGGATACCTCGCAGTGGTTTTGATATTCCTATTTGTGCCAAGGATGGGTTTGAGTAGCCACATTACTACGTGCCTGTTGTCCAGTATTACAGGGACTTTCCTGCCCCAGTTGTGTCACCCAAGCCTGCGTAGCCATTACCAATAGCTGCTGACTCATGGGTTCTGCCCACCTCTGCCTTGGAGATTGCTCTCCAGTCTCCCAAACAGCTGGAAACCTCCTTTCAGGACATGATGAGCAGAAGGAGAGTAAGACTCAGTTAACTCTGAACTGTCCCATGGCATAGTGCATTGAGGTGCACATGAAGAAAACACATCTTTTAAAATGCTCTCCTGTGTCTGCCCCTTCCCTTCCCTTCCCTTCCCTTCCCTTCCCTTCCCTTCCCCTTCCCTTTCTCTGCCTTGCCCCATCTTACTTCTGTTGNCTTCCCCTTCCCCTTCCCCTTCCCTCCTGGGATTTGATAGGAATGTAGGGCAAATGGTGTCTGAGGGAAATATTTGGGTAGGGGTTGCAATCGAGAGCTCTCTTTTTACTTCCAGCTTGATGGGTGACAAGTAGGAGTAGCACAGGATGTTCTCTTAAAAGGGGCCAGGCTGTGGGGAGTTGAGTGGAGGGAGGAAACCTCAGTGCTTTGCAGACTCCTCAGGGGCACAGGAGCTGTGCTGGGCTTGGAAGAATGCTACAGTTGCTAACACGGGCAGAAGGGAGCGGCAGCAGCAGTGAGAACCCCAGAGTGGCATCACCTGTGGGGCAGCAGGAGGAGGCATGTGGGATGCTGCCCTGGGACAGAGCAGATCACCGTTTCTCCTTCTTAGGTAAAACATGTCAGGCAGGCTGGCATCATGGAAAAACACCCCTGTCTGCTCGGAAACTTGTGATCACCTGGATGGCACCGCCTGGCAGTAGGGCTGGAAGGGCCACAGGCCATGTGCGTGATGGCACATGCTGCTCTCGGGGCAGGTGCAGCCTCTGCTGAGGCTGGCTGAAGTGCCAGGGATGAGCAGTCACTCATCCATCAGCTGTCCTGCTGCCTGCCAGCTGATGGGGGCTGTGTGCAGGGAGCCTCAGCTGATGGGCACTACGGCTGCCAGCCAGGCCATCTGGCAGAGCAGCGCATGCCTCCCACCCCAGCGCACACCAGCTCGCACGTTGCTGACCGCACGTACATGCCCCACAGCCCAGAAGGCCCTGGCAGTGGCTGCTCATCCTGGGCTCCCAGCTGCCCCTGCCGTGTTCCTTGTCTGCTTGCCAGGCAATGCCCTGGATCTGCTGGCTTCCTCTCTTGCTTTTCTGTTCCCTGCTTCTCTTCCTCTGTCTCTGTTGCAGAAGGCAAGGGCAGGGAGGAGAAGGACTGGGTGCCAGCAGTGAGTGGGAGGCAAGAGGGGATGGGAGAAGGGCTGGAGTATGACTGCTCTGCCTGTCTGGGAAGAGGTGGGTGCTTATCCCACTGCCCTGGCTGCTGCTTCCAGAGAAGTCACTTCCTTCCCTCCTTGGCTCTTTGTTTCATGGCACAAAGGAGGAGAGGCAGGGTGCACGTCTGCCATGGGCAGCTGCTGTGCCTGTGTCTCAGTCCCTACAACCGCTGCCCAAAGCGGGGAATACTGCTGCCAGGTGGGGCTGGGACACTCTAAATGTGTCCCAGCGTGGACTGAAGCCTCATCTCTGCAGATATTCAAGGTGAGGCTGGACAAGGCTCTGGGCAGCCTGATAAAGTTGAGGATGTCCCTGCTCACTGCAGGGGGGCTGGACTAGATGACCTTTGGAAGTCCCTTCCAACTCTGGTGATTCTATGATTTTAGGATTCTCCTCCTTCCCGCTGTGATCTCAGAGTCCTGCTGTAACAGAGGGCTGGGTGTCCTGGCCCAGGTGTTGTGGTAGGTGGTGAGCCAGTTGGGAAACTGGACCGAACACAGCAGTGGCTGCTGACTAGGAGCTCTGTGTCAGAAACACTGACAAGTGAAGCTTGTACGGGCAGCTTAAAGGATGGGTGGATGGATGGATGGATGGATGGATGGATGGATGGATGGATGGATGGATAGATACAGGGAGAACAGAGAGACACCAGGACCCTTTTGGCCATTAGCAGTGTGCAGGGTTTCTTGCAATCATGTTTGTCACTCTTCCTCTGTTCAGCCAAGATAATGCCAATCTTTCCACTGTTTCTTTAGGTCCCTGGCTCTTTTCCAGCTTGCACCAAGTCCTTCCCCGGCTTTCTAACCCAGGGCTTTTCCAGACTGAGGTCTTTGCACTGATGCCAGGGATGCCTCCTCCTGTGTTGACATGCCTCCTGAAAGGCAAATGTCCTCTGACAGACCCTTGGCCATAGTGCTGTACAAAGCCCTGTGATGCATTTTCCTCCATCTCCCTGTGGTAGGCAGGTTTGAGGGGAATCCATAGAGTGGCAGGATGAGTTTTGTTTTCATTAACCCGTGAACCCTGCTTGCAGCTACAGCACACAGGGTGCTGGATTTTTTTCTCTCTCTTTTTTTTCTCTTCCCTTTTTTTTCCTCTTCCAAAAAGTCTGTTCTCCTGAGATCTCTGACTGGGAACAGGGCACTCATTGCTCCTCCAGACAGGCTCCTGGGTCTCACAGTCACGTCCCTAGACTTCCCAGCAGTCATCCCACTGCTCATAGTCACTTCCAGCTGTTACTAAGAGCAGGGGCCATGGGTTTAGTTTTCCCTTTGAATCCTCTCATGGTGAACATGCCTGCTTGGCTGTGCCACACAGCACATCCTTTACTCACCCTTGGAATATCTGCTTGCATCCACATGCTCAGAAATGTCAGGGGCAACTTGGTGCAGCCAGACCTCATGCCAGGAGAACCTCCTTGTGGCAGCAGCCTCAGTGCTCTCAAGGGACTCACTCCACAAACCTGTTGTCCCAGCAGGTTTGCCTTGCCCACTCTTACAGCACTCGTTCCTGTGGCCAGCTGCTGTCACCTCCCCTGGCGCTTGTCTGCAGGAGCTGGCTAGTGACCCTGCCCTTTTATCCATCACTTCCTTAGAAGTCTTACTGGCTGTGTTTCCCCATACACATCGACTTCTGCTGGCACAGCAACACTTGTGCTGTTGGACGTACCTACATGTCCTAAAAGTGGAAGAGCATCTTCCTTCCATCACCCATGGGTCTTCTCTCAGTTCTGGAGAGTCCCATGGTGTGTGTTTGTGTACTCGAAGGACACCTACCCGGCCCTGACAGCCCTAAAGTTAGGTTTTCCACCCTTTTCATCTAGTTGCTCCCTGCAAGAAAACACACATCTGCCTATTTTTAGCCTGTGTCCAGGGCTAAATTAAAGCAGGAACCCTATGACCCAGTGACCCCTCCCCTGCAAAGATGAAGGGTCAGGAAAAGAAGGGGGAACCCACAGGGTCGAATGAAAACAGATTTGCTGAAACAGCCAGACTAACCCCAATGCTTCTGTACAGGGTACAGATCTCTACTCAGCTCAGCTAACATGCAGCAGTCACAGCAAACGGGAAGGCAATCCTCAGAAGCAG
This sequence comes from Upupa epops, assembly GCA_013397515.1. NCBI lineage: Eukaryota > Metazoa > Chordata > Aves > Bucerotiformes > Upupidae > Upupa > Upupa epops. Next base: position 141,798 of record VZRI01004522.1, read on the forward strand.
GATGGTAAGCAAGCTCCTCCAGGGATGGGAAGAAGCAGAAGAAAGAAGGGGCACAAGGAGAAGGCTCCCCTCTCTACTACAGACTTCTCCCTTTATACTGAAGGTCATGTTTATGGTCTGGAAATCCCCATGAGCCAGCTCAGGTAAGCTGCCCTGGCTGCTTTAGAATGCCTTACAGACCATGGCTGGCCTAGGATTCTGTCCCAGCAAAACCAGGACAATGTCCACCCTTTGGAGCCCAACATCTTGCATATGCCAGCACCAGCTTGCTTCTGCCCTTGTTTTAGGAGGAAATTATCCAGAATCCTATTTAGATGAAGAAATTCTTCCTCCAGCAGAGGATCTGTGCTTTGTTAGCAGAAGGAAATCCCCAAATTTGTTGATGTTCTTGGGAAACTTCTCCAAGATTTTCCCCCTGACAAGGCGAGGTCAGTGTGGACAGTGCTGGTTTCTCTTTGTGAGCTCAGAGTACCTGGAGCTGTGCTTCTGGCTGCAGATTGGCAAAGGGGCCACTCATTTGTTCAAGCTCTCATGGATAGCTGTCCCAGGGCCAAGCACTGTGCCAGTGAGCTTCTTTTAGGGGCTGCTTTTCTGGACTGATTTCCAAGACACATTCAAGACTCCAGCAGCCGGTTATTAACCTCCAAGTGCAAGGGCTTGCCTTGCCACCGCTGGTTCAGGCTGTGTTTTCAGTGACTACAACACACCCATGCTGCACCGCCAAGCACCCTTCCTGCCTCCCTGTGCTTGCTTTGAGCCCCACCTTACCAGACCAGCTTTCCCAAGACCACTTTTGCACCTCAGGGAAACCTGTCACGTCCTTCACGTGCCCGTAGCGAGGCCCTGTGAGGACAGTGTTCTCAGTCGGCCTGCCCCAGTTACTTGTCCCAGCAACCCCACAGAGTAAAGAAATATGGCCCTGCTCTTCTAGGCGGGCAAAGTGACTCTAGCAGAGACATCATGTGAATGCAAAGCTCCAGCATACTGGGCTCAGGTCAGGGCAAAGGTCACATTAGGATGGATAATAGCTAGTGAAACAGTGTGTGTTGCCCACAGTGAAGCTGCTGTGACACCACTGATAGCAGGAAAGGATGAGAGGAGTTTTGCTAATAAGGACTAATTATGAGGCAGTGCCTGAGCTCAGACTTCCTGCTCAAAAAGTCCTTCCACATGTGAGCAACCCTACAGCAGTGACCTTAGCGGGGCAAACCTCAGAGACTGTGGGAGGTCTGAAGGTGCCGGGCAAAAGAAGAAATGAGCCTATGCCAGCCCATCTCTGTGGAGAGATCCCAAAATAGCCTACCACCCCGCTGCCAAGAGCAGCAAGCCTCTGATAAACAGTTTAAAAATAACCTCAGTGGGAAAGACACCCCTCCAGCAGAGCTGAATTTGAGTTATTGCCTTCGCATGCCCCTGCCAGCCTGCCACTGAGTGTGCTGCTCACATGGTGCCCACTGACCGCAGATCTGTCCCTGTCTGGCATGCAAGTAACCACCAGGCACTGGGAAGACCCTCAGCTGCTGCAACAAGAGTTTGTCCTGGCTAGTTTGTCCTGTCCTGGCAGGAGCGGGGAGGCAGCCCAGTGGGGTTGTACCAGATTTGGGCTGCTGCTTTGCATTTTGTGGCTTTCCAGCATCCTGTGCACAGAAGGGAACAGCTTGTGCAGGTGACAAATGAAGAGAGGAGAGCACAGGGAGCTCTGTTACAGTAGGATAGAGCCAGCCAAGGGCTTCCGTGTCCTAGAGAGCACTTCCTGGGGAAGGGAATCAGGGGAGGCCCTCTGCTTCATGTGCTCCCACTCGGTGTTGGGACATAGACTAAGGGTAGAGATGAGCCCTCCCTGCCTCCCCTCCATACCCGCAGGGCCATAAGCAGATCACTGTGGGATGCAGCCCTATTCCTGCCTGGCTGCTGGGGGAGAGCAGCACCTCAGCCTAGAGAAAGTGAGGTCTGTGGGCTGAATACCTCACAATGATGCTTGCTCCATATGAGGACCTCAAAGCTCTGGTCCCCTGCAGGGGCAGCTCTGGCAAGCAGCAGGGCTCAGTGCACTGACACTTTCGGGCAAGGCAGTCTCAGCTCTGCGGGAAGGGACAACATTGATACCCCCGGCCCAGGGCTACCGTACACACTCCTCTCTGCATTTGGCCGCAGACCCCACAGACCCCGCTCCTCTGCCTCGGCGCCCCGAACAGCAATCCCCAGCGGGACAGGGAAGTCACAGGCAGGCGGAGGGCTCCTGCTCTGTGAGGTTTCAGTCCCGCTCCCATGGCCGGGGGAGCGCAGGAAGCGGGAGAGGGCGGGCAGGGGTAGGCGGGCTCCAGGGCCGCCCGTCACTCCGGCGCAGTGAGCCCTGGAGAGCCCTCGTCTTTCTGCTGCCAGCAGGCAGGAGCCAATTAAGGGCAATTAGGGTGGAAGCGGAGAAGGCCCCTTTAGCCTCCACCAGAGTGGCCACTGGGAGTGCTGGCAGGGCTCCACACTGTAAGGTTATTAGAGTTCTTCCTCATACTGTCCTTGGAAGAAATGGTTCAGAGCCGTCTGCGCGGGGCAGGGAGATGCAAGGGAGGCCTCCTTTGATGCGCTCCCTCAGGGCCTCTGCTCCGCTCCGTGCAGTCAGCCCCAGCGCTTCCCCAGCACCTTCCACCGCTGTTAACTGCCCAGGCCAGTTCCTCTGATATCTGGGGTCTGCAAACAGAGCAGGACCCCTCAGGGCATGAACGTGGCCTCTGTCCTGCGCACAAATCCTTTTCGTGAAACAAGCAAGGACAGAGAACAGCATCGAGGTGAGAGGGCCTGGGGCAGAGGGCTAGCCAGGCTCCTTCAGGAGAGGCAGAGGGGCAGTGCTGGAGTGGGCTTGCTTGCAGCTGCACGGGCTGTGGTACAGACTCGTGGCTCTCCCTTGGAGCCTGCACACTCAACAGCTGGATTCTGATGGTCTCAAAGGCTCCTTCCTAACTGCTCTTACTGCCACAGGACACCAGACCATATGGAGTGACAGTGCCTGAGCTTCCAACGGCTCTGTTGCTTATTTTGTCCCAACATTTACAAAATCCTCTTCCTTGGCCACCCGTTCCTCCCCTACAGTTGGGGCAGCTGGGGAACAGCAGAGGCAGGAGATGGGGTAGCTCTGTTACATGTCATGAAGATGTCCCATTAGGCAGCTGGAAGATACTCTCCAACCCCTGCTGTGCAAGGCTGAGTACTAAGTGCCTCTGGGGAGCAGTATCCTGCCCACACAGGCATCTCCACACAGCTCAGTTTACTAATGTGTTGCCTACAGCACCCTTGTTCCTGTCTCACTCCTTATTCTGCTTTTTGGACAGTCCCTCTCCCTCCTCAGGTTCACACCACTCTCCATGCTACTACTGTGCCTGTCCTGTATTGCTCCCCAGGCACAGCTGGGTTTGTTGCTCTGCATTGTTCTCACTGCCTGAAGACCACGCTGGGGGCAAAGCTGGAAGAGGAAAGAAGGGCAGCTTTCACCACTGGGAATGGGCTGCGATGGGATGGAGAGAAGCTAACTGCCCATCCCTGCTGAATCTGTATTTTTCCACCATACAGGAGCTTCTATTGGATGAACTTCAACTTTGCTTTGATGTGGAGTAGGATAGGAATGCTGACAACCTCCGACCACAGAATCCCAGTATTGCAGGTTGGAAGGGACCTCAAGATCATCCAGTCCAACCCCTTAAGCTAAAGAAATCCAGTTTCAGTGAGCTGGCCCAGCACCCTGTCAAGCTGAGCCCTGAAACTGTCTGTTGAGGAATCCATCACTTCCTGGCAAAGACCATTCCAGTGTCTGACTGCTCTCCTGGTGAAACATTTTCCTCTGCAGTCCAGTTGAAACTCCCCAGGAGCAACTTGTGTCTGTTCTATGGGACTTCCTGTGTGTCACAGAGATGTCACACAGATGTCAGTCTCCAGATTCTGGGCATTGTTGGTTTGGGCAGGCACTCCACAATCCTTTGCAAACCGAATAACCCTACTTCAGTGGCCTGTTGGGAAGTCCACTGCTCTGCTGTCCTCTTTGAATGCCTCTGTGGTTCCGATCCAGGAGAGCCTGTTGACAAAAGCCAACATCTCCTGCACTGTGCTGGAACAACCACGTATGAACTGAGCAAAGCAAAGGTNGTTGCCTCTGTGGTTCCCATCCAGGAGAGCCAACATCTCCTGCACTGTGTTGGAACAACCAGGTATGAACTGAGCAAAGCAAAGGTAGCCCCAGGGCACTGTCCTGGATTTTCCACCCACACGTGCCACCACCCATCTGGAAGGAAGCAGCCAACCCTGTTCTGAGCTGCCCCATAAGCATGTCCTCTCTGACAGCACAGCACTACCTAACCTAACAGACGGCACCCCATAGCCTCAATAAGTGAAACACAGTGTTCAAAACTCATGGTGTTGCCCAGAGCCAGAGAGACCAATGCTCTTCACCAGCTCTTATGCCAACTGCCTTCCTGCTTTCCAGTCTCGGTCGGGAGCAGGAATGGTTTCAATAGTTTCCTGCCTGGTGCGGCCCTTGCAACAGCTGCTGAGCAGAACACCAGCAGACAGCTGCAGACCTTGATCTGCTTCATGGAAATACTTGCAGTGCTTTCAGTTTAGGTAAAGATCTTTCATTTAAAAATCCTACTTGCTGACCCCAAGGCACCTGAGATCCTCTCAGAATTTTTGCCAGCATCCACGATGCTTTTATGTAGCTCCAGATGGGAAATACTGCTCATGGAAAAGATCCTAGAAGTTCCAGAATGGGTCCCTGGAAATTTGATGGGGTGGTTTCAATACAGAGCTCTGAAGTGCTCTTCCCACATGTGCTACTTGTTGGAAACCCAAGGAAGGATTTCTAGGGCCAGGAAGAGAGAGTGGATGCCACCATGTGGCAGCAGATTCCCAAAACTGGAGCTCAGGAAAGCTTCAGGCAGGCCTGGCTCCCTGCTTGGGCTCGAGCATACCCTGGCCCTCCACACACCCAACTTCAGCAGGGGACTATCATCTTCTGTGGGCTTCCAGTGAGGTGCTGTACTGGCACCCTGTACCTTCCCCAAAGACACCAGCCACCCACTCAGTGGAGATAAGATTTATCCTGCAGTTCAGCAATGATGGAATTTACCATGGAAGCCAATGTTTGTCCTAGAATTGTGCTCCAGCACCACAGACCCATTATTCACAGTGACAGCCTGAAGAACTGAAGACAAAGAACAAAGTCAAATCAAGTAGGTTTGGACATAAACCATCCTGCCTCAAGGCAGAAGACAACTTCTAAGCAGGAGAGAAAACTTCTAAGGAAGTCTCTTGGCAAGACGATTACCCCTCTGCTGCAAAGCTTCTTGCCTTCCTCCAAGAAGCAACCAAAGCTGTCCTGCCAGAGAGCGCTGGGGCAGATAGAGGCTTAATTTGATCCATGCTGGCCATTCCTATCTTCTACATTTGCACTGTAGAGGAAAAAATAAAAAGACAAAAACAAAAAGAAAAGGAAAAAACCAGAAGAAAAGTTTAGTGTCTTTCTGGCAATGAAAATAGCTCTAAATGTTTGGAACTAATATAAAATGGTGCAACTGCATTGTTTGTGGTCTGAAGTGCAACAAGGGCTCTGCACTGTCATTTCCATCATGAGGCTGTTAACTCTGAGCTCAGCACTGGCAACTCAAGGTTGGCTTTCCTGGCCACTGCACCTTGGCTGAGAGGCTTTAGTCAGCATAAGATACATTTGAACAGCGTGGGGGCCAGGACCCTGTTTGTTACTTGCCTGTTTCGTCCTGTAACTGCTGCGTTGTAACCTGAGGTGTGAATGAAACTTTAGATAAGACTCAGATCTCTTGTCCTAGAGATCAAGATAATCAAAAGGGTCCCATTCCCAAAGAACTTGGGGTTAACCTGCTTTGAGCAACTGGGTCCCTGCAAGCTCCAGTTCTTTGCTCTTCAAAGCAAACAGAAGCAGCTATACAGTTAGACCATGCCCGCAGAACTTTATGGTCCTGTGCTGATTTGCCTTGGTGGAGGCTCCAACCTGTTGTTGCTCTCTGGGAACACCAGGTCTATGTGTTCTTGAGAAGAGCACACAGACCAGTGTGGACTGGGACAACATGGAACAGATCTGCCTCTGTGCTCCACGCACAGGGAGAGCCTGTCAAAACCACCTGCAGGAAGGACCTGGGGTTTGCAGTACCATAGGATGGATGGGAGGAGGGGACTCTGCCTTGCAGAGGGCAGAGTTGGGCTTACACCAAGGGTTTGTATGTGGTGGAAAGGCAGCTGTAACTACACTGAGGCGCTGGCTGGAGAAACAGGTCTTGATATGCAGCAGGAAATACACAAAACAAAGGGAAACCCGTTTAAATCTGGTTGCCTGTCCGGCTGCTCCCCCTGAGTTTTGTTGATTCTGGAGGTGCCTACTGCCCATAGTACTGTGTTCCCACCATACTGCCCACCAGCCACATGGGAGCAGAATCTGTCCCCATAGGTCACCAGGGACAGTCACCTTAATTGGATTAAACCACAGCTTGACTCAGGCCCCCAGCTGTGCCATCCATCCCAAGGGAAGGTCTCTGGAACAAAAAGTGACCGGTCTCCGGATTCCTCCTGTGGTCATTTTTGTAACCCCTGATCAGCTTGAAGAGAGACAGGGGAGAAGTTAGTGGTGTCCTGCCCTTCCAGAGCAGCCATGTTTCCGTTGTGATTCATGTGTCTGGCAGTTCAGCCTGTTTGGATAACTTGTGGAAAACCAGTTCATCAGAATTGCTAACCAGGTCTTTGCTGATGCTGCTGGTGTGGTGTGAAGATGACTCTCTCACCAACTTGGGAGTCCTGGGCGATGCTGTTGCCAACACAAAGAGAGGCACAAAGTCGTGCTCAAGCCACATTCAGTCCCCATGGCTTCCTTCATCAAGTCTGTAGAGTTGCACAGAGGTGAGCACTGCTCATATATGTGGGGCTGGTGTTTCTTGACCTTTCTTTCATTGAAAGAGCAATAAACACCTTTGACCTCTCCACGGACGGCTGAGCTGTAGCACATTGCCCTTACTTTGCCTTCAGCTCCCTGCCTGCTGTCTTTGCTCCTTTTCTGCTCTGTGTGAGGATGGATGTGTCTTTCCCCCTCAACTGCCTGCAGTCATTTTGCAGTCTCTTTGATATCCTGTGGCCCACAGACCACAGGCTGAGAAACACTGGATGGGGTGATGTCTCTCAAGTTGACTCTCAGCCTTTCTCTCAGGTGTTCTGAAGAAGAGAAACAGTCCCTGCCCTATGAAAAAGCCTGGTCTTCAGCAGACAGGCATGAGAGGGGGCAAGGACAGGCATATCTCAACCACCCATCCCTGACTTTCAGCCCAGAGACCTGACTCTCCAACAGATGCTGCCTGAGCAGCTCACATGAAGACTTTGGGGATCCGTCTCGCAGCTGTGCCATGACACGGGACAGGGATACTGGCAAAGGGCAGGCAGTGTCACTGCACTGGGAGGGAATGGAGGGGGAGGAGAGACCTCTTGCCAGCACCTCGACACTCCAGCAATCAAAGCTCAGCCTCTGTAATTAATACTATTTAGCCCAGGTTAGTGGCAGAGGAAAATGTCTCTTGTCAGCCTGGCTTTGCCCACTGGCCCTGATTTAGCAACATGAAAGCATTTTTTCTGATTAACTGTTCACTGAAGGAGATAAAAGAGATGACCATGAAATGTTTTCTTTAATGTGATGAATGTAAAGGGACTGGTAGAGCTGGGAAGGGTGAGAGGAGTGAAGAGAGTGCTCCAACAGCAGATGGGGCTGGGGTGGGAAAGNTGAAACATTTCTGACAAGAGTGACTATGCAAGCAACCAGGATCGATGGAGATATGTACATGTATGAGGCTTTCTAAAGGCTTTTATGGAGTTGCAGTCTGAATGCCAGATTTCATTGCTCCTCTCTACTACTAAGCTAAAAAAGTTGTTGGTAGCTAGGAAACAAAGTGAGGTAGTAAAGCTACATTTCCAACATAATGTGGTTAGGATATTTTGAGAAGCAGCGATGCCTCTGCTTTGTAAAACCATACTGAGTGGAAGAGCTATATTTAAAAGCTAGACACAGTTTCCCACCAGCCCTTAAAAGATATTTCACAGGGATGTGGTCCAGGCTCACCTTCAAAGGCTTCCAGCTTGCTTTTATTCTTGATAGCTTAGACGTTAAACTTTGCTCCAGGTGGCCAATGAAATTGGTCTGACCCACTTAAGGTTTGTTTAGTAGCGATGGGAGAATTGGATGAGGTCTTGCCAAAATGAAAAGGCACTTCATTTACACGAGAGAGGGCAAAAAGGCAGTGAGCATCCCTGGTCAAGGCACTTTTTGCAGCAGTTTGCAGAAAGGATTTTGCCCTGATGTTTTCATGTACTCTGGGAAAGAAGGGTAGAGCTTGTAAAACAAAATGGTTTTGGTTATGATTGTCTTATCAGAAGGTAACTGGACGTAATGCAGAAGATCAGAGTCCCGCTAGACAAGCACTAATTCACACAACCAGACATGTCTCATACAGGCTGACGGTGCCAAAGGGGCTGCAGCTTCACAGGCAAGCGAGCAGTCACGGTATGGTCCCAGGAGGCCCAGAAAGAAGCTCAGTAGGGCACAAAAGGACCGACTGTGTTCACCATTAGGTCAGCTGGTCTGTAAGCAGATCGGATGTCCTCTCACCGAGCCCCCCTTTTGAGTCAGCCCGCTCCTCTCCCAGAGGTCAGAGGAGACAGAGGAAAGGTCCCGGCGCAGGCAATGGGAACGCTGAAAGGGAGGCGAGGCTTGAATGCAGATAAGACGAGTGAAAACTAATTGATCTGCAAAAGCCCTGGGAGCGTGGGGTATAAAATAATGACTGGGGAACCGTTTTTATTTGCAGCGAGGCAGTAATAGCAGAAGGCAGCTGATAACACCGAAAGGGTGACATTTTCGGGCTCTTTAATCTAGCAGAGAGAGGTGTAATGAGCTGCACGGCTTGCAATTTAAAGCCAGGCAAATGTGAATAAGAAAAGAGCACAAGGGGTGCTGGCACATATCAAACCCCGGGAGGGGTCTGGGGCTCCCTGGCTCTCCTCCTCCTAAAAGCTTTGTGTCCAAACAGGCTGCTCTTCTGGGGGGTGAAATCAAGGTCCTGAGCTTAGCCGCAGCCATGGCTGAAATTCAGTGGCTGGTGATGTCTGCCTTTGCTGCAGTCAGACAGAGGCTGGACTGGAAAACACACTGTTCACCGAAACATCTCACCGGTAGGGATTGCCCTAGGCTGGTGGTGAGCACAGTCCTCTCAAAGAGGGCTGCACTATTTGCACACCTGCATCCTGGGGAAAAGCGGGTTAGTCTGTGCGGAAGCAGCTGCAGGCAGCAGTCTTTGCGTGGAGGAGTGGGGCCAGAAGTCCTGTGGTTTCTGCAGGAACATGCATGCTGTTCACACAGGTCCACCTGGAACCAACCTTTGTGAGAGCTCTACTGGGTGATCCCTCCTGCCTATGACAGCTTACCTTCCTGGGGAAACAACGCATCTGCACCACGTAGGTTTTTCCAGCTTCTCACACTGGGGTTTCTCAGAGTCACCATCCTGCTGCCCAGGAAGCCTTTCCATGAAGGCTTTGTGGCCATCTCAGGACAAGCCTTCTCCTTGGCATCCTGTCTTTCCCCTGCTCAGAAATGTTTTTGAGGTTCATCTATACTATCAGTGGATGTTTCCTTCCATGGCCCTTTCTGGGCCATCCCCTCTTTTTGTACATGCCTTAGGGAAGAGCCCTTGTTGTCCTCCCCTCACTCCAACCAGGCCACCTGTACACAAAACTTTCCTTTCTGTGGAACACCCTGACTTCTCCTGTAACCTAATGTGCTGCAACCCTTCCTGCTAACCTGGAGGCAGCTGCCCAGGCTGCCAGCACAGCAAAAGCACTTGGGGTAAGGGGATGTCTATGCTGAAAGCTCTTCCTTGCTTCTGGCACATGGAGCAGGACAAGTGCTACACAGCAGGCAGGGAAAACACCTGCAAGTGATCATTAAGTAGTGATTTCTTCCCTGAAAGAGACAAATCCATCAGCCTGGAGTTCATTATTGTAAACAGTTTTTTTGTTTTATAAGCAGAGAAAATAAACTGGTAAAAGTCTCCCAGTAGCAGGTGCTACCTCCACGCCGAGCCCAACCTTGCAGCCCACAATTCATGAGTGTCTGTTCTATCTGCTATTTATAGCTGGTCAAATCGTGTCCCCCACATCGCCTTTCCTGCTTGTTCTGTCTTCCTGATCAGTGTGTTTGCTGTGAGTATTTTAATGAAATAAAAAAATAAATTGGATGAAAAATGAAGCCTGTGGCCAGGGTGCTGCTGACACGAGCCATTGGCGAGGGCATGGCCAGCCAGGGTGGCTTGTGCCATTATGGAGGTTGTAGAAATGCTGAGAAGGGAAAGGAGGTGGTGTGCAGACAAAAGAAGGGGCAGAGCTCCAGAGTAACGGTGAGGGGCTCTCCCTGTGGTATGAACCACAGTGTTATCACAGGCTTCCCTTGAACCTCACTCATGTGGTGCCAACTGGGTAGGGTGTCACAGGTATCTGCTAGGGCAGCCCCCATCCTGGCTGTTGAAGGCTGGCCCCTGTTGTGATAGGGAGAGAGAGACATAGGAACACTGCTGTTGGCTGTTGTGTCAGTCCAAAGGATAAGGTTTTCAGTGAAGAGACTGACCATGCCTTTGGAGGAGTCTGTCTGGGATGCAGATGCTGTAGTTGACTGCAAGCTGGCAGCCACGGCTGACTGGTAAAAGCAAACTGTGGCTCTACAGCTGAAACCACTTATTTCCTGGGGCAGAGAAGAGCCCTGAAACATACGGAGAGATGCAGCACCAGCCAGCATGGAATACATGACTTGAAAAAGCTGTGTATGAAAAGACACACATTATTAGAAAAGTAATGAAGCTGGTGAAGGGCCTGGAGGACAGGTCTGATGAGAAGAGGCTGACAGAACTGGCTGTGTCTAGCCTGGAGAAAAGGAGGCTGAGGGGAGACCTCACTGCTCTTTACAGCTACCTGAAAGGAGGGTGTAGAGAGGTGGGGTTGATCTCTTCTCCCAAGTCACCAGCGATAGGACAAGAGGAAATGGCCTCAAGTTGTGCCAGGGGAGGGTTAGATTGGGCATCAGGACAAATATTTTCCCTGACAGAGTGGTCAGGGGTTGGAACAGACAGCTCTGGGAGGGGCTGGAGTTGCCATCCATACAGATGTTCAATAAATGAGTAGATGTAGCCCTGGGGAACAGGATTGAGTGGGCAGGGTGGGGTTGGGTTAATGGTTGGACTGGATGATCTTGGAGGTCTCTTCCAAGCTTAATGATTCTGTGATTCTATGCCACTGAGCCAGACCACATGATCCACTTATTTGCTGATGTCCTTCTTTCAGCAGGCCAACTTCCACTGCCTGAACAAACCAAGACTGCAGCCACTGTGCCATATCAGCTTTGCATTTTCTTAAGCAGGCTTACATTGTGCTGCAGATGTGCAGGTTTAAGCACTGCATTATACCCTCAGGCAGAAACCAAGCATATTGCTCCCTTATTTAAAATAATTTTACCTGCCAGCACAGGACAGGGATTGTAGAACCATTGAATCATCAAGGTTGGAAGAGAATCCCTCCAGGGACAGCATCTCCACCCCCTCCTTGGGCAGCCTGTTCCAACCCCTGACCAAGATTCTGTGAAGCACAGATACAACAGCCATTACTTTGTGCAGAGGTGTTTTGGTCCGTGTTACAAACTACATAATGATCCTTGGCTTTAAAATAAACCAACATTTTCACATTCTCTGCCATCACCTTTCTGAAGAGGGCAGTTTCTTTACTTTCTCAGTGGGTCATTTAGGCAGCAAGCTCTAAACCAGAGACTCACTGCTCTTTCATGTGTAGTCCATGATAAACCCTTACTCTGGATTTGTGAACAAGTGTGTTTCGCACCCTTTTGCAGAGGGACCATAGTCCCCCTGGTGAATATTTCCCCATCATAGAGAAGATGGTACCGTGATCCCAGCGTTCTGCAGGAGGACCAGATCCATGTCCTGATATGGTGGTGAGCTAATGAAAGTGGTACTAGCTGATGGGGCATTTCTCTGCTCACAGGAAAGCGGAGGCAGCTGAGTGAATTGGCTATAAAATGTAGGTAGAGAAAGCCCAGAGAAGTGGCTGTCTACCCAGGAAGCAAATTCTGAATGCTTCAGAAGGCCAGTTATGACTACTTGTTTAGAAAAATACTGCAACTGACCTGAAAAAGGAGGTTTAGACTGTGTTCTGTTACTCTTAGGAGGTCTGCACTGCATTAGGTTATTATATTTTTTTCACCCTGGATAAGTTTCAGGCTGTTTTTTTCCTTTTTTTGCAGGGCTGTTCATGTAACAATAGGATGCGACTCAACCGTTAGCAGCCTCCGGCACTGCCCAGTGATTCACCAAAGCATTTCACTTGTACCACAGCTGATACTGGTGTGGTGTTTCGCCTCTCAGACTGGAACATTCAATATTTGGGACTCAAATTCCTCTCAGACTAAAAGGCGCTTGGGAGGGGCTGCAGCCTATCTCTGGGCTCCTTCCTTTGGAAAAAAACCCAGAAAATAAATCTGATTAAGTTAATTATGTTTTGGGAAAAAAAAATCGAAAAAACCAACTTGCAAGATGTCAGGAAAAAGAAATAGAAAAGGTTTTCTGAGAAAATGGCTTGGAAGGATGGATTCCTGCCATCTCAGCTGTCTCACCTTTCCTACTGGCTCCGCTGTGATTTACATTTCTACTGATGAAACAGTGATCCTGATGTGAAGCAGCTCTGCAAATAACCAGAGCAAAATGCAAGCACCTCTTTAGGATATTCCTGCTCAGAATTTTAGAAGAATGAAATACAGAACAAATGGTGGGTTAGTTTCTGTTTTGTTTTGTTTTGTTTTGGGGGGAGGGGGTTGTTTTGTGTTTTATAATTGACATTTGCAGTGGAAGCTGGGCAATGAGGTGATGCCTTCTGGAATGCCTTGGCAGATGGGCAGATGTAGTAGCTCCTGGCCTGGATGCTCTGAGCTCTTTCTGTAAAACACCACCCCAATTTCCAGCTCTCTCACCTAAGCAATTTGTTTTATGCCAAATACCTTTTCTGGCAAGATTCACAGGGGTCTTAAAGCGCCTTGTCAAAAACCACATTGGAAAAATCTCTAATGTCCCTTCCAGTCTGGTACAGAAGGGAGTTAACGACACAACGATGCAAGAACTTTTAGCGGTTTATGTGACTGCACGAATATTCCTTTTGTTCCTAGAAATGGAACCCAATAAAGGGGTTTATGAGTTTCACAGATAACTCCCTTATACATAGTCAGCTGTTTTTTTTCGCCTCCAGTGCTACACTGCTGTTTGCCTGTGAGCCCAGATCAAAGCACTGGGCATCTCCCTGACTGTTTCTGCAACAAAACCTGCCCAAGCAGACTAGATTGGCTAGAGAAGGAGTCCTACAGAAAGCACCTGCACCTGGGTATCCAGCTCAGCATTGTGTTACCTCATGCTACTGACCTGTTCTGTGAGCTTGAAAAAAAAGGGCTTCTTTTTGTTTCCTCTCTGATCCCACCACTCTTTTGGCTCCTTACATGCTGAGCGCTTCATGGCAGAACCTGCCTTATCCCCTTTGTCTGTAGGAGACTCTGTGACGCAGCCAAAGACCATGAAGAGTGATGCCAAATGAATAGTGCCTGTCACCTGTGCAGAGCAGCAGAGAGCTTTGTCTCTTTTGCCCCTTTGTATCCTGTGGCACCATACCTTCTTAGGTGTTGTGCAAATTGGTGAGACACAGGTAGAGAGGTAACACCTCACTTTTGGATCTGCTCCAGTTCCTGGTTGCTGGCACAGCAATGCAGATTAGCTTCCTGCTGATATGTGAATTAAGATGAAATATAAAGCAGCTTAAAGGAAGATTTGTTCAGTTCCAACTTCAAAGCAGACCTGAGGGTATTTTTGTTGGAAGAGGAGCGCTGGCATGGTCTCCTGTAAAGCTGCAGCTTTTCTAAGACCTGAGTTTGGTGAAGGGAAGTTGAATCTGTTGGATGAAGCAGAATTACTGGACCCTAGCTCTCCATGAGTGGATTGCAGTGCTGTTAACTCCCTTCCCTTGCCTCCTACACCTACTCTTACAATACCCTCCCATTCACTTCAGATCCTCTACCTACCTCTGGGCTGTGTACCACACAGCAAAAGCTGCACATGGTACTTGGACAGCCAGACTCACCACTGCCTCTTTGTTGCCTGAGACGGACCCTATGAATTCCTGCTCCCTGAATCTAGGTGTCTGCAGCCCATGGACAAGAGCAATTCCCAATCACAGGAAACAAACACAATGTGCACTGAAGGTGGACAGATCACCAGGAGAGAGGGGGGGGGATTTTATACAGTCTGAGTTGCAAATGAAAAGAAGAACATATGAAAAAGGAAAACAGCTTTCTGTGGCTTGGATCAGCTTGAGCTGTTAAAACTCCAGGTCTGTACAGCACTTCAGCCCTGGAGTATTTGGGCTTTTTGTGTAACCAAGCTACTTGGCTCTGGGCTGTTCTGCCTCATGGGACTTCTTACAGTTGCCAGACTGAAAACTTAGTCGCATGTAGTTTTTCTTTGCAAGTTTGATGGGGATAAAAAGCATATGAAGGTAACGAAGATAAAAATCTTGTGACATCTGTTTGCACTTAAAAAAATTGCATAAAAACTGAAAACACACAAAATAATCCCAGCATTTGATGAGTGATGAGCAGTCTTCCCTTTGCTTGTGTGTCAGCCTAGAGCTGCTGGTGACTAGACAGGCTATGTCTTCTCTTTTCATTACAGCTAAGTGAAAGCCACAGGAAAATAGCTCTTGACTAATAAAGCAAAGTGCCAGCTTTCAGTCTCACTGGCATTCCTAGGCAGGTAGTGTTTGAAAACCCTGAGCAGTCTCTATAGCTTTTGAGCCCCCCAGGCTAGCTCAACATGCAGTCTCCAGTGATTCTGGAGCAGGCAGTCATCTACTCCTCTTTCAAATCATGCTACTACTACTAAACTCTCTTCCCACACCCTGAAGATCCTCATGGTACTCCAGACTGTCACCATGACAGCCAGATTACTCCTAGGCTTGTAGCTGATGGAATTGCGCACTCAATTGCAGAATGCTCTGGGTTTCTCTTCAGATACTATAGAGAGTAAAGCTTGGAAGGTGTTGGAGGATGTACTAGTCAAAGCCTGCAACTGTGCTTGAGGCACCAGAAAAGATAAAAAAAGGGGGTCACTGGAAAGGTGGATGTAGAATGGATCCCACCAGCTACCACTTTCCATCCCATGTTCAACAACGGCCAGGAACAGTGCTTTTAGGAAAGATATTAGGTCTTGGTGGGGTCAGATGTGGACTAAACATATCTGCCCTCCACCCTCTGTCAGAGGTATCCATTCTAGATAAGCAGCTCAGCCAAAAAACAGCCAAAGGCAGGCCTTGGAGCGGGATAACTCAACTCCCTTCTGACACGTGGCCAGTATTTACAATATTCCTGAGCCTTGCTGACTGCCTTCAAAATTACAGAAGTTGGCCTGTTGGTACAGAACTAACTGAAGTCAGACAGCACTCCCCCTGTCCCCTGAGAGGAAAAGTCACTGAACTCCCCAGGACAGTTCTCAGAAGCTACCAAAAAGAATGGGAAGAAAAATTGCATAACTTACTGCTATTTGCCATGGCCCTGTGCCTTCCAGCCACCCAGCCCCTTTCTAAGTCCATGACGGATGTTAAAAACATGTATTAACCCACTGCAACCCCCCACTCGCTAACTTCTTTTCCTCCACCACTCTTTTGGTTACGAGGGAAAGGGCAGGAGTTCTCAACTGTCCCCTGTGAGGCCATTGGTATTAAGGAACCCTGAGTTCTCCTCCTTTCTGAGGAGAACTGTCAGGCATTGGCATGGTGCTGTCTCCCATGTGAGGGGTGAGCAGAGCTGGGGAAGAGGCTGCATGCCAGGGAAAGGTAGGTGATGGGACCTCAACAGTATTCATTCTCAGGACTTTTTACACCGTTCCCACACTGCCAGCCTCTTCCCCAGGTAGTGCTATAGGTGACTTAGAGCACCATAAATCCCTCAAGTCAGAGAAGGCTTCTAGGTTGCCTTTATTTTGCATCATCCCAGGCTTTTTCATGCAACGGGGATCCCTCTTTGCTGAGCTGTGAGGTGTGTCTCCCTGAGCTTCCTGAAGTCATCTCTTGTCCAGCAGCACTTTAATCTATTAGACATCTTCCTTATCTCATTTCACACCCTTCTTTTATTGTTGTACATCTTTCCTTCTAGATCACAAAAGAAACCAATACATGGCACAAAGGGCTGCTCACTGCTGCGGCAGCGTTGCCAGGGAGGAGGGTGGATAAAAGGGTGAGTGTTACTGTGTCCTGGTGAGAGCAGGTCAGGCTCCAGATCATGAGTGTTGTGTGATGCAAGGGACCCCAAATGCTAAAAACACAGCTTACCAACAAATGTGACAGTACAGATTTGCAGCAGAGCCAGGACAATGAGAATACAGAAAACCCAACATCCCCAGACAGTCCCACTTGGTCAAGTCCACTGGCCATTGCCTTTGATTTCAGGACTTTACAAAGGGGATTTGAAAGCAGGGTGCATACCATTACTTCTTGAGTTCATGGACTTTTCTCTCCTAGGTGAATCTAGCTGACAAAAGCTCCTCCTGACTGGTGATCCTAGGTTAGCTGCTCTTATGTTCTGTACCAGAGAGGCTGGACCCTTTTAACTGAAGATAAAATAAAGCCTATAAAATGAATAAGAAAATTAGGAGAGCATCACAGAAGTAGAGCTGGTAGAGCTTCACTCCAAGACATCCCGTAAGGTCAGCTGCGTTTAAGCACTGTCTTTCTTGGTGGTACATAAAAGTGCTCCCTGCAAGAGCTATCGGAAGCAGGATTGTGCAAGGTCTGACAGTCCAAACCGACTGCACTCAGACAGCACTTTCCCTTTCCCTCAAGATACAAACACATTAACCTCTGTGGGATATGGGGGACAGCACTGTGGATGAGAGCAGGGATTGTACAAGATAGTCTGTTAGAAACCAGGCTTGACTCCCAGCCTGGGTCAGTCTAAAAGTCCACCTAGCTCATCCTCCTGGCTTTGGCAGCAACTGAAGTGTAAAAACTGGGCCTCAACAGAGGGATTTTGCCCCTGTGAGCCCTCTTAGTAGCTGACAGCACTGCAGACATGCCCAGAGATGGAGCTTTTGCTACACCATTGCAATGAGAGGCTTCTCAGGTTCTGGTGCATTGTTGGAACCACTGAGATAGTTCTTTTCTATGCATCTGCTCTGATATATCCTGAGAAGCATCCTGCATCAGTGAGTTCCATGGCATAATCATGTGAAAGGACAGACCACAACCAAGCAGACAGAAGCCAAGTGAACATAAACTCAATTGCCCCCTTTTCAGAACTGAAGACTATGACTCTTTCACTCAGTGCTTATGGAGAAGTCCTGCAGTGACACCGAGCTTTCTCTAGCTCGGGTCTTTGGACACAAATGTGCAACAGGAGCAGAATAGGATCCATGGATGGGAGAGACTGAAACCAACATTTGGGCTCAGTTATGTGTCGCATAAGCTGGGACATACACTGATATGGCTATTACACACCCTTTGTCCTTCTACTTGTTTAGTCTGTTAGCACCTAGATGTAGAGCCTGAGGAATCATGGAATCATTAAAGTTGGAAGAGACGTCCAAGATCATCTAGTCAATCCATCAACCCAACACCACCCTGCCCACTAAACTGTGTTTTCAGATGCTAGAAAATGGCACATAATGGGAAGAAAGGCAAGTTCTAGGATTAAGCTGCCTTCTGGGAATAGATACTAAATAAATAAGACCAAACACCTAGAAGGTAAAGCTACAGACTGACTCCCAGAGTCTGTTCCAACCTAGTGTCTCCCATACAAAGGACCCTGTTCTGCTCCTGTTGCACATTTAAGTCTGAGAACTCAGACTAGAGTTGACCACTCATGGGAGCTAAGGACTGGCTGAAGTGCTTGCAGACCCGCTTGTTCAAACTTGCCTGGGGAATCAACAGGAGATCAAGACCCCTGAATATCACTCTCTGGATCTGAGACTCCTGCAGGCAGAGATCAGCCATCATCCTGATGCTGCCAGGCTGCAACCATTAGGAGCTCCTTTGAGATGCTCTATAGGCTGCAAAAAGAAATGAGATGGGCAAGTGGAGGGCAGCTGGGAGGTTGCTGATTCCCATGGTGGCAGAGGCACCCTGTGAGCCTGAATAGGTCATGACATGGGAAGGTAGAGTGAAGAGGATGTGCTCGTAACTCAGCCAAAACCAACAGGCGGATGCAGCGTGTGGAGAGGCATGGCCAGTGTAATCAATTAAAGCTGTCATCAGGCTTGGGCCACCCAGCGTAGCAAGGGAGATGTACTCTTCTACTCTACTTCTCTGCCATTTTGAACTTGCTGTGTCCTTCAGCATCAAGGCTGCCATAAATCCAGGCTCTGGCACAGAACAATATAGCCCGTCTATCTGGGAACTACAGTCCCAAATCTCACGTCTGCTTTATGAGAGGAAACAAACCCAGCCACACTCCCTCTTAAAGAGAGCCCAGGGAAATTAGAGAGGGAGAAGAAATGCAGCCAGCCCTGAAAACAGAAAAGTCAGTGAGGCTGGGGTGAAGCAGGGCTTTAATAGTACCCATTCTCCCACCTGAAGCAATGGGGTGAGTGGAGAAGGCGTGTGCTCTTGACCCTGGTCATGTAGCAGCCTGCTTTGCATTAGCAGCCAACCTGAAGGATGGCAAAATGGGCTGCACTGGCTAACTGTGGCCACTCCTCAACAGGGTCAGGTTGTTCTCAGGCACAGCAGAGCCAGGAATGAGCATGGTGGAAGCCAGATGGTTGTAGAGGTGTCTGGCTGGCTTTGCCCTGCATGTACATTGCTCATGTTTGCATTTCTGTACATCTCTACCCTCACAGAATCTGAACTGGGATCAAGATAGTTTGAAATTGAGGAAGAGAAGAAGAGGAGAGGAGGAGAAAGCTCCAGGGGGGCCATATTGTGACATTCCAACCCCTGAGAGGGTCTGTCAGGAGGTTAGGGGAGACTGTTCCCAAGGGCAGGGGGCAATAGGATGAGGGATAATGGTTTGAAGCTGGAAAAGGGCAGAATGAGGCCAGACAGGAGGAAAATGTTCTTGAATCTGAGAGTGGAGGATCCCTGGAACAGGCTTCTCAGAGAGGTGGTGGAGGCCCCATCCCCTGAAGCCATTCCAGGTCAGGCTGGATGGGGCTCTGAGCAGTCTGGTCTGATGAGAGATTGCCCTGCTTGTTGTAGTGGGGTTGGACTAGATGGCCTTTGTAAGTCCCTTCCAACCTCATACATTCTGCGATTCTATGAAATTACGGAGTGGGATTACCCAACAACAAATACCAGCTGAGCTTCACCCTATGCTACCCACACAAACATTTCCATCACCCTTTACCAGTCCTGTACCCTGCAGCTGAACCTGCCTTGTAACAGCTCCAACCCACCAAGGTGCCTCAGTACAGCATCCTGCTCTCCCACATTGAAACACTGGACCAGTGCCGTACATCCTACTCAGAGACTGGTGAACAAGAGCCTGTGAGTGCCTGTGAGGGACAGCAGCTGCAGCCTGGCTCTGCTAGCACGAGCCATGCCAAGAGGCTTGGAGCTGATCCGCCCCAGAAGGCAACTTCCTGATACAATTAAGATAGAGGTGAATTCAGGCACATCTTGCCCATCTTCTGGGACATATGTTGCTAATTAAAAGTCAGCCTGTGTGTTTCAGATCAAGGACAAAGATAGGTGCTCTGGGGTAGAGAACATTTTTGCATGTTCTTGTGACACTGGTGTCTAAATCTACAGAACGTAGTTGTGGCTACTTGTGAGTGAAGGGTGTGCTTTGGACATAAGATTATGCCACATGCTTTCTCTGATTTTTAAGCTTAGAAAAATCAGGCAGGACTGTCCCACGGGAGCAGGGCTCAGGAGTTTTCAGTGTCACTCTTGAATCATCTGGATTTGAAGCATGATGTTGGGAAAACCTCTATTCACATGATACAGGAGAGGTATCATGGAGCACTGTCTCCAGTGCGACCCTACCTGAGCAATAAATCTCCTATCGCAAGCACACAGTACAGCAAGTCCCTCACTCTCTTACCCTTAAGGCAACTGTGATAAAAATGGTCAATCATCGGAGGATATTTTTCTTCCCAGCTGGGAATTAAATGTTAACTGGGCATTATTTTCTCTGCAGTCGTTGAGCATTTCTGCAGGAAGCTCTGTGACCCCAGCAACGGAATAGATTTTGTGTTCTGACAGTAATTAAATGAATGAGAGATTCACTTTGGGGTTGGGAACATGTGCTCTAGGGTGGTCCATGGAGTCCAGAAACAGCACCATGCAACTGAAAAGACAGCTGGAACAAAGGATTTCACAATGAGACTTTTAAGCTAGGGCATTAGGGATCGTTGGATCTGGATCCAGTTCCCAGCCACAGCTTTGCAGCATGAGTTGAGGCCCTCAGGTTCCTCATCCACATAACGGGAACAATAGTCCATCCCCTCTTATGGGAAGTTTGCAATAAATGCAAAGCTATCTAATGGGCCAGTGGAGCCTCCAGCAGAAGGAGCCACAAGCGTGTGGTGGGACCACATGCCTGACTATCTTGATGGTTGCTTGTGTGATCTTAAGACATTAAAAATCCCTTCTCCAAGTAATAAGAAATCCCAAACTTAAGGAAGCAGATAGTCCAAAGGCAAATTATGTTTGAAAACCAGGCGTGTATCAATGAAGACCTTTTATCACATAGAGTGACTACATTTCCCTCTCCCACCTTCCTCTTTTATGCTTTAAGAAACAAGATAAAGGCATGTTTCACAGCAGCATCTTTGGATTTGAGAGCAAGTAACTTTTCTTTCTCCTTCAGCTGCTGAAGGAGGCTGATTGCCAGGGACTGCCAGAAAAGCAGACCAGTGTCTGCTGAATATTGATGGTTCCTAGAACTAATCAAAAGCCAAGCAGTGCCCTTGACAGCAACCCCTCAGCCGTCTCTGATGTCCACCCAGCTGTTCTCCCACTCCAGCCCTCAGTTTTACGGTCTGTCATGGCTCACAGCTGCAAGCAGGACTTGAACATGGCCAGCCCACTGTGATTGGAAGGACTAGCCCTTGTTTCACTGGGCTACCACCTTGCTTTCCAAAACATCTGATCATTCAGAAAGCTGAACAAAACCCCACAGTAAAGTCTTCAAGCGATTGGGTCCCAAAGCAGTGGGTTTATTCTAATAATGCAACCAGCTGGATACAAGGCCACCAAGAAACACAGTCTCCTCTCAGCTATTTCAGAGAACTCTTAACTGCTGTTTGGAAAGGTCAGCATAGCCAGTTGTTTTGCAGCTGCTACAAACACGCGAGAAGAGGGATGCAGTGAAGATTTGATACATCACCAGCTGGCTGTTGCGAGGAAGACACAGTCCTTCATTAGTTAGGTCCTCAGCCCTGAGACCATTCTCTGGTCTTCTAATACTAGCTCTTCAGCACCCAAAGTCAAGTCACCGTTGGCAGTTTGTAGGACTGGCCTGAGACCTGCAGCAGTGCTCCACTGACTTGATGGCAGAGAGATGACTCTTAAATAGACTTAGTATGGGTGCAAGATTTTTTCCATGTTTGTTTTAATGCTTACCAGCTGGTTGTGTTCTATCCTGGGCCAGATACCTAAAGGAAGGTGTCTGGAAACAGCACTGGGGCATCAACTTCTGCTGTTTCAGCTCTAAGCTTCAATATATCAGCATCCCTGAGGAATGTTCTGAAAATTAGGAGTATCTCCACTTCATCTGACAGTGTCTAACTCATCAGAGATGCTCTGGCACATTTATTGTCTGTGGCTCTCCCCAACCCATGTTAATGCTCTCACAATGCTGTGCACCCAACCTATTGCATCTACAAGTTGCTGGATCAGTCCTCTTCCCTCTGTTTTCCAGGTGTCTCTCTCTCCCGTTCCATCTCAAGGCTCTTTTTTTTGGTTGGGAGCAGACTTATAGACTTAGTGCCCAGCTTAATCTAGGGCTTGCATTTTCCCTGCCCCTGCAGGGTCATGCCGAGCTGTAGAGTCACTGCCTAGGGATAGGGTGATCCCCTGTAGTCATTCCCCTCCCCTCCACCCAAACGCTGGGAATTGCTTTAGCTCTTTCTGTGCTTTTATCCCTCACACCAAGAAAATTAACCACTAATGAGAACCATTTGGCTTGCAAGCTCTCATTGCTCTTCCATATCAATTGCCTAAAACTACTCCACTAGCCAGAGACATGGAAAGCATTGGTTGTATAGCTTCTGCTCCTCAGATCCAAGGCTCTGGCTTCACAGACAGCGTAGACTGCTGTCTTCTTCCTGGTCCAATCACAGAGGCTGTTGGAAACTTCTGTGTGGAGATCCTGCAGCTGTTTGGGACTGGAAACAATTTCACACGGCATCAGGGCTTTGTCAGCTCCTAAATTCATCAAGTTTCTCTTCAACTCCCTGGAGCTCTACAGTGCATCTCTCATTTCTGAGCTTTCTCCCGGGGCAAAGATTCCTAGAATTCCTTAAATTAAGAAGTCAGCGGAGTAATTGCAACAAATAATTAACCTTCCCAACCAATGAAGTGTCTGTTATTCCTAAGGATCCCGGCACGCATCTCAAACGGGCTGTGATACAAAAATGCAGCCATCTCATGCCTAACAAAGCTCACGAGCATGCCGTTTCCTTCAGACAGCTCAGGCTGTGTCCACACACCATCGAGCAGCACAGAGGGATCATTATTATCTTTTCAGAGCTGGGAGAAAGCTGGGGCCACTTGGTCTGATCTGAACAATTGTGTGATGTGTACAGGATGATTTAGATGCTCCACTGCCGGAGTGGGAGCTGTGTGTGAAGTCAGATGTTTGCAATGAGCAAGACCACGAGAACTGGGCACATTGCACGAACCATGGATAGCTCCAGGACAGAGAAGTGGGACAAGCTTGGAGCCCTGCCTAACGGGCACGAAGATGTCTTGGTGAGCAGCACCAAACACTGTTCTCACAAGGCTGCATAAACACACTCCTTGGCACTGGGGCAGTGAACAGAGAAAATTCTTTTTCCTTCCAAGAATGTGTGCAGGGTGGGTTCTTGGAGCTCGGTCTTTGAATAACACTGGTGGGGAAAGGTACGCTGTGTTCCTGTGCTGCTCTGTAGAGCCAAAGGGTGTGCGGGGTTGCTGCTGCTGTGTGTGAGGATGCTCTTCCAGTTGTTCCCCTCAGGAGCCAACAGAAAAATGTGGCAGCGTTCAGGGTAAAAACTCTGTGCTCCCGTCATTTGCAGGAGTTAATGGGATCAACATCAGTCCTGAAAGATACTCCTGTGTGTGTTTGGGGCCTGAAATAATTCCATCAAGATCACACCAAAGGCCTTCAGACAAGGCAGCAGGCAGTGCACAATCCCAGAATCTGAATGGTTTGGGTTGGAAGGGATCTCAAAGATCATCTAGTTCCAAAGCATGGGCAGTGACACCTCTCACCAGACCAGGTTGCCCAGAGCCCCACCCAACCTGGCCTTGGACCCTTCCAGGGGTGGAGCAGCCACAATCTCGCTGAGCAACTTGTTTCTTCAGTGTCTGGAAGAAGTTCTGTACTGCAGAGAGGTGTCTCAAGGCAGCAGGTGGACAAGTTTGACCCAGACACATCCAAAATGAAAAAATCTTCTTTGATTTTGTGCCATGCCAGCAGACCCCTACCTCCCAACAGTTCAGAGCATCCTCTTCTCCAGCAGCCTCCCTGCAGCCATAACACTTGGCACCACTGACAGCCAGTGCTTCCCCTGAATGAGTAAGGACTGTCTCAGCTCCCGTGGGCCTCGTGACAATTAATGAGTTAACTGTGTTGGAAAAGAACAAGGGACTACTAACAGTAATGGGAGGGGCACTAGTATTTCACAATGAGCAGCCCATCAGATTCAGCCTTCTCACTTTTCCCTGAACTGCAGTCACATTTGGAGTTGTGTGCTCCTTGGATTGGTTTGAGGATTTAATCAATGAAAAAACCCTGTCTTTCTTTTTCTGGTGCTTTGCTTTGTCCTGTCTCGACAGTAAATATTTGAAATTCAGTGTGGGGGTGGCCTCTCACAAACAGTGTGTGTTCCTGATCCCTGGGCAGATGAGTAAGTATGTTCTTTGAGAGGCAAATGACTGCAAGAATCATTCTGCCTGCTTTGTGCAGGGGAATGAGATGTGATGGAAAACAGTTTCTCATGGACGTGAAATACTATCATAGTCCCACAGCTCAGTCAAAGGGTTTGAAACTAGGCACTGTGAACACCAAACAACAAACCTTCCCTGAGTTCAGCTACAGATGTTGCCCTGTCATCTGTGTTTTCCCAGGCCCTGGGCAGCACTGCAAATGCAGTCCTTCCTAGAGCCTTTATCATAGAAGCAGAGAATGTGTTGGGCTGGAAGGGACCTTTAAAGGTCACCTAGTCCAGCCCCCCTGAAGTAAGCAGGGCCATATACCTGTTGTGTAACCGTAACTTGGACTGTGCATGGTGCTGCACGATGGCTGTGTGTTATTAGGTGATGCTGAGACCTTTTGGTAACAATGATAACTGCAACTCCAGGGAAGCTGGGTACTTCATGGGACATGAAAAACATCTAACGTTCTAACAACACTGTGTAACTGCTTCCAGCTCATGTCATATTTCGTCTGCCTTCCCCACTGTGAAACCATATGTTGCTGTGGTGATGCTAGGATGTCATCATTGTTTCCACAGCAATACCCCGTGATGTCATACCAAGAGGATTAGGACGACTTTGTGGCCAGATCAGGCAGAGAACAATTGCTGTCTTTAATTACAGCAGTGGGGAACAGAGCACATTCTGTGACGTGGTCATTTCTTTCTCTGGAAAACTACTTTTCGTCCTTGCTTACCTCCCTCTGCTGCCAGCACCAGTGCCCAGACTGGAAAGTCCTTGCCCCAGAGCAAAGGCCAGTAGGTGACATCCATTCTTTCACTGACCCGAGCAGGGTTTATACAAGAATGCTGCAGAACCAAGACTTGCCAGCATCATGGAGGAGGCAGGGAGTAGGTGATGGTACCAATTAGCAGCCTGAACGGGGTTATTACAGGACAAGCTCTGTTTGACTTAACTGCTAACAGACTGGCTCTGTCAGTTGGAAGAAATCACAGGCAAACAGACTTAATGGGAACTCAGAGGAGTGGGGGCAGGGAGCGCGGTGGCAGTGTATATTGTAAAACACAACTGTAATTGTCCTTTGAAACACGTGCACAGCAGCACGAGGAGGAGGGCAGGAGGCAGTCGGTGTCACTGATCAGCTCAAATCTATGAAGTGATCTGTGTCCTGAAGAACCTGTGTCTCAGCACTTCTGTTTCATGGGCTCTTTTTGTCACCAGAGAACAATATTGGGGCTTTCCCAAGCTGTTGCATGGCTCAGGTTGGTCCAATGTTACCACCAACCAGACCTGCACCTGCAGAAAAGCCTCTGCACCTTATCTCTTGCAAGCCTGTTGCTGCCATGGGCTGTGCCCACTGCACCAGGGTCTTCTGGTGAGCTCCCAAGTCTGATTCTGACCTTCCGGTTCTCTACTGTCTAAGCTGCCTTCCAGCCTGGTGACTTGAAGCAGCCCAGCCTGACTAGCTCTGGTTCAAGGCATATCATGGTCTAACACATTGCTGCAGTTCTCACGGAAAAGCTGCACGAGTACAAAAGGGATTGAAAACCCTACATGCAGCTGGAGTTAGTCTGCGGATTTTGGCAACTCCAATTTCCAGAATGTAAGGGGGAGAGCTACCAAGCTCCAAGGGTTTGGAGAATAAGTCGTATGGGGAGAAGCTGAGGGAACTGGGAAGGTTTAGTTTGAAGAAGAGGAGGCTGAGGGGGGGCTCATTGCCCTCTACAATTACCTGAGGGGAGGTTGTAGAGAGCTGGGAGTTGGCCTCTTCTCCTTGATGACTACTGACAGAACCAGGGGCGATGGTCTGAAGCTGAGGCAGGGGAGGTTTAGATTGGTTATTAGGAAGAAATTCTTTACAGAAAGAGTGGGGAGCACTGGAACAGCCTTTCCAGCAAGGTGGTTGAATCACCATCCNGTAGAGCATTGTATTTTCCTTAATCATAGGACTCTGTCTCAGTCAGAGCACAGTCCAGTGGCCAAGAAGGCCCACAGAGATTCCTGCAGAGGTCAGATGGCACTGGTGGGACCCCTGAATCCACATTTTTTTTCTGGATTGTGAACACTGATAGTGTCTTGTTTTATGAAGGAAGGAATGCAACGGGCATATTAAAGGGATTGGGTGGAGTTCTGGAAAACCCACTGCTGTCGACAGCATTGCTCACTGCATAAGGATTTTACTGGCTTAGATCTCGGGGCTTTTTAAGGATGAAGAAGAGCCCCTGCCTTCCTGAATTCTGAATGCTGACCTCTGGGAAGCTGAGCATGGAGGAGGAAAGCAAGTGACAGTTCTCATGTACACAGACACTATCTTTGCGTCATGGATCATCGCAAAATCTTGCCAGTCCCTCCTGCCCAGACTGGAGCAACTTTTCAGGCTACAGCATGTTATGGCACTCAGGTGTGGAAAGTAAAAGTGAGGGCTGGGTGAGCAAGACAGCCCTTTCCTAGTGGGATGCAGCAGGGCAGCCCACTGGCAGGCAGCCAGACACAGCAAGCAGCACTCTTCCTGCTGCACTCTGACTTTATCTCCATGAGAGAACAGCTCTCACAGCTTCTCTTCAACATTTAAGTGGAGCTGGGCATCCACTGCTTCCCGCAGACGGCAAGATGACACTGATTAACTGCATGCTCAGAGTAACAGGATAGGAAACTACAATGCAGCACGTGGCCCTTCAAACGCTGCTGACTCTTACCCGATTCTAGCTAGAATTTCTGCCTCTAAAACAAACAACTCTTGGATAGTTTTTGTTCTGTGTCAGCTGGGTATTTCTTGTGGAAGGTGGCACAAGAGACAGTGCATTAAATTAGTGAAGATGAAGAATCTGAGGCCTTTGACAACCAGGTCTAGTTGAGAGGCCTCGCTGCCCATGGCAGGGCAGTTTGAGTAGAGGTCCCTTCAGACCTAAGCTATTCTGTGATTCTAAGAATTTGTAGTTGAATAAAATTGTAGCAATAGAAAGAAAAGAGCTTTGTCAGAGCTGGAAGAAGGGAATAGCAGGGCCTGTGGAGCAGGAGCAAAGTGCAGGGCAGAACTGGGGAGCCAGGGCTAGTCTGGTGGGGAAGCTGTGAGGCACCAGGGAAGCTGTGAAGTTTAATGCATTTCAAACCCATGATTCCCATACACCAAACACACCTCCAGAAGCAAAGCACAGGCTGTGTTAACAGAGCATACGTGGCTGCCTCCTGAGCACTGTCCCTTTGCATGGTGTGGTCTTTTAACATGTGCCAAAGGGATGGAGTACAAGCAGCATGCACGTAATAAATGTGACACAACAGCACAGCAATACCACACCCCCAAGGAATGCTGGAAATGCTGCAGAATTGATTGAAGATGCCCCAACTCCCCGTTAACCTATGTGTCAGGAATGGTTATTTTTAATGTTAATAATGTCTGCTAATAATCATCAGCATAGCTCCAGGTCCC
Source organism: Upupa epops (assembly GCA_013397515.1). NCBI lineage: Eukaryota > Metazoa > Chordata > Aves > Bucerotiformes > Upupidae > Upupa > Upupa epops. The sequence goes on from VZRI01004522.1 coordinate 169,438, forward strand.
TGTATGCCAGGGATAATTATGTCTGGACTGGAAATCAGTAGCAGGAGACAGATTGGATTTCCACAATCTTTTGACAGTACATATCACACTGGAGAAAAGCCACAAAACCCAGGCAGGTAGAATCACAGAATCATAGAAATCATCAAGGCTGAAAAAGACCTTCAAGATCATCAAGTCAAATCATCTACCCTACTTCCTCCAACCACTAACCCATCTCCTGAAACACCCTGGTTACCTGTTTATTGAACCCCTCCAGAGACGGTGACTCCCTCCCCTCTCTGGGTAGCCAGTTCCAAGGCCTCCCCACTCTTTCTGGGAAGAAATTTTTCCTAAGATCCAGTCTGAACCTCCCCTAACACAACCTGACCCCTTTTCCTCTTGTCCTATCACTAGTCCTTAGGGAGAAGAGGCCAGCGCCCACCTCACTGCAACCTCCCTTCAGGTAGCTATAGAGAGCAGTGAGGTCTCTCTCCTCAGCCTCCTCTTCTCCAGGCTGAACAGCCCTGGCTCCCTCAGCCTCTCCCCATCAGACCTGTTCAACCAGACCCCTAATCAGTCCAGTTGCCCATTTCTGCCCCCTCTCCAGCACCCCAATGCCCTTTCTAAACTGTGGTGCCCAAAACTGCCCCAGTACTTGAGGAGCAGCCTCACCAGGGCTGAGTGTAGGGGCAGGATCACCTCCTTGGTTCTACTGGCCACACTGTTGGCTGATGCAGGCCAGGATACTGTTGGCCTTCTCAGCCACCTGGGTACACAGCTGGGTCCTGTTTTGCTGCTGTCAATCAGCACCCCTGGGTCCCTCTCTGTTGGTATTGGGTAGGTTCTTCCTCATGCAGCCACTCCACTAGTTGCTGCTGGAGTTCAGAGAATTCTACAAGACAATGGGTGGCAAAAGACCATGAGGAGTCACACAGGCTCTGCCCCTGCACCAAGGGCTGTATTACCTTGTAGGGGTTGGGCCAGTGAGGTTTGCTTGGCTAAGCAAATTCTGGCAGCTGGTGCAGAGGTGGAGGGGGAGAAAAAGAGCTTTTCCCTGCCAACCCATGTGAATAATGCCCATACAGTAGAACAGACAAGTCCATGGACAGTAAGGTGCTTTCACCCTGGGTTTTTTTTCCATCCCTTTGTGATGTACCAATTCTCCACATCGCTTTTGGATACACCTCTGTCTGGAAGTGAGAGCCTGGAAGAGCTACTTCCTGAGATGGAATATCCCTAATGAGCTCAGCACAGATAGGATTTTAAAACAAGCAACTGGTGTAACATGGACACTGCCACATATAGCACAACCCTCCCTGCAGACAGCCTGAATGCCTTGCCATGGCAAAACTTGCCTCTGGGACCAAAACTTCCTTGTGAGTTCCTCTGCAACCCTCTGATAGCAGGCTAGGAAGAGGAGGAATGGGTTAGAAAGCCAATGCAGCCCTGATGACCCTTCTACCGATTCATCTAGTGTGATAGGAGTCATTCCATGAGAGGTGGGAAGGCAGAGTGCAGCTCTCTTTCTCTCTGATCATCATCTCAGTATGGGTACAGTCAAGGAGGCGTCATGCCATTGTGTATCAGCTGGGAGAGCCTGCAGGAAGGGGGGCTTCTCCATTTCTTACAGGAGACAGCCCTTCCAAATCCTTCCTTCTCCCAGAAAACCTTCCCACCAGGAAAGGACCTCACAGAGCACCAGCCCACACAAACATCTGAGCTCCAGCCCAGGGGGTGCTGAGTTGATGCTATGACAGGGAAGCCCCCCCAGGAAGGGGGCAACAAGGGAGGCCAGTTAACACTAATTGCAGCACTGGGTTTTATGCAAATAGATGCACTTGTCCATGAAAAAGTGGTCCAAGCTTCTCACCTCACTTCACACAAGCCACAACAATCAGATGGCATAAACATGGGTCACTAGAAGATGACCTCCAAGTGAAAGGCTCCATATCCCATTACTGGTTTCCTGAGCTATCAGCCTAACACGTCTCTCCAGCACTTTGTTTCGGAAAATGGTATTGAAACCCTCTGAGAAAGTCCTTACTGGCTGGTATTTAGCACTGTGCATTTCCCAGCAGACATGTGGGAACGGTAATTAGAATCCTCCATGGCTACCAAGCACTGGGACCGTGCCATTAGTGTTATGTGACTAGGCAGGAATTTATTGATGTCTTTCTTGAGCTGTGCTCTCACTCATAGCAGAGCTCAGCTCTGATTTTTTTCTCCTGCTTTATTACATGTGCTCATCTCACCTGGCCATTACTTCCCATTAGTATCTGCTGGTATTCTATGCCCTGTTGAAAGGCTCTGAATGGGAAGTGTCATCCTTGATCCCATTGCACCAAGATGCAGTCAGCTCATCTATCCCTCCCAGGCCCTGCAGTGCTACTTCAGATCTCTTGCGGCACCATGTTCAGCTGCTCTTTTTCATTCTCTGTCCTCACAGGATCCAAGAGATAATTTCTTTTCTCAGGAAAACTTTCAGGCACAAAAGGCCCCTCTTCAGTTTTGAAGCTCAAAGAACACCTAGCTAAGAACAAGTATGTGGAGATGACTTTGGTTGTAAGAATCAACAGGACAATTTGAGAAAAAGGCAGTTTTAGCACTTGTGAGGGGTGGGAAGGAAATACTGACGAATTGGCAGGACTGTGTCATTCAGCTGTGTGCTTAGTGAGTCCATGAGTTTTACCATGCAGGGGACCTGTGAATCCCAGCTGCTAGCTCACCCTTTGCAGGTATTTTATAAACCTCCCTGGGGATCAGATTGAGAAGTCAGTGGCTCAATGGCAAAACCTAGGGGTTTCTGCCTCCCTACCAGTTAGCAGCATGAGTTCATTTGGGGCTGTACCGCTTGCTCAGCAGCAAACCCAGTTTCCAGGAGGATGCTGTGTGCTATAGGGAGTCCTACTGCATGCTGATGGGTGGAAAATGGGAGGTACATATAAATACAAAAATATGCATGGAATAGTTCATGTCCAAATCCCAAATGGTAGCTGCTTCCTACACCAAAAGCACTTCTCAAGCCTCTGCCGCTCCCTGCACTTCCTGGCTCTTCTGTGACTGCTCCCAGAAACAGGTGCTCTGGAAACACTGAGGAGAGGTCAATGAGCTCTTTCTGCTGCACACCAACCTGAGCAAAAGGTGATCCTTAGGGATTCCACAATCTAGGCACACTGGGATGTAGACCATCACCACTCTCTGGGGAGACCTGACTCCTTATTGAAGAGTAGAAAGAGTAAGGAAGAGCAGGAGACTTAGGAAGCAGTAAAGGGCATTAACAGTATTAACTGTTCCTTTTCTGTGAGGAGGAGGGTCTAGGTGTCTACAAGACAGCAGTGCCCCAGGAGTTCACCATGGGAGGCCAAGTGCTTTGCAAGTGTCCTAGCATAGGTGGGGGGGCAGTAGTTTATTTATTTGCATCAATTCAGCTCTCTAATATGCTTCCTGCAGTGGGGAACACTGTCAGTATGAGGAATCAGTATCATGGAACCAGGGATGGTACTATCACACATTTCAAGAGGCATGTCTGCGTGAGCAGCATGACACACATGGTGCTTCCCTGTGCAGGACATACTGCCAGTCCAGCCTCTATCATTTCCTTCCCTGGTCTGCTCAGGCTGTGTAAGAGTGAACAACAGAGACAGTCAAATCAGTCTCTTAAGCCACTACTTTGCTGGGAGTCACTAGGGCTTCTCTTAATGATAATCCCCAAATGATTAAAAACTAAGACAGCATGGACTAGGAGCGAAGATTTTGAAGTTACTGTGGGGTGCTGCATAGGGGACTGTAATAAAGGGAAACACAGCTGGCTTCTGCAATTACTGAATCACAACTCATATATAATTTAGGTTACAAGGCTCCTAATCCAAGGCTTTGCTCAAAGCATGGCAAATCTTTATGTTAGATCCACTTCCAGAGGTAAATCAAGTTGATCAGGGATTTGCTCTGAAGATCACCAGGGCTAGATGTTTCACAATCCCTGGACAGTATGTTCCAGTGCTTGACCATCCTCATCGTGAAGAAATGTTTCCTCATATCTAATTATTTTTTTTCTCTTGCTACAGCTTGTTCTGTTGAGCATTTTCTTCTGTGCATCTGCAGAAAGGTGTTCATTTTCTATAAAATTTCTAACTGGGTATTTGAAGTGATGATACCTGGCATTTGACAGGATCTTTTGGCCTCTTTCAGTGTGAAGAGGAAAACGGAAGAAGCAGTATCACACCCTGGACTTGAGATCTTTTCACATTACTCAGAGTTGTATCTACTTATCACAGAATCATGGTATCATTAATGTTGGAAGAGACCACCAGGATCATCCAGTCCAACCATCAACCCAACCCCATCCTGTCCCAGGGAACATGTTTTTTGGACCTCTTCAGGGATGGCAACTCCATTCCCTCCCTGGGCACCCTGTTCCAACTCCTGACCTCTCTGTCAGGGACGACATTTGTCCTGATGTCCAACCTAACCCTCTCCTGGCACAGTTTGGGGCCATTTCCTCTTGTCCTGTTGATGGTGACTTGGGAAGAGAATGACTTCAGAAGAGACTGACCCCCACCTCTCTACACCCTCCTCTCAGACAGCTGTAGAGAGCAATAAAGTCTCCCCTCAGCCTCCTTTTCACCCCCAGTTCCCTCAGCCTCTCCTCATCAGACCTGTCCTCCAGGCCCTTCACCAACTTCACTGATCTACTTCTGAGATCAGAACAAGCCAAATGATTGTTTCAGAAGATAATAAAAACTGTGCTCAGGAAACAGGCATGATTTGACACAGCCTGGAGGATCAATTTACTGAATTAACTTTTGGACCAGCCTTTTGCTGGGGTGTGCGTAAGAGGCAATGAAAAGTAGACAGAAGCAGCTCTGGAAAAATCAGTGTTATAGGATAGGGGGAAGTGATAGGGATCAGAAGTCAATGCCCTTAAAACAACGCTCTTCTGAACAGGTTTCCCAGTGTTGCATGGGCAGCCTCACCATGCTTAGGGGAGCCTCCACATGCAAGCTGAATGGTTTCCCTCCTGAAGAGCAAGGTGGGTTTTGCCTAGGGATGGCTGAATATTTTATGCTGCCTCTTGTGCAGAAACTCTGCAGATTACCAGGATAGTTCTGAAAAGGCTGAGATAAGGGGCCAAAGTGTCTTGTCATAGCTGTGAGCTCGAAGAAGCATTGCCCAGAGCAGCCTATTCCAATGTTTTATAATGCTTTTGGTGAAGAAATTTTGAGGGACAGGGGTTAGGGGCTGACTTGGCAGTGCTGGGTCAAAGGTTGGATTTGATGATCTTAAAGGTCTCTTCCAGCTAAAGATATTCAATGAAGCTGTCAATTTGGGACAACAGGTATTACTACAGTAAATCTGTATCTGAATAGGGGAAAGACAGAAAGTACCTGGGTTAAATACAGGACCTGTATCTCCTGAAGCTTTAGCTGAACACTTCACTGTTATCAAACCTCACTGTCTTGAGAGAACAGCAGCTGTCTGAGCTCTAGCTAGGCCAGACAGACAAACTGTAGTGCACAGAAGTGGAGAGAAGTTATCCTATTTCTTGGGAGACTTTTCACATGGGATTGTGGCCTAGCTTATTAGGGAGGGAAAAAACCCACAGTTGGAGTAAAACAATGTCCAGGAATAACTGACTTCATGCCACTTATCACAAGATAGGGGCAGAGAGGGCTCTTAAGGTCTTGGCTTTCCTATATCATCAGTGGAGAGAGATGTATATCCAGAGAAACATCAAAGTCACCTGCAGTCTGTCTTGTTTTTTGCAGAGGTAAATGTTCATCCTGTGATGACAGGGAAGGTACAGAAGGTACTTACTGGAACTCTACACTTGAGGCATGGTACTCCAGTAAGATCCCATGAGAGAGGAATTTCCTGGCAGATGTGAAATAGTGTGGAAATCCCTGAGTTTTGCTGGAAGACCAGGGCTCCAGCTCTGGAAAGGATCATGACTGTAAAATTAGCATGAAAAGGGGATTCTCCTGATATAGTGTAGTGGAGTCCAGGGGAAACTAGAATGAAAAGTAGAGAAAAGGATGACGAGAATGAGCAGAGGGCTAGAGCAAAATGCTGGTAATAGTTTGGGCAAGAACAATGGCTGGAACACATGTGCACTATAGAAAGATGTAGGCCAAGCTCTGACTTGCAAATGAAATTCATGTTTGGATTTGACCCCTGATTGTCGTGGGTGTTGCTGAGTTTGTAGTTTTCCTCACTCAGGAAACAGATGAGAACAGCAGGGTCAGGGTACCTTCACACTTCTGGCTTGGCAGATTTTTTTCTCTGAGGACTTTTCTCAGCCTCTGGGAAAGTCAGTTGTTATTACAGCCTTATTTACTATCATTTTCCTCCCAATTCTCATTCATACTCAGGAAGATACAAAATTTGCTGTTGGTCAGAGGGTCTTCAACAGTGGAGTTTGCAAAAGATAATTGTAGCCTAGAATAGTTTACATGTTTGTTTTTATTTTATTGAAATATGTTGCTTTTACTGGGATCTGCCAGATGTGTCTCTCAGGAACAGTTTTCTTGGTTTTCTTCATTGTAGCAGCGCCAGTCCCAGTTCACATTTTGCCCTGTATTCCAAAAGCTGTTAGGAGGTAAAACTCTTTTCCTTTATATGCCCTTCTCTTTCTCAGAGTTGCCAAAGCACCAACATGATTGATACCTTCTCCTTAGGCCAGCTACTTTTTCAATTTTTAAATTTAATGTCTTTGCTCTGAACACTCCAAACCAATTTTTGGGTGCTGTAACTGTACTCCCACTTTGATTTTGAATACAATGACATCATGGCCAAGTGAAAGAGCAGAGAAGACACAGGAAGGGGGATGGTTTTATTCAAATTGCAAAGACCTGGAGCAGGCTGGTGAAGAGAAAAGGTGGATATGCATATAAGAGAGAATGGAAGAGAAAGAAAGTCCACAAGACATTGATGAGCAGAAGCTGTTGTCTGCATTGTAAGTTATAGTCTCATCTGGAATGAACTTTAGGTGTATCTACAGCAGTATTAAACCAGACAGTGCCAGTTCTACTGTGGAAGTAGTACCAACGCTATTCATGATGTGGCCGTGGCAACAAGGGGTGCCAGCAGTCCTGGAGACAGGACAGCTAAATGCATCTCCATGAAATAAAGAAATAATTTTGGGTAGAGAGACAGAGCCATTGGTGGAAGCAGCAGCAGAACAGCAACACAGTAGAGATATTTTTTTCTGTTCTTAATGGATCAAACACAAATATTAATTCCCTTGTTTTAAGGTCTTCCATGGGTTTGTCCCTGCTGTCTGCCAGACCCTCTTCCCCTGTGGAAGGCCAGCTACCAGTATGTGTGATATCTTCAATGCCCACAGGCCTTAGCCCTCACAGAGCAAAGGGGTTGGAATAACCTCTCCTTCACAATGAAAAAGAAACACAACCCCCCTACATCTCCTTCCTACAAGCGAAGTCCTGGCCTTTTAACTGGGATGGAGGGGGAGCTGCAAAGCAGTGGAGAAACATATCTTTGTGTCTGCTTGACAACTTTGTAAGAGGCAATGTTACCATGGAAATGGGTGGTCTTTAGTAAGAAGTGCATTATAGTCTTAGGGTGAGGAGAAGGGGGGAACAATATGGAAAGAAGGCAGCTTGAAAGTCTAGCGGGTAGGGAGAGAAGGGACTGTGAAGCAGGAAAAGAAAGTGATGGCCAGACAACCACCTCTGGCAAAGGGCAAGCGGCTGTGACAGCAAGCCTGATGTCTGCCACGGCTGCCCTACAACACAGGCTCTCCCCTGAGCTGCTACAAGCTGGGTACTTCTGAACTGAGCCCACGTACTTCCACTGAGGCCATCTCCCCTGGCAAAGAGGACACTGAAAATAGCCCCCACGACCTCCGGCTTGACTGAAAGCCTCCACCTGGAACTGCCCGTGCTGGTCTCCCCCATTCCCACCCCCAAGCCTTTCAGTGTTTCAGCGGAAGTCTTGTTGCCCAGCTCAAGCTGACCACACAGCGTGGCCACCAGAGAACGCTTAGCTGGCAACAGGAACCAATTGGCTGGGCTGGAGCCAGAGAGAGACTGCAGACGCATAGAAAAATACTGCTGAAAGCCCGGTACTGCATGGGAAAGGTCTTCTCCCCATCTTTCTTCGGATGCAGATGGAGAGGAGTTTCCTTGGTCTCGTGTTTTTCGCAAGGGGAGGGGCTGGTTGGTCGGAGCCCTGTGTGCGGGAACAGTCAGACGATTGTGCGCTAGGTGGGGAGCAGAGGGAACAAAGAGGCAGACCCTCAGCCAGTCGTCTCCCCTCCGATGCCTCTATAGTGTGAGGCAGGCGACGGCCCCTTCCAGGCGACCACTTTCCCCATCGCCTAGGCCCTGAGCTCTAACGCCCCGCGCCATGGGCAACCCCGGGCAAAGTCTGTGCTTGGGGATCGGGCAAGCCCAGGGCCACGAGGCTGTACGCAGCGGCCCAGGAGAGAGCGAGGGCGGCGCAGGCCAATTCCCCTAACCTGTTTCATCCCGGAGCCCTCCTGCCCTGTCCCGCGACTCCCGACCGGGCCGGGGGTCTCCCGTGGGCTCTCGCTGTTCATCACCCCCGCGGAGGCCCCGGACGAAGCGCCGTATCCGGCAGGTGGCGGGGCAGCGCCGCGCCTCGTCCGACAGTGCGGGACCGCTGCTCTGCCCCGGGGGCACCGCGGCCCTGAGCCCTGCGGCGGGGGCGGGAGC
>VZRI01004522.1:178124-198098 GCA_013397515.1 Upupa epops
CCGGGGGTACTTCCGCCATCACCCGCAGGTAGGGTTGCAACGGAAGGGGCTGCCCTGGGCAGCGGTCCCTGACGGGAGCGGGGTAGCGGTTGCCCGTCCCCCGCCCGTCCGCGACCGCTTGCAGGGTGTGATGGACGTTTTTATTATTATTAATGGCAGCACGCTCGGACCGAGGTTCCAGGGGGGTTGCAGCCCCATTGTGCGAGGCTCCGCACAAACCTGGGCAGAGACAGGCTGTACCCTGGGGAACAGGCAGTGCGGGCAAAGAAAAAGGAGCAGAAAGGGCGGGCGGCAGGGAAAGAAAGGCAGCTCGGGGAGAGGAAGTGGGTTTTTCCCTCCTGGTTTATCCAGAAGGCCAGTAGCGCAACACAGGCTGCGGGGCTCCCTCACCCTGCGGGCCGCACAGTCCTCTGCTGTGAGCGGAATAAATAACCCGTGGCTGCTGGGTGCTGGCGGTTCAGTGAACGCTGACCGTTCATCCCCTGGTTAAAGCTAAAGCCCCCAGCTGTTCAGCACAAAGACAGGGAGCTGGGAGGCAGCGCTGTGTGCTGTGCAGATAATTATTAATTGCCAGGGCTCCCTGCCCTGTTGTCAGGAGGTGGCTCTGGGCTAGCAGAGCCCACCCCAGGACGGGGTCTGCTCAGGCCACACTGCGCAGCCCCACGGCCAGTGGCTTCCGAGGCTGCCTGCCCAGAGGAGAGGAGGTCCCCTCCACACAGCTGAACTTCTTCACTTCAACTTACACTCAGATTTCCAGAGATGCTTCAACGGTGAATGGGAAGCAAGATTTGTTAGGGAAGCAAGATTTGTACGGGAAACAGCCTGGCCGCTGTGAATTCAGCGGCGGAGTTAGTTAACACAGTTGCAGGTTCTCAGTCTCTTTTTGTCTTTCTTTGCCAAATCTTTTTTTTCTCGCTCTCTTTCCTCCTCCCTTCCTCAATATAAATACCCTGGGGCGGTTTCTTTTCTTTTTGGTATGAATGTGATGATCTTTCGGGGCTGCGATTGGCTCCGCAGGCTGTCAGCGGGGACACACCTCCTGGCGAGGGGCCACCACCTCCCCCTCCTGTGAAAGCTGCCCCTTGTAACCAGCGGGCGCAGTTACATCAGTTACTCACTAGAGCACAGACCTGCGTTAGATTTTGGGCTCTTGGAGCGAGCGGAAGGCTGAAGGGGCCTAGAAAATGCAGCTCCCAAAGCTGACACGAGTCACGCTATCCTCTTCCCTCCCAGGAAGAGCTCTTCCAGGCTTCCCAGTCACATGTTTCAAGGAATGAATAGCTGTCCTCGTCGTGGAAATGGCTACCTGGTAGAACAGAACTCCCACTGAAAAAAAATTACACTCCAGGTCCCTTTTAATTGAGTTTTGAACCAGAAAAGGCTACACTTAGAGGGGCACCAGAAAGGAAGAGATCTCGGAGGGAAAGCTGCAGAGGCTACAGATGATCCCTACAAAAGAGCAGACAGAGCCTGCAGAACAAAGGCATTGGTGTACCAGACAAAACGGCATTTTACCAAGCATTTCATAGGTTTACAGGTTTGTGGGTTGGAAGGGACCTCAGGATTTTGCTGTACAAGAGAGGCCCCCAGACCTGCTGGGTAAAGAGAGTGGCCACAGAGAGCAGCATGTGTGTACTGGGTGGATATTGCAGCAGCACTTCTGACACATTTCTGACAGGATTGGAACTTGCAGTGCTTCTGTGGCTTGTTCCAGAAAGGGCTGAGTGCGGTGGTGGGAGCATCCTTGCTGTGCTCTAGAAGTGTATCTCCTACACTGTAAACTGCTGTAACATGCAGGAAACCAGCACTCTTGTCACAGAGACCCTGCTCCGTGTTGCTGTGGCAGAGTTTGGCTGGTAAGAATGCAGAAGGAAAAGAAGCAGTGCTCTGACTGGATGAGAGGGCTCATGTATTAACCCGCAGCATTTTGTCCTTGTTAGGGATGTGACCCTGATGTGTGGCAGAGACACCACTGCTGTGTGGTAAACTGGAAGGGTGCAGATGAGGTGTAGGAGACTGCAAACCGTTGGTCTGACTAGGAAAGCTGGGTCCTCATGTACAGACATATGCAGAATGCTAGAACTACTTTCTGATGTGGGACAAACCTAGGCCTTTTCAAATACAACTTGCAAAAATTATTCAGACACCTTCACCTCTGTTCCTGCCAGCTATTCTCTAGCATGCAGGCATTTGCTCAGAGCCCACGATGAGCAGATGCTGGATCAAGCAGAGCAAAACTTGAATTGGCTCTCACATTGCTTGGCCAGTGGATTAAAAATGGTTGTAGCCTCTTATCCCCATCTGTCTCCTTTAACCCTTTGCCCTCCCTCAAAATAAAATTAGCCTTCTGCTTTTTACCCTGCATCAGAGAATTTTTTCCTGGAAATGTTGGGAAAACTGATGTGCCCCTGTGAAAAATGTGGCCTTTGATGATTCAACATTTTCCCACGGAATAAAAAGCTCCTTTGTTTCTCTGCAAATGTTTCACTGGTGCATGATCCACGTTTCCTCGCAGGAACCTGATCCTGGAGCGGCTGAGAAGATTCCTAAGTCATGGCCCATTCAGTAGATCATAGAATAATTTGAGTTGGAAAAGATCTTTGAGATCATTGAGTCCAACCATTAACCTAGCTGTACCAATCCCACCACTAATTCCTATTCCTACCCTCCATATCTACATTGCTCTTAAAAATATGGATGTTGATTCAGTCCCCTTACTGGACAGCCTGTTCCAAGGCCTGATGACCCTTTCAATAAAGAAGTTTTTCCTAATGTCTAGCATAACCCTCCTCTGGCACTACTGGAGGTAATTTCCTTTTGTCCTATCACTTGCTACTTGAGAGAAGAGACCAACCGCCACCTCTCTACACCCTCCTTTCAGGTAGCTGTAGATGGCAGTAAGTTCTCCCCTCAGCCTTCTTTTCTTCAGACTAATTAGCCCCAGCTCCCTCAGCTGCTCTTCATGACGCTTGTTCTGCAGACTCTTCACCAAATTTGTTGCCCTTCTCTGCATCTGCTCCAGCCCCTCAATGTCCTTCTTGTATTGAGGTGTCCAAAACTGACCCCCGTACTTGAGATGAGGCCTCACCGATGCCTAGTACAGGGGAACAATCACTTTCACACTTGCCACACTGTTTCTGATACAAGCCATGTGCCACTGGCCTTCTTGGCCACCTGAGCACACTGCTAGCTTGTATTTATCTGATGATTAGTCAATAACCCCCAGGTCTGTTTCTACTGAGCAACTACTCTCCCCCAAGCTTGTAACATTGCACTTGGCTTTGCTCACACAGTTGGCTTTGACCTTTTGATACAGCCTGTCCAGATCCCTTGTAGGACCTCTCTACCCATAAGCAGATCAACACAACTGCCTGGTTTGATGGCAGGAGCCACTGCATCAGACAGTCTAAATAAGATTTCTCATTTGTTCCTACGTATCTGAAAACTTGCTTCCTGTGGTATCCACTACTCTTTGAATCCTCAGTCAGATGTGGATACTACTTCACTTTGGAGAGTGTTCTCAGTACAAGTGGCTCTGCCTCACTGAACTGCAGAAGAAAGGAGCAGTGTATCACAGGAGCCAAGGAAAAGAGCCAACAGGCTTACTGTTCTGAAGGATGAATACTGCCACTAGTGGCTTGAGTACCTGAAACTGAGGGTACCCTCATCAAGGTCTGAGAGCTGCAGGTTGCCTGGCATCTCTGCAAGAGAGACCTTCCCTACCCCATCACTGCCAAGGGCCAGTAACATAGTAGGCGATGTGGAGATGTAGCAGGAGATATGAAGCTGGATTTCTGGCACAGGAGGAGCAAGCAGAGTAGAAGGAGGTTGTGGTGCTGGACAAATGTCGTATTAGCCTTTTCATTGACCTCTAGGCTGGGGTGGGAGTGTCAGCTCCCAGCTTTGCTCTACAGGATCCCCAAACCTTGTTGTCCTGTTTCCCTTGCCGGTACACAACTGCCAACCCACCTTTTCAGGTGGACCAATCTTTTGTCCTTACTGTTATCATGTTCCCTAACAGTCCCAGCAACTACACTGCTGGCAAGAGAGGAAATCACTCACATAGAAACTGAAATGCTGCAGTACTGCAAAAGAGCAATGCTACTCATAATAATAAATAACAGCCCTGTTCACTTTAACTCAAAACAACAGCTCAGACCAAATTCTCATCTGCTGTGGAGATAATGAGTGTGATTTACTCTGTCAGCTACAGGAGAACAGATACACAACAAGACAGTTATCTCTGTCCATAAACAGACTGGAGTGTCTTTGCTTTTTAGTAGGCTCCTTTCCCCTCTCCTGTGGAGTACTACTTTCTGCCTTATGTAATCCTCTGGGCAACTCCACTGACCTATTTTGTTTTAATAAACTTGAGCAGATGAGTCACTCTCTTCTTTTCAGATGCCATTGCCACTCCATGGGGCTTCCTTTTTTGCCCTGCTCTGCAAGGCTGCACAGGTAGTACCTTGGGAGTAGTTAAATAAATAGCTTCCAAGTTCTAACACAGCCTGTATGTGCCTATCTTCCTTTTAAGCATTAATCCCAGAGGTGAGAAGGAAAATCTGAGTTGACTAGGAAAATGTATAACCTTTCAGAAACAGCTTTTTATTACCTTCCTTATCACCCCTTTATGGTCATAAAGATTATGCCAAATAAATTATTAAGTTTTCCAGGATTACAAAATATTTTATCAACGGTAGAGAAGAATGCCATTCTGCTTGTCAGGTTTTTTGCTTTAAATTTCCATTTATGTTTGGGGATTTGATCTTAATCTTCCCTCCATACCTTTCTGTTTTCATCCTGGTTAGAGGCAATCACACATGGTTAATGGTTTCTTCCAGCCAGAAGCCTACTGTGCACAGAAGACCTCACAGGCACTAAAACAAATTAAGAGGGTGAACATTGAAACTAAAAATGTGAACACTGTGGTTCCTTCACAGAACCAAGCTTCTGGCTTTCCCTCAATTACGGTTCCTGAGATGGATATAAATTTTTGGGGAACAATGACTGACAGCAGTGGTTATCCATGCTGCCTCATCTGTTTGAGTTAATTTAGGAGCAAGAATCTATTCTTCCACTCAAAAACATCTGTGAAAACTTTACACCAGAACATTTCTAGTGGCTGAATTCTAGGGTTTGGACCGAAGTGATTGTGCAATGGTGTCTTCACCAGCTTATCCTAGGGAGGGTATAGGATTCAAAGGCTGTAGGAGGCCATCTGAGATTCCCTTACCCACAGGCAGCAGTGAAGGAGTAGATTAGTGTCCTGCTGATACTGTGTCTCCTGGAAATCCCATGCTGGAGAAGGATATTTGCAGCTTTGGAGAAATGCTGAAAAGAGCCTCATGAAAGGCTCAGTTCTTCACACTGACCTGGAAAGTGTTGTGAGTGGACTGCAAACACTGAGTATCGAGTTAATCCAAGATTTACATGCCATAAGCCTCCAGAAATGGGGTTGTGGTGGGCTTTAGCTAAAGCAGTGTTAGCTAACCTTTTAAGAAACCCTGTTTTTCCTTCCTCTGCAGTCCTTCTGATGGGCCTTGTTTACCTGAAGGAACAGATCCCCAGCTGACATAACACAGATTCATCTCGCTGAAGCCAATGAAGCCGGAGGTTAGGGGGATCTGACCCCTAAGCAATTCCTCTTAATAGTGACATGTTTGTCACCACCAGGCAAGGTGATGGAGTGCTCGTGAGGGAAGGGCAGTGGCCAGGCCACTGGCACAACAATCCTCTATTCACCCCTCCCATAGCATTTACTCTAGAGAGGCAGAAGCAGGGACATGAGAGACTTCAGTGAAGTTGGCATAAAGAATGAGGAATCTCACTAAAGCCAAGGTAGTAGCGGAAAAACTTTTATCAGGGTAGTGCCAAGCATAAATCGTTGAGATAATTAAGGAGGAGGACAGTAGTCAGCTAATTAATGCCAACTGCCAATAAAACAGAGCAGCATTACAACCTTTTAGGGCAGTGTGTGTCAACCTTTCCACAGCATTCTGCAAGCAGAGGCTGCCCCTTTCCCACAGGATTAGACCTCCTGCCTGAGCAGGGCAGAGGGACCAGGACTGGAGGATCTTCAAGCCATTGTTTCAAGAGCCTTGCCAATCTGATCAAGCATCTCATCATCAGTTTTATGCTCCTGTCATATTCTCCAGGATCTTTCTCCAGTTGCGCAGCAGCACAGAGAGACTTACACAGTGATTGTAATGGGAAAAGCAGGGGTGGGTGGAGAAGGCTAAAAAGAACAGGAGAATGTTCCTTTTCTGACAGCTCTGTCAATCTTGGAGGAAGCTCGTAATTCCCAGCTGGAAACTTTGTCTCTGGGACAGTGATTTGTGATGCTGAAGCCATCCACAGTCTCCTAGAGGCAGTTTAAAGTAATCTGGGCACTCGACAGGGAAGGTGGGGCCCATACTATTGTTTTTATTAATTTTAACACATGTAAGTTGAATGTGTTTTTCTCTCTTCTGACATATAGTTAAAATTAAATGTGGACCAATGGCTATCTGTGCTAGGAATGAAACAGTGCATTTGATAAAAAGCTGCTGTCTGCCTCGTTTAGTTTAAAGTATCCTTTTCTGCTAAAGCCACTGCAGAAAGGCGAACCCAACCACTTCCTAAGCACCTGGAACCAAAGCTTGAGAAGTGCTAAACCCACTACTGAGAACAATTGCTTTCCTCTGAGCTGAAGACAGCTATTGTTCCCATTTCAGTTTATTCAAAAACTTAGATTCAAGTCGTTGTATGTTCAATGTTGAGAAATGAGGTTGAATGAGGTTTGAAAAAAGCAGACAAGCTTGTTTTTCTCCTCTGGTCTATGAGGAAAATGAGGATGAGAGAACAAGATCCAGCAGATCTGCAGTGTTGGGGTATATGGTGTCCTGACACAACCTGTTTAGCCCACTAGACACTGTTACAACTTTCTTTGTTTGATATTGCTGCTTCTTTCCCATTTTGCAATGAAGGTGGATTTTTTAAGTAATAAAGTAAGAGTTTAATAAAACTAGGTTTAGACATTTTAGTGGATTCAAGCTTCATTCTAAGATGAACCAATGCTAAAGAAAACAGTCATTCTATTGAGTCAACAGTTGTGTGATTTGCGTTTTCCAGTATAGAAAAAAGTAAAACCCAAGACCTAAGTGTATAAATCTGTACATAAATATGTGTAGATAGAAGACAAGAGTCTTCCTGCTTTCTTTAGGGAAATTAGTAAGAAAGAAACAATGGAAAAGAAGTTTTGATTTAATATTTAAAGATAAGATTTAGTGCCCACTAATTTAAATGGGCAATTTAATCTCTTCACTGAGGCTCAGGTCTACCCATTTTAGTCTGGTTTCCCTGTACTTATCGCACGGATGGAGCCTTATGAATCTGAAGTTTCAATTTCAGGCTGCTCAGTGAGATTTTCCCTGTTAGGTTGCTAGGAGTCTGAATAAAATTCTCAGTGGTGCAGAATGGTGGCTATTCAACAACCTGGTGCAATTCCTCACAGGTAGTTCAGTCTCTGCCTGATGTGTCTCACCAGCAAGTATGCATGTAGTGTTCTTGGCAGAGGAATGAAGAAACAAGGTACACTGATGGTAACACATGCTAGCAGTTTGTAGAGTCCCTGCCTATGTCCTAGTTCAGTCTCTGCCTGATGTGTCTCACCAGCAAGTATGCATGTAGTGTTCTTGGCAGAGGAATGAAGAAACAAGGTACACTGATGGTAACACATGCTAGCAGTTTGTAGAGTCCCTGCCTATGTCCTAGTTCAGTCTCTGCCTGATGTGTCTCACCAGCAAGTATGCATGTAGTGTTCTTGGCAGAGGAATGAAGAAACAAGGTACACTGATGGTAACACATGCTAGCAGTTTGTAGAGTCCCTGCCTATGTCCTACCTCTCTTTCAACCTCCTGTCTGTTTGCCAGATTTTCCTAGCCCAGGATTCACTTTAGGCAATGTCAGCAACACTCTTGTCAGTAACTGCAGAGGCAAAGAGCAACAGCCATGGCCAAAGTAAACCCAAACAGAAGTCATGATTTGAGAAGTAAAGGCAGAGCAAATGCATCTAATCTGAGGCTGGAGGACAGTGTTCTGAAAACAGTAGAATAATCTTCTTGACAGTGAAGTAGAGATAAATGATGTAACTTACTGTGATACAGCTACAAGTGTTAGTAACATGCTAGGTGGTTTTCTTCATCTTTGCAATCCTTAATTTCTATTCTGTACTGTTTTTTCTGTTCCATTCCAGTCCATCCTATTGCACACTATCCTGTTCATCTGGTACCTTTACACTTCATCCTCCAGCCGTGAATAGCCAACCTGGCACAGAACAGTGCTGTGCAGGGATTGCTGAGCCAGCTCTGTTCACAGTGGCAGAGTCTCACTCCTTTTGTGGACTTTGGTGTGCAAGACAGACCACTATGCAATTAAGGTACCTGCTAAACAATAGGCATAACAGATTAACTTGAGGTGTGCAATGGGATGATGAGGCAAAAGCAGGCAGCTGGCAGAACAAAATTTGCAGTTTTCATGTGCAAAGTATAAGTTTGCATCTCTACCTGTCTGCATGCTTGCATCTCTACCTATCAGCTGATCAGCCCATATGTGTCACAAATCACCTTCTCCATCAGGGTGAGGCCTCTAGAGAGACATGTGCCAGCTATTTATTAAATTTATTGCAGTGTATTTACTCTGTTTGTTTAACTACTAATGGCAGAGATTGTGGGTGACTCCCTCAGGGAAAACATCTTCCTATGTCCTATGGCAAACATACACACACATTGTCTGTTTGGGCTCCAAAAGGACCCATACTTGAGATCCCTGAACCGTTTTCTGTTTTCCAGCCCTCCCCACCAGTTTACAGTTCCTCTTCTTGAGCTCATTCCTCTGCCTGTAGATGCCTATCAGCATAACTGGAATTCATGGCATGACCTTTGATTCCTTCTGTCTTCGTGCCAGACTCCAGCAGGTCTCTGTTATCAGATACTGAAGCCTATTATAATGTGAAGTGCATGCACAAATTTACCCAGGCAGGTACACTGGCATCCCTTCCTGATAGTTCCTCCTTCCCAGCAGAGAACAGGCATCTCTCAGCGTCCTCAGAGCCGCCAGAGCGTCTCTTTACATAAGGAAAATATGTTGGTGTGAAAGGTAAATGGTTACACATGCTTCTGATATTTTCTGTTTCAGAGGGTAAATGCTTGTGTGACTCCCATGATGTCATCTTTTGACACCACACTGGTAGCATCTCAGGCAATGGTGGTGTTCTCGCCCACTCTCTGCCTGAGCCTGCAGGGACCCCTTGGCCCTACAGCCAGAAGTTTCATCCTCATTATCCTCCTTCTAACTCAAAGGAGCATTTCACCAGGTGAAGGCACAGATGAGGGATGTGACTTGCCCAGCATCAAGCCGTGAAGGCTACGGTGGAAATGTGAATGGAAGCAAGGCCTCAAGAGTACCAGTGATACCATTCTACAGTACCATCACATGATATCTGCAATACCTTCACGACATACATGAAATCGACCAAGCATTGCTGTCTTCCTCCGTCAACACCACAGTCATGAGCAGTGCTGTCTCCTGGGCCCTTGGATGCCTCAGGGTACATCTCTCCTTGGTTTGACTTGCAGCAGAGTGCAGGGAGGTGCACTGCAGTACAGGGAGTGAGAGTCTGGCTGACTCCTGGTCCTGTCCTGGGTAACTTGTTGAAGGTTGTGGCACATTACAGGCCCTAGTGTCTGCAGAAATGGCCCTGGATAGTACATAACCAAAGCAAATTGGCAAAAACAGTAGAACTACTACAGTGCACCATGGTATATGTGTATGTATACACTATGAGTATAAATGACAACTCTGTATTAATAGTATCAGAGGGGATGCAGGGGGTGCTCCCCATCTGTGCCCATCTGGAGATATGTCCTAGGACCATCTGAGCCACAAACTTCACTCTTGTTTACTCTGAGACTCTTCCACGGTGCTCCAAGCTGGTCCTTCACGCTGCATTCCTCTTGTGCAAGGGCCTGGCTTGTCCATCAGACACCTTCACCTGCCATCATGTTTTCATTGCTCTGCATGAAAACTGTCCCATCTGGTTGTTCTGGATACAGCGTACAAAGTCTCCCTGCCTCCGTCTGGCACATGTTGGCTGTGGCAGGTAGTTTGGATTTGGTCACTCTAGCTGCAGGCAAACTCTGTTCTCCTTCAGCAGAGTGCTGGGTTTGTCAGAGGTGTTAGGAAATGTTCCTGTGGTGGGTGGAGGCACGTAGCAGATCTGGGATGGTTGCTGTGGCTGTGGAGGACAGCTCTACCTGGCCCACGTGGTCTTTCCTGCCCAGGTAGTTCTTCACACTGTTTGCAGAATCACTGCTTACCCACGTGGCCTCGCACGACTGAGCCAGTTGACAACCTGCAGTGCCTCAGCTGATCCAAGGGAATTTTAATTGAACCACCTTTGCCCACTGTGAACGGATGCCACTAGCTTGGTGCCACTAACTGCTGCTGGGGAGTGCAGTGGGTTCACAGGCATGTTCTCTGTGGGACTGCAGACGTGCTTCCTGCTAAATGACTGCACCGTGCCTTTGCAATCATTAAATGTAGGAAATGCCTTTTGCGTGCATGACAATCCACCATTATAGCAGTCTTGGAAGCTGCCTCCCCATTGCCCCAGTGTCTCTCAGCGCATGGTACAGCAAAAGCTTTGCATGTGACAGATGTGGGATGGGGCCAGCAGCAGTCTCAGCAAATTCAGCTTCAGCCTTCCAAGGGACAGACAAGTTCTGATGCCAACTATGTAAACTCAAGGAGCTCTCTGTTAAATGTCCTCCCAGACTGCACACAGGATGGTATGGGATAAGAGACAGATTTGGTATTAATCAGATCTCAGACAACTTTCTATAGTGCAGGCCAAGACCGAACACATAGAAGGGCAGAGCCTTTAAGTTCCTTTGTGAAGTGCTTAGCCCTCAAACGGACAGGCAGCTGCACGTGGAGTTAGCTCCAGTTTGAGGTCTCTGGATAGTCTTGTGAAAAGTACATTAAAGGTGCTCCATAGCAGCACAATGAGGACACCTCATGTGCTCGCTGCTTGTTCTCACACTGGCAGTGTGTGCTGTTCTCACACTCAGCTTCACAGTCCCTGGTTATACATTAGCAGTGACACATTCTTTAGCTCAAGTTTGAGGTGGATGTAGATTGAAGCCTGATGCTACCAAGTACAATTGGGGACAAAGAAAACATCACTCAGGGTCAAATATTTTCTGATGCCAGGTTGGTAGGTGGAACACGTGACAAATACTGAGTGCTGCTATTGATGAGTATGTATTGGATACCAGCAGTGTATAAGAAGATGAGGTCCTTGGGTGTAAAGGCCTTCTGAGACAAAGGTACCCAAGAAACTCTCTCAGTGCCATGAGTTTTTCCCCAAGGTGAAGAGCACTTCTTGGGATGTGGAATGGCTTGCTGTGCTTTTGCTGAGAGGATTAGGGTGTAGGGGGGCTGAGGATGAGTGTTTTTTTTGTGGAGGAGCCAGAAACTTAGCAGGAATGGAGATGCAGACACAGATAGAACAGGAAGGGGCTGCTTCTGGTGTGGTCTCAACTGAGGTGATAGAAGCTGGGGACTGAAAAAGCAGGGTCCTACATTTCCATGTGTGGCCACACCCTCCAAATCTCTGATGTACCCAGAAAGCCTGTGTTTCTCCCCCATGGTTACTGGGGTGAAACAATCAGTGCATGTAGCACACTTGACTGGAGACAGGGAAGCCAAGACATTGCCTGTGATAACCAGCTGTTCATACCAGCCATTTCTGCTCCAAATGCAGAGTGACACTATCACATGTTTGCAGGCTGGCCTTTTGTCCAGTCCCTCTGCATCCCTGCATAATCCACCCAACTGGAACACACTGCAGGAGCACACATACTGCATGGAGAGGGGTTCCATGTGTGCCAGCTTTGGACAACCTTCCACAAGTCTCATGTAAACTTTACTGCATCAGGATGCCATCCCATGCATCCTGATAAACATTGCACGTTTGGTGCAGCTGGACTGGGTTGAATGTGGTGCCCAAATAAATGATTGATGTGCAAAGCCGTGTAACAGAAATGCCATCAGATTCCAAGATTAATGTAAACCCATCACCAAGGAAATTTCACTTTTAATAATTCAAAATTACGTAAGGGAATGCGAGTAGGCAAGAGAGGAGTAAGTAAACCCAAAATAGATCCAGGCAGAGAGCTCCAGCTGTCTCACCAGCTGACATTGGCCACTGACAGCTCAATCTATATTTTACGATAAGGACATAGGGTGGATGATGACAGCTTTCCTGAAGCATCACAGTACAGGTTGATGGAGAATATTAGCCTTTACCCTTCCCTTTTCACAGAATCACAGAATCATTTTGATTTTAAAGGACCAAACCTTAGCTGTTAAGTCCAATGGATAACCCAGCACTGCTGAGTCACCACTAAATCCTGTCCCTAAGCACCTCATCTATTCATCTTTCAAATACTCTCCCTGGGCAGCCTGTCCCAGTGCTTTACAACCATTTCTGTAATGAGATTTTTCGTGATATCCAGCCTAAACCCGGTGTAACATGAGGCCGTTTCTTCTTGTTCTGTTGCTCATTACTTGGGAGAACGGTCTAATCCTCACCTCTCTACAACCTCCTTTCAGGTACTCATAAGGTCTTCTCTCAGTCTCCTTTACTTCAGACTAAACAAGCCAAATTCTCACAGTTGCTGCACACAGGACTTGTTCTCTAGACCTTTCACCAGCTTTGTTGCCCTTCTTTGGACCACTCCACTTCTTTGGACCTCAATGTCCTTTCAGTGGTGTAAGGCCCAAAAATCGAACCCCCTATGTGAGGTGAGGCCCCACCAGTGCTGAGTACAGGGGGACAGTCATTTCCCTGCTTCTTCTGGTCACGGTATTTCTGATACAGGATGGGATGCCGTTGGCCTTCTTGGCCACCTGGGCACACTGCTGNTGAGGCCGTTTCTTCTTGTTCTGTTGCTCATTACTTGGGAGAACGGTCTAATCCTCACCTCTCTACAACCTCCTTTCAGGTACTCATAAGGTCTTCTCTCAGTCTCCTTTACTTCAGACTAAACAAGCCAAATTCTCACAGTTGCTGCACACAGGACTTGTTCTCTAGACCTTTCACCAGCTTTGTTGCCCTTCTTTGGACCACTCCACTTCTTTGGACCTCAATGTCCTTTTAGTGGTGTAAGGCCCAAAAATCGAACCCCCTATGTGAGGTGAGGCCCCCCCAGTGCTGAGTACAGGGGGACAGTCATTTCCCTGCTTCTTCTGGTCACGGTATTTCTGATACAGGATGGGATGCCGTTGGCCTTCTTGGCCACCTGGGCACACTGCTGGCTCATGTTCAGTTGGCTATCTTTCAACATTCTCAGGTATTTTCCTGCCAGACAGCATTCCATCCACTCTTCCCCAAGCCTGTAGCCTTGAATGGGGTTGTTGTGACCCAAGTAGAGGATTCGGCACTTGGCCTTGTTGAACCTCATACACTTAGCCTTGGTACATTGATCCAGCCTGTAGGACCCTCTGTAGAGCCTCCCTACCCTCCAGCAGATCGACACACCTGCTTCACTTGGTGTCATCTACAGGTTTATTGANATCTTTCAACATTCTCAGGTATTTTCCTGCCAGACAGCATTCCATCCACTCTTCCCCAAGCCTGTAGCCTTGAATGGGGTTGTTGTGACCCAAGTAGAGGATTCGGCACTTGGCCTTGTTGAACCTCATACCCTTAGCCTTGGTACATTGATCCAGCCTGTAGGACCCTCTGTAGAGCCTCCCTACCCTCCAGCAGATCGACACACCTGCTTCACTTGGTGTCATCTACAGGTTTATTGATCTCCTTATCCAGATCATTGATGAAGATGTTAAAGAAAACAGAATCCCATGCTGAGCCCTGGAGAACAAACCGTGTGACTGGCCACCAGCTGGATTTGACTTGATACCTCACCACTCTTTGGGCCTGGCTATCCATTCAGTTTTTTATCCAATGGAGAGCGCATCCATCCAAGCCATGGTCAGCCAGTTTCTCCAGGAGAATGCTGTTGCAAACTGTCAACAACTTTATGAAAGTCCAGGTACACAATGTTCATGGCCTTTCCTCCATCCACTAATTGAACCCCCTTGTCACAGAAGGAGATCAGGTTCATCAAGCAGGACCTGTCTTTCCTAAATCCATGCTGACTAGTTGTGTGATGGCACTCAAGATTGCCTGCTCCGTGATCTTCCTGGGCACTGAGGTCAGGCTGACAGGNCAAACTGTCAACAACTTTATGAAAGTCCAGGTACACAATGTTCATGGCCTTTCCTCCATCCACTAATTGAACCCCCTTGTCACAGAAGGAGATCAGGTTCATCAAGCAGGACCTGTCTTTCCTAAATCCATGCTGACTAGTTGTGTGATGGCACTCAAGATTGCCTGCTCCGTGATCTTCCTGGGCACTGAGGTCAGGCTGACAGGCCTATAGTTCCCTGATCCTCCTTTTGGTCTTTCCTGTAGAAGGGCATCACATTTGGTAACATCCAGTGGATTAGAACCACCTTGGGCAGCCAGGAGTGCTGCTGGAGTGTGGAAAGTGGCTTGGTGAGCACTTCTACCATCTCCCTCAGCACCCTTGGGTGGATCCCATCCAGCTCCGTAGTCTTGAGTGTGTCTAAATGGCCACTCCCTGNTCTACCATCTCCCTCAGCACCCTTGGGTGGATCCCATCCAGCTCCGTAGTCTTGAGTGTGTCTAAATGGCCACTCCCTGTTTTCTTTTGAATTATAGGGGGTTGATTCTGCTCTTCTACCTCTCACTTTCATGTTTTGTTGTGGTATTAGTCCTGCTATGCAGGTGCTTGCCCTGCAGAGGTAGTTTAAGGCAGAACTGGCCACTAAAATAGTTTTCCTGACAGATTCATTTGGATATTCATCAGAGAACTCTTTTGATTCCATTTCCTTCTTATTTTATAGAGCCTTTGTACTCTCTTGGATCAGTACAGTATGGAGGGAAGGCCTGGAGATAAAGCAGAGTTGCACAGAGGGTGTACTAGCCCACTGAAGATTGTTTGCGGGCTAGGAAAAGGACATGGCCTCACCCTTAATCTTTGCCTTTTTGATTGCATGTGTTTCACAGGGACTGTGACACTGCCAGTCCACTGCTACTTTTGCTGCCTTTTCAGGGACGACAGTGGGGGCTGAGGTTGCTCAGATAAACACAGCTAGTGGGCTTCATTCCATGAGACTCAGGATGCTTCAGCCAAGCCCCAGCCTGTTTTGGGCAGAGAAGCTGAAGCAGCATCAGATGGAAGGGAAGGTAAGAGATTTGCCAAAAGTCACAGAGAAATTGTGGCTGAAACAGGACCAAATGTAGGACTGCAGGGCAATCCATGTCACATAAGAGACATGGGCAATTACTTCTGAGGATGAGCGCCAAGCTTTGCTGCCTAAAGAGCCCTTGTGAGACATCCTTCTTACTGTATCTTGGCAAGCACTGGGGAGCCATGGCAGAATTGAATAGAGCAGTTTTCTCATTTCTCAAACCAGGCAGTGGCCACACGGGCCAAATCTTTTCCTGACTCACACAGGTAGGCTGATGCAAATGTTTCTGGGGTTGAATCAGTGTTCCAGCTCCCAAAAGTAAGCCTCTTGGCCTAACAGACTGACAGAGAAAGTGTGTGTATTTGGACAAGCTCAGTAACTGCACTGTGGTGGCAGTTTCATCTGATTGTCTTGTAGGTGCAAGTGGTTCATGTTCAGAAAGTGCCCGTCTTTCTGAAAGAGTCTTCTTCCAAACTGCTCACCTATCCAAACCTCAGTGTGAAATTGCTCAAATGCAGCAGCGTGCTGACATGCACAGCTTTGCTGATGAGCCAACAGCAGTTTTCCCAATGCTTCCACACAGGGGGAGGTAGAATATCAGGAATGTTAGCATGAATAAACAACATGCTGTGATATCTGCCTTTATCGTGACTGCTTCCCTCATCTCCAGATTTCTGACCTGACCTTTGAAAAGAGTGATTTGCTGCAATGACACTGGATCGTTAGGAGTTCTTGTGAGACAACCTCTTATCAAAGGCTGAACACAGCTGTGACCAGAATGGAGTGCCAGTCCAAATTTACCCAGACTGCTATGTTGGCATGTGTCCCTAAATTGTCAGCTTTGTGGACTTTTATCTTCCCCTGCAAAAGGAGGGCATTGCAGGCTCTCCTTGTAGCTGCCACTAGGATGTTTGACACCACAGAAATATGCCCAAGTGTGAACACGCTCACCTTCCTAACTGGAACACAGAGCTCCCCTACCCAGAAACCTCAGGGGAGATATGTTGAAAATGTGTGTTTCCCAAGTGCAGCTCTGTTTACTTGATAGTGATTGTTCAAGGAGGTGTTTTTGGCCTCTCCTCTCCTATTCTTTGATTCTCAACCTAACAAGGGCTGTATTCTTGTCACAGTGTTTATTGGGCAGTGGAGGAGAGGCAGTGATGGTGTACTGGTGCCAGCTGGCACTGTGCCAGGTGATTGCTGTCAAATGGGGATATAATAATCATAATAATGTGTTTCTCACTCAATTCAAACCTCTCCTGAGATGCTCTTTTTATTGGAGGGGAGGAGGCAGAAGGTTCTGTGACTCTCTGCATGTCTCAGTCTGCCACTCCAGCTGTGTCTCTTTATTCTTCTAACTTTGCCTGTCACAAGCCAGGTGCCTCTGCAGCAAACCTCACCCTGATGTACTCTTCATCTGTGGAAAGAAAGCCCCCCAAGTGGTGTCTGAGAACCAGAAGGGCTGCTGGATCCCTGATTTGCCTCCTGCAGCTCTCTGTGCTGTCTGGTGTCTGAGTTATGAACAGCTCGGAGTCTGCAAGCTTTGGAGCATCAGGACAGCTTGTATGAGAGGAGAGGAGTGGCTTGGCCCCAAGCCTTCCCCCCTAACTTTCCTGCCTGTCTGGCCATTAGGAAGTAGATGGAAACTCAGTCATTAATAAACTTTGCAGCATTTTGGCCTCCACTCAGACGCTGTCCATGAGAGACCAATTATAATTGTGTTGCAGCCAGAAATCTCAACTTACTGGCCAATGTCCTCAGATTCTAAGAAATTATTCCACATAATTTCTTTGTGGAGAGAAAGGGGATGAGAAAAAGGGAACTTTCTTGGATGCATGGCAGTCTGAGCAGAGGGCCAGGGTTTCATATGAAGCAGCTCACTGTGGCTGGTTCCCGGTGCAGGGGGCCAGCAGGAGGCCCACATGTCACTTCAGACCTAATATTGTCCAGCTTTCCTCTTGGGGATGAATTTCACCCTCCAGTCGTCTCCCAGGAATGCCACCATTCCCTGCTCCTTCCACCACACACCCCTCTGGAAGTGGTCTCTTGGGAGAGGACGGACAGAGCTTGGTCTGACGCCAAGACCCTGGGGCCTGGAGACTCCTCTCCTCCTTTTTCACTGTCTGAGTCACTGTGTCCCAGGGGATCAGAGTTGGGGGTGGGAATCCTGCCCTACGGGCAGCTCTGCACTGCATGTTCATAACCATTCAAGCTGTGATAGGAATAACTACATTTTGTGAATGCAGAGGTGTTCTTAGCACCTCAGCATCTAAGATCTGCATTTCCAAAGAAAAAATGCTGACTAAAATGATCACAAAAGGTATTAAAATGATGATGGGGGAGGCAATAAAAGACCCAAACCTCTGTATTAAGGGACTTTTCCTTGATAGATCTGTGACAGGTCTGTAGAACAATGCAGGGAGAGAATGTGCTAAGGCTTTACAACAGCTGAAGGTTTAAAATGTGTAACTGCTCTCCAGGAGTTATTTCCATGCACAGTTCTGTCCTGCGCAGACCCACATTACAAGTCTGGCTTCATTCAGGTGCCGATGCAGGAGGGAACAGCCTCCCAACACAGTACATATCTGCTGCAGTCTGACGTTTTAGATTTCCTGCCTGAGGCAGGGGGAGGTTGCTGCAGCAACTTGTGATGTTTTCACTTGCAATTCCAAGCTGAGTTCTTGTAGCTCTGCAAACAGAAATAATGGGGTTGGAGCTTCGGTTTTTAGGTTTTTGGATCCTCCTTTTACTTCACTGCGCTCTTCATCTGTGTTAGGAGAGGATGCACATGGCTCTGTTCTGAACATGGCAGCCATCCTGCCCTGGGAATGTGGTGAACAGAGAGAGATACCTTAAGAAGCAGGGGAAGGAAGATCTCATCTGAATTCCATGGTTTGCTGGAATGGAGAGAGTTCTCCCCTTGTTCATTGCTATAGAAATTGTCATATTGGAAATGCACCGTGGAACAGAGAACTGGACTTTGAAATGCCCTCTGATGCTGAGGGATGTATGCAGGGACTGAATGGGCTCCACATTTCCAGAAGGAGCAGTAACAGCTGGAACTCTCTTCCCTTTGAGGTTAGAGTTTGTCCCAGTTGTGTGAGAGTGTGTGATTGATTTCTGTGCGTCTTTGTGTGGGGATTTTATGTGGGGTGAATTAGATGTGTCTTCTTGCTTCCCTTGAATTAAGTTAGTTTTGATTTTGCCTGCAATTTATAAATGTTTTTGTGAACCCTCCTTGCTTTGTTTTTTTTTTTTTAAGCCCATTAAGACATTAACTGAATTAGTTGGTTAATTTAGCCTTGGGATAAACCCCTTTAGAATGTCACTTTTGTTTGCCATGGAGTGGCAATTAAACACATCTTGTGTATTTAGTGAATCAGGGATGGGCAGGGATATGTTCTGTCCTCTGCTGGGTCGCTGCAGTGTTGCCAGTCTTTCCTGATTTCAGTCACCCACAGAAATGTGGAGGTTTTGACTTTTATTTCTTACCCATTCAGTGAGGTACATGCCACCAACTGAGAATGGCCAGAAGGCACACAACTGGGCTGATGTGGCCACCTGAGTTTAGAATTGCCATAATGACAGGAAAAGGCAGAATCTCATGCCATAAAACTGTCATGGGAGAGTGTGTGTAGAGATGTGTCGGCCTTGGCCACTCTCTGAGCAGGAAGCAACTACTGTTTGTCAGCTTCGAGGCCCTACTTTTGACTCCTTGTCAGGAGATTAAGAATAGGAACCTAGTAAGCGATCCCAAAACGCCAGTGTTATTCCAGGCACAGCAATAGCTGGAGAAGAAATGCTGTTTTCCCTGTTGCTAGAAATGCCTCCAGTCACAGGACAAAGAGGTAAAAAGTGACCTGTTGAAGGTTGGTGGGACCTAAAAAACTGGAGTACAAGAGTTTAAGATACAAAGCACAGGGCTTCAGATATGTTCAGCACTCACAGAGAATCCTGCACCCTGTAGGTCCTGCTGAGACGTTTGGGAGACTTCCACACTTTTTTCCATCAGTAGTAACACTTTCTGGATAAACCAAGATGCTGCTGAACCGTAAGAGTAGATCCAGGCGAGAGAATCTCACCTTTATAGCAGTTTATCCAAATAACTTCGGTGGTGTTAAAAAAAGTGCTGTGTTGGTGTCTCTGAGGCACAAAACTTCTTTGTCTGTGAAAGAGGTTCATCAAGTTAATGTTTGTTACAGACTGCTCTACCTGCTTGCTTGTCTCAGCTTTTGTCCTTCAATAGGTGCACCCAGTAACATCTTACAACAGCCTCACAGCTACAGGCCCTGGTTCTCATGGAGGATTGTAACTACCCTGATATTTGCTAGAAGACCTTCTCAGCCAGCCATCCCCAGTCCAGGAGGTTCCTCCAGTGCATTGGTGACAATTTCCTGATGCAAATGGTGGAGGAGCCCATTAGGAGAGGAGCACTGCTGGATCTTGTACTCACCAACAAGGAGGGTCTGGTTGAAGAAGTGAAGGTTGAGGGCAGCCTTGGTTGAGTGACCATGAGATGGTGGAGTTCAGGGTCTTGTGTGGTAGGAACAGAATACCTAGTCCAGCCCTGGACTTCAGGAGGACCAACTTTGGCCATTTCAAGCAATTGCTGGGGGAAATCCTATAGGAAAGGGTACTGGCAGAGAAAGGGGC
>VZRI01004523.1:704-17149 GCA_013397515.1 Upupa epops
AGTTGGCCCTCCTGAAGTCCGGGGTTGTGATTCTGCTAGGTGTTCTGTTCCTACCACACAAGACCCTGAACTCCACCATCTCATGGTCACTGCAACCAAGGCTGCCCTCAACCTTCTTTGCTTCAACCAGACCCTCCTTGCTGGTGAGTACAAGATCCAGCAGCACCCCTCTCCTAGTGGGCTCCTCCCCCATTTGCATCAGGAAATTGTCACCAATGCACTGGAGGAACCTCCTGGACTGGGGATGGCTGGCTGAGTAGGTCTTCCAGCAAATATCAAGGTAGTTAAAATCCCCTACGAGAACCAGGGCCTGTAACTGTGAGGCTGCTGTCAGTTGCCTGTAGAAGATCTCATCAACTTCCTCATTCTGATCTGGTGGCCTGTAATAGACACCTACGACACATTCGGTCTGTAGCAGAAGAGCTGCCATCCTTTGAGGCCACATGGGTCTTTGATGCCAGTCTATGGTGTGTGATGCTGTGCCCTCTTTGCATGCTCCACCCCCAGCCATTGCTGCCTGAGTGACACTAATGAATGAGCAGGGACTGTTGCTGCCTGTTGTGCTGGTAGTTAGGTCATGCTGTGCCCAGCAGATTGCTTCTAAATGCCTGGAAATTTAAAAACCAGAGCAAATCAGCTCTCTTTCAGGATGCTCAATACCAGCTGTAAAAATTAACACAAGTGACACTTCTGATCTCGCATAAAACGTGCAGATTTTGTTCAAAGTGGGTATCAGGAAAACCAACAGAAATCCCCCACCCAAGTGTGCAGATAACCCATTTAACACATGGTTTCACATTTAGCAATGCAAAGCAACCCACAGTCACATCCAAGTGGCCACAGCAGATCATCTGCTCTTGTGAACAGTCTGCAGACCATATCACAGCAGCTCCTGCTTGTGTTTGACCAAGTTACTAAAAGTGCAGTCAGTTTCCTCCTCATCTGAAATGCCAATCAAAAAGCAGCCAGAAATCCCATTAACCCACCCTTAGGGTTTTATTCTTTTCTTTTCTTTTGCTCATAGTGGTTTAGGGAGCAGTCTTACTATATTATATCCCTGTGTACCCATTTCATAGCTTCCAGCAACATTTCAGTGTTTAGTGGCAGAGTTCTGAGACTTCTGCTGTCTGAATTACCTGGGGTGTTAGTGAAAATGTTGTGCTTGTTAAGCAGCAAGTACCACAGGTAGAAGAGTCTCGCTGCTCCAGGAAATCAAAACATTTGCTCCCTCTCTATTTCACAAGCGGACAGTTTAAAACTTATACGGACAATTTACAGCCTCTGTAAAGGTAGACATTGAATGTCTATATCTAAATACAGACATTTACAGAGAAACATTTGCACTCAGTACCTTGCACTGCAGACATTTTTAGGGTAGATCTTGAGCAGAATGGTTCTGGTTACACATGCCAGCAGATAGCGTTGTGAGGCAGAATACAGGATCTGCAGATTTATAAAGTGAAGATCTTTCAAAGGCCTCAGGTTCTCTCCTGAGCAAGACTGAAGGTTTGCTCTGGTGGTCGCTGTGCCATGTTCTCCCATGGAACAGAGGAGACCAGGGCTTGTCAGCTGTAGGATAATACAGCTTACCCCAAATTATTTAGCCCATGTTATTTACCACAAGGTGGAGGGTAGAGTTGAAAAAAGAGTTTAGTCTGCAAGTCTCGCTCCTGGGACAGAGCTGTCACAAGTCTTTCCTTTCTTCTGCTGTTATTGAGTTGAGAACAGCTTTTATTAATTTTCCCTTTCCAAATTTCCTTCAGCCCCTATTCAGGGCTGTACAGCAAAGAAAATTCTGTTAGGATGAGGTTAATTTATGGTCTGGGTAAAGACTCATCTGGATTCTTCCCTTTTCTACAGTTTATTTGGTTCATAAACTTTGATCCATTTTTATTTCATTTCCTGGCTCCTAATCGGGTGGATGCTGTGCAGTAAAACTCTAAGTGATCCTTTCTTAAAATATTCAGTGAGACTTTCACATCCTGAGATACCTGTGTTTGGTCAGGAGTTTCAGGGACTTGTGTCAAGCCTCCTCCCCTGCAAAATGGAAGGAATCAAGGCAGGCATGTGTGTGCTATGCTTATCTGAAACTAGTACCAAGAGCCTTCAGAGATATCTTTTCCTCTCCTTCATCACTGACGTTTTTTCAGTGGCTGTCAGGATATGCTGCAGATGGGAAAATAGCTTTTCTTCACCCCCTCACCCTCTGTCACCAGCTCTGCAGTGATCAGCAGAAGCAGTTCCTGTACATGTGTTTCTCAACACACTAGCTGAGGTGTGTTATTACTGTTTTGTTTGAACAAATCAGTAAAGCATTCATAATTTGCAGTGAGAGCAGTCCTGCTGACCACAATAAAACATACCTCTGGTGGCTGAGACAGCACCATCACTCAAGACAGAGAGAGGCAGTGCCATGTAATTCAGGCATTGCAGTAGAACATCTTGTTGCCAGGAAGCTACTGGGAGACTGAAGCAGTTACCCAGCCACCAGTTGGCCCAGCTGGTAGAAGGCACTTGCACTCATACCGAACAGAACACATGGTTGGCTCGATGTTGCAGGAGATGCAGCAAAAGAAAAACACAGCAGCATTAATGTCCTTTGCACAAATTTTATCTTGCTGGAAAATGCTGGAAGTTGCCTTTGGAGTGTCAGTGTCCCACACAGCACCCAGTGCCTCCAGCCGCTTTGCTCTGCTCCTGCGTTTCTGCCAGCACAAGATGTTCAGGGGCAGCAGATGGGGATAGTGACATTTCTAATGGAAGAGATGGAGATGGATGGAAGAGGTGGGGGAGGAAAGTGAAGTTCCTGACAACAGGAAAAGGGGAAACATAACCCCTGCTTTTAAAAAGGGAGAAAAAAAGTTGACCCGAGGAACTCCAGGCCAATCAGTCCCACCTCTGTGCCTGGCAACGTCATGGAGCATATCCTCCTGGAAACTGTGCTGAGGCTTGGGGAAAACAAGGAGGTGACCGGTGACAGCCAACACAGCTTTACTAGGGGCAGATCCTGCCTGAACAAACCTGGTGGCCTTCTCTGAAAGGGTCACAGCACTGGTGGATAAGGGTAGAGCAACTGATGTAAACTCCCTCTCTCACTGCTGCTCCATGCTTGCTCCAACCAATACCTGCGACAGTCCAGTTCTTCACTCAAAATCCACAGTGCTCTGCAGAGCAAATATGGAATAAAGTGATCAATACAATTTCAGTTTTGAAAATTCGTAAGAAAATAAGGTAGAAAGTAGGGGTGTGGGAATCAATTATCTCAAACACATAATCAAATGCAGATGTTTGAAACATTTCTAGGCACCATGATCCTGTGAGAAAAATGAAAATCTACCATAAGGTCAAAGTACTCAGCAATTACAATCGGAACAATCTGATTATTTTAGTGCTTGGATTGCCGTGGTGCCTTCAGCTTGTAATCAAGACTGTTGTTTTCTTCTTGCACACTGTATAAATATTTATGAAATTAGTAAAATAATATTTTAAGGGTTCCTTGAAGTATGAACCATGACCAGATCCAGAATACCTACTAAGCATCTAGTCTAAGAGAGTAATCCAGAATCCATTAACTCTGCAGTGAAATTATTTGACATCTCCAGAGAGAAACCTATGCAAGGAGAGGACTTGTTTGGAGCAGTGCAAGAGAGTTTTCTTCTGAGGAGGGCAGACAGAGTAAATTCTTATTTTCCAATACAATTTACACTGTAATTTGTGTTTAAAAACATTCATGTCATGAAAATCATCAATAATAGACAGAATGTACATCTTCATTTATAATATTGATGATGGGTTGGAATCCATCATGAGCAAATTTGCGGATGGATGACACCAAGCTTGGAGCCCGTGTCGATCTGTTGGAGGGTAGGAGGGCCCTGCAGAGGGATTTGGACAGACTGGAGAGATGGGCAGACTCCAATAGGATGAGTTTCAACAAATCAAAGTGTCAGGTTCTGCATTTTGGTTATAACAACCCCAGGCTGAACTATAGGCTGGGAATGGAGATCTTGGAGAGTACCCAGATAGAAAGAGACTTGGGGGTATTGGTGGACAGTAAACTTAGCATGAGTCAGCAATGTGCCCAGGTGGCCAAGAGGGCTAATGGCATCCTGGCCTGTATCAAGAATGGTGTGGCCAGCAGGGAGAGGGAGATTATCCTCCTCCTGTATGCGGCAATGGTTAGGCTGCACCTGGAGTATTGTGTTCAGTTCTGGGCCCCTCAGTTTAGGAAGGATGTCAAGGTGCTGGAATGAGTCCAGAGAAGAGCAACTAGAATAGTAAAGGGCCTGGAAGGTCAGCCCTACAAAGAGAGGCTGATGGAGCTGAGTCTGTTTAGCCTGGAAAAGAGGAAGCTCAGGGGTCACCTTATTGCTGTCTGTAACTACCTGAAAGGTGGTTGTAGTCAGGGGGGGTTGGTCTTTTCTCCCTGGACACTGGAGAGAGGACAAGGGGTCACAGTCTTAAGCTCCAATGGGGCAGGTTTAGACTTGACTTTAGGAAAAGGTTTTTCACTGAAAGAGTGATCAGATTTTGGAACAGGATGCCCACAGAGGTGGTTGGGTCACTGTGTCTGGAGGTGTTTGAGGTTAGGCGGGATGAGGTGCTGAGTGGCATGATCTAGATGTTAGATGTTTAGGGTTACTTGGTTGGTTTTAGTTTGGACTGGATGATCTTTAAGGTCTTTTCCAGCCTTATCATTACTGTGATACTGTGATACTGTGATCCACGTTGAAACAGAAGTATTTGGCTGGGATGCTGGAATGCCAACTTGAAAATAGAGCCTGATGCCCAGCTACGGTGGGTCTTGACCATGTGTATTGTCTGGATGTTTAAATTGATGTTATGTGGATTTGATGTCAAATGCAGACTTTTTTGCAATGATCTCACATTTCTAAGTGACTCCACATTGCCCTCAGTTCTGTGAAATACATTTAACTAGGCTACTTTTCTCCACAATGAGTTACGTGGCTATGTTATCACAAAGGTCCTAGGAGGGACGAACACTGGTGCAATCTCTAGACCAAATCACTGCCCCTTTCAGTGACTGTCTTCTCTACTTTTATCTCAATGTGAGGATTAAGAGACTAATCTAACAGCAATGCAATGTAATTTTAGGCTCCTTGCCCTAACTGTCTCTGTAGTCAGGTGGAAGCTTTTCATGGGAAAACTGTTATTCGTGGGAATAACAGTAGACGGACTCCGATGTGGAGCAGTATTGTTGCTTTTCAGGAGCTGGTATGCCAACAGAGTCTTCTTTGTAAGATTGTGGATTTACCACAACATGGGTCTGAATTATTTCAGTGTTGTAATTGAACCTGATTTCTCTAACATCAACATGGGAAGTGACACACCGTGTCAGAGTAACATGGACAGGTGCTAGCAGTTGCATGGTTGCCTCAACCTTCTGAACATGAGAAGTTTTTGATATAAATGTTGAAGGTTTCATAAAACACTCAAACTGACTCTTGTCTTTCAAGGCTACCGCATTTTGCAAGTTCCTGACATGAAATCTCCTACATGAAATTGTAAGCATTCCCATTTGCCTCCTTCCCTCGAAGCAGTGAAGCAATTTGCACAGGTGGAGTTGAAGACCTCCCCACCAGCTGAAGATTTTGCCCCATTATGAGGGTCTACTTTAGTGGCTGTGGAACAGGGAGGTTTTTCTCCCAAGCCAGAAGCCACTACTCTATAGATGCAGATAAACATCAGAATGTATTATATCCTGCATGGTACATTTTTTGGGTTATCAAGACAGCATTATTCTCTTCAGAATGTCTTGATGCATGTGGAAATAAACAGCATGATGTTGCCTCCATCCTTCATATTGGCTTTACTCTATTGATTTCTGTTATTAAAAACCCCACCAGAGTAATATTATTTAAATAGTCGAGATAAATACTAGAATGTTAATGAAGGAAATAGTTTGCTGTTTAGGCTTTAAATTCTTGATAACTTTTCTAAAGTTGGTATCCAGCCTGGGATACAAGGAGGTGACTGCCAATTAGTGCCCACTATGTAAAATCAACAATTGCTCTAGGAATTACAGTGAGAGGAGCTCATTCTTACTAGTGATTGACAAGCTATTATCTTGCTGAATAAAAAAAATGAGCATTCAGACATTAAAACTCTGTACTTGGAATAAAGTATCCCACACCTTTAGATTGACACAGATTTGCTTAAGTAAATGAAGCCATTTTTTAGAAGGAATGTTCTGGGTTGGCTCTTATGCTCCTGGATGACTCAGAACACTAGAGACGTGACAGAGGCCTTTTACCTGCACACTGTCTGTTTGAATCTGTCAAGCAACTAAAAGTCCCTACTAAAGGAAATATTCTGCAAAAATTCCAAGCAGTGCTGGGAGAATATGGTGGCTATACATGCAGCAAGATGTTCAGATCAGGAAGGGTTGTCACTCATTTCTAATATGCCCCTTTCTGCATGAGCAATTCCTTGATAACCCAAGCATGTACCACTTGTTGAACAGTACAGGATTAGGCATTTTCCCTAAATCTGCAGAAATATTTGCTTTGATAAACAGATATTTTTATTCGGTTTCTGGGCATTCATACGCTTATTTCATTCTAAGTGAAGGAACACAAAAAACAGCTCCCAGATGAGTGGCAGTGCGCGTCACTGTCATTACACTGCCATCAGCACAGGTTAGTTATGCCCAAAATGCCTTTCCTGAAAAAGGACTGAGTTAAAAAAACAAAGAAAGGACAAAACATGTCTGAACTGTGCAGAAATGGGCCCCTTATTTAATCAGGAATATTAGTGTTTGCTAATCATAGACTAAATATGTTTTGTCTCGTGGGATATCATTTGCTTTCACCAAAAAAATGCAAGAGATCTAAATGTTTTTTTACCACTTCCATGGGAAAATTGTCCTCTTCCACCTTTATACCGGAGCAAGGATCTCTTCCATAATCTGTTACATTAATTTTTCCCCCTTTGAAGATCAGTTTCCTGCATATCTCCCAGCAGATGTGTATTACCACATTTCCTCAGTTCCCCTTAGTGCAAGACCTACTGTGTATCTCCCACAACACAGAGGGGATTTTGGTGGTCAAATGGATCACGATCACTCAGTACAGGCTAAAGTTTTGAATAAATTTTTGTTGAAAAATTGAATGAATCAGCATATCTCTATGCTCTCTATGAAAAGAATCATAGAATCATTAGGGATTAGAAGGGGCCAGGAAAGATCATCTAGTCCAATCCCCCTGCCACAGCAGGATCACCTAGACCAAGTTGCACAGGAACACATCCAGGAGGGTCTTGAACGTCTCCAGAGAAGGAGACTCCACAACCCCCCTGGGCAGCCTGTTCCAATGCTCCGTTACCCTCACTGGGAAGAAGTTCCTGCTGATCTTTATATGGAACCTCCTGTGTTCCACCTTGCACCCATTGCCCCTTGTCCTATCACCAGATGACATTGAGAAGAGCCTGGCTCCATCCTCCTGACATCCACCCCTCACCTATTTATAGACATGAATGAGGTAACCGCTCAACCTCCTCTTCTCCAAGCTCAAGAGACCCAACTCGCTCAGCCTTTCCTCATAAAGTTTATGTTCTACTTCCTTCATTGTCTTTGTTGCTCTACGCTGGACACCCTCCAGCAGCTGTGTTCTTCTTGAACTGAGAGGTCCAGAATTGGACACAATACTCCAGATGTGGCCTCACTAGCACAGAGTAGAAGGGGAGAAGGACCTCTCCTGATCTGCTAACCACCCCCCTTCTGATCCTCCCCCAGGATGCTGTTGTCTCCCTTGGCCTCAAGAGCACATTGCTGGCTCATAGTCATTCTGTTGTCCAGTAGGACCCCCAGATCCCTTTCTCCCACACTGCTCTCCAATAGGTCAGTCTCCAACCCATACTGGTCCCTAGGATTGTTCCTGCTCAGTTGCAAGACTCTACACTGACCCTTGTTGTACCTCATTCAGTTGCTCTCTGCCCAGCTCTCTAGCCTGTCCAGGTCTCGCTGAATGGCAGCACAGTCTGCTGGGGAGTTGGTGACACCACCCAGCTTAGTGTCATCAGCAGACTTGCTGACAGTGTACCCTACTCCCTCATCCAAGTCATTAATGAATAGATTGAAGAGGACTGGTCCCAATACTGATCCCTGGGGGACCCCACTCGATACAGGCCTCCAACTAGACTCTGTCCCATTAACCACTACTCTCTGGCTTCTATCCTGCAGCCAGTTCATGATCCACCTCACTACCCAGCTATCCAGTCCACGCTGCCTCAGTTTGGCTGCAAGGATGCTATGTGAGACTGTCAAATGCCTTACTGAAGTCAAGACAGACCACATCTGCTGCTCTACCATCATCTATCCACCCGGTTACGCCCTCATAAAAGGCTATCAGGTTGGTCAAGCATGACTTCCCTGTGGTGAAGCCATACTGACTGTCCCTAATGACCCTCTTGTTCTTGATGTGCCTAGAGACTGCGTCCAGGACAAATTGGGTGGAACAGGTTGCTCAGGGAAGCAGTTGTGGCTCCATCCCTGGAGATCTTCATGGTGAAGCTGGACAAGGCTCTGGGCAACCTAATGTAGTGAGGCTGTCCCTTCTCACTGCAGGCGTTTTGGACTAGATGGCCTTTGGAGGTCCCTTCCAACCTGGGCTAGTCTATGGTTCTATGTTCTTTTCAGCAGACACTAGAAATCTTTATTCATAAATAAAACCAGAAATAAATATAATAAATGTGTAAAGAAACACTCCCTGCATATGTGAGTGAGCATCTATGGAAATACAAAAGCTTTAGCAGCAGACAGGTAAGGGTCTGGATCCCCTTTTTTTGTGATTGCTGACGCAGTTCAAGATTGTCGTGGTCACCTTGCTGCATGTGTTCCCTTCACTCTCTCACTTACAGCATAAATATGTTGAGGCCACTAGGGGGGAAGTCAGTTTATCACTAAAAACCTTCATTAGATCTTTCTTGTTCATCCTGTACAGAGATAATATCCATAAAGATAATAACTCACCTGATTATTTTCTGAGTTCCATTAAAAGCAGATACAGAAAAATATTACCAACACCTCTGACCTGGGGAAAAATTCTCTCTCCTCTCAAGCTGTACTTTGCGTTAAGAGGTGTTAAGCAGAAACAGCTTAGCGTGTTACAACACTCAGAGTGCTGAAAACCCCAGTGATAATATGGAGCCAGTTCATTTGAATATGCAAGCCAGAGGATCTCTGAATTGGCTCCCTCATCAAGTTTCATTGCTCATGGTCTGCTCGAAACTGAAGAAAGGACCCCTTTTTCTGTATTTTTTCATATACTGGTCAGATTGCACAGTGAAAATTGACACTGACCCATTACTTTCATTTAGAGCCAGACAGGCTTTTCTACTATTGTGTTGAGGCCATTTGACAACATACAGTTAGAACACAATTTTTTAAATATTAGAAATTAATCTCAACTTGCACTTCCAAGAGCTGTTCTACAGGAATAGGACTTTTAATTTCCCAGCTTTGGAATATGACATTCACCTGCTTGCTAATAGGCTGTGTAATTACTAATGAGCAGTTGTAGGGATGCAACCTCAAGAAAATTCATCTCAGAGCAGTGCATTGCTGCATGTGCCATGCAATGGCAAGGAAACATGTCCGTATTTGTTTGGTTTTGGACCATTTGCTTAATAACTAAATTAATTGATTAATTTTGTCTTGGGATAAACACTTCATATTGAGATTTTGCATTTCCCTGGGTAAGTGTTAAAACTGAATACAACTATTATTGTAACTTGTGTGCCAAGAAGTAAAGATTTACAGGTTGCATGTGCCTTCAGATTTGTAGCCTTCAGCAAATAGGACAGGCATCTTCATTCTACACAATGTAGAGCAGTCTTTTCACTGGTTCTGCAAACACTGTACAGCAGTGCTAGTAATAAAAATTAAGTGTTAAATGATGAAGGTGTTGGTACAGTGCTAGCAAACTGTAATTAAGAGAGAAAATGGTTTATCAGACCTACCTCTTCATTTGCAGAACATTACCCAATCGATTTTATAGCCAGTAGTGGTGAGACTCTTGATTTCATAACTTACTAGAGTGTTTTGCCTTTATCTAGTTACTCCACGGAATGTGAATGTCTAACCTGAAGAACGCGGTTCCACACATGGTGTTGTGCATCACCTATGGATAAAAACCCTATTAGATTTATACACACAGGAGAAGAAAAGTATTTTAACTTGAATGGACTGTTTGATGACTGATGCAAGCTTACAGCAAAAAGGAAAATGTAGTCAAATCTAGCCTTGGAGTGGACTCAAGTCCAGATCTCACTGCCCATCCTTTACATGCTAGAGTAGCTTTGCATTTCACTCAGGAGGCACTAAAATACTCTTGTAGGAAGGACTACTGATGCTCCTAAGGACTTTTCTTGCCACAGATTCAGCTAGTAGTCACCTGTGAATTTTGTAACTAAATGTTTATGCTGTCCAAATTCAAAAGCAAGCAAACCTTGGGGAAGGAAAAGTCCTCTGGGGTAGCAAGTAGACTATATTGGTCTCATGGCACATAACTCTGTATGGTGGAAAACCATTATGATTGGGGTTGAAATAGTGAGCAGTTTGGGTAATGCTTAGACACTACATCCAAGTTGTGGATAATACTGTGATGGGGTTAGATCAATGAACTGCAAAACAACTGTAGTGGGTTGACCCTGGCTGGTTGCTTCTCTATCACTCCCCCTCAATAGACAGATAGGAGAGAGAAAATACAATGAAAGACTTGTAGGTGGAGATAAGGGCAGGGAGATCACTTGACAGCTACCATCAGAGATAAAACAATTTTGGGAAATGAGTGTAAATTCTTGCATATTCAATTGGAATAGGATAATAAGAAATAAAGCCAGACCTTAAAAACACTTCCCTCCCATCCTCCTGGGCTCAGCTTCACTCCCAGTTTCTCTATCTCCTTTCTCCACAATGGTACAAGGGGACAGGAAATAGGGATTGGGTATGATCAGCTCATCACATGTTGCTTGTGCTGGTCCTTCCTCTGTAGTGAGAGGACTCCCACACTTTTCTCCTGCTCCCTCCCATGGGACACTGTTCTTCATGAATTCCAAGGCGAGTTCTACCCACAGACTACAGGTCTTCATGAACTACACCATCACTGATCCCTTTCACAGGCTGCACTTCTTCAGAAACTCACTGCTCCACTGTGGGTCACCATGGGATCACTAGTCCTTCAAGCAAACCTGCTGCAGTGCGGGCTCCTATCTTTATGGGTACACAGGTCCTGCCAGGAATCTGTGTTTAGTTGCATGAGGTCACAACTTCCTTCAGTTGCCTCTACTTACTCTGGCATGGGATCCTTCAAGGGCTGCAGGGCCACAGCCTGCCTTAACATGGTCTTCACCAGAGGGTGCAGGGGAATCTCTGTTTCAGTGCCTACAAGGTTGTTTCTCTTCTGACACTGCTTTCTCTGGTTGCAATTGCTGAAGCATAATTACTTTTTTATCTCAGATATGTTATGGCAGATGTGGTATCAGTGATGGCCTTAGACAGCAGTGGGTCCCTCTTGAAAGCAGGTGGCATTGATTCTGTCTGACACAGGGGAAGGTTCTAGCAGCTTCTCACTGAAGATATTCTTGTATTCCCCCCACTCCCAAAACTCCACAAATGATACAGCCAGATAATGTGTGACATTTAAAGCAAACAGAATAAGAACAGTGGACTTTCCACTTACTTTTGTCAGCCTTAGTAAAGAGATGGAATGGTTTTTACTTCAATAGTAACTCCAGTGGTGAAATGGTGATGCTGACTGGGAAAGGAATCTTTGTGTGAAAACCCATCAGAATCCTACTGGTAGACCACTATACAGGGATTCTGAAGAATCCCTTGTGCTGAAGCAGCACCAACAGAATGCTTTGAACACCTCAGTGCGCCATCCAGGTGAGAACTCAACACTCATCACTGGGAAGAAGTTATTTTGCAGCATTTTTGACTGAATGGCTATCGAAACCATTGACACTGTGGGAGTGAAATTAGTCATTGCTGAGGATTGGATGTGATCCAAGGACTGTCTTCTTTCTTGTTCCCTGATCTCCTGGATGAATAAATAAAAGCTGTCATTGAACATTCATACTGCAAACTGTCTCTCAGGGGAGCACACAATGTCTGCTCTGCACTTTGTAATGGAAAGAGAGAAATAAAAGCACTGTTCCTGTCCAAAAGTGCTGGTGTGATGTAGTGGCATGAGAAAGCTGTGGACAACTTCACAGGCACTACAAAGATAACCTCACCTCAGTGCTAGTGGAATACTGAGCCTACAGACTGGACCAAATTGGGACCAGCATGGGACACAGTCTATTCTCAAGCTGAAGCCTTGAATACCAAATATGACCAAATTTTGACCAAATTAGTCAAACTCAGTTCACAGTTGCTATCAAATATGATATTGGCTGAATTGCAGTGGAAACAGGATAAACTGCTGGTCCTCACTGGTGTGACATTTTTACAGTGTGTGCCAGCTGCAGATGGTCTGCCACACCTTCTGGTACATCCAGTGGACTGTGTGCCATCATGCTGGGTTGTGTTAGATTTGCTAGTGATGTTTTTATATCTATCACAGGTCTCTCTGTGATAGCACACGTCACTGGTTGTTACCTGATCTGGGCATAACTAAGAGCCCCAATCTTTCCTCTGCCCTCATTCTCAGTGAGGCAAGAGGACTAACAGCACTTCCACTCACCTAGATGGTGTCTCTTGGGTGTTTGTTCTATGAAAAGGGGAAAGTGGGACTACCCACTCAGGTCTGGTTTTGGCCCAACACACAGCTTATACTATGGCCTGATGCATCTTGGAGAAGCCATTGGGACCCACCAAGTGCAGTGCAGGCTGGATGTCCTGGGAAGAAGAGAAAAGGTCAACTCTGCAACTATTTTAACCTGTATCACCTATCTCCTGCAGAGGAAGCATCTTCAGATGTTTCTTTCTTCAGAACCAAACACCCTGGGGTACAGACCAGTCTCCCAATCTGGAAGGTAGAAACATGCTATCTTACCCAAAAAGCCTTTGGGTGGCTCCTCCAGCAGGTGGATTGCTGAGGGTCCCATGCTGCCATGCATAGAGGAGGAAGAGCAAGCTTGCTCACCCCTGGTGGCTGCTTTGCCCAGGAGTGTGTGAGCTGGAGAGTTGGTGGTCTGGAGAATTTGTGAATTAGTGAAGAGATGAATTAGAGAATTCACATGTTGCATGACTCTGCACAAAAGGTATTGAGCCCATATTTTTTATTTTTAACTTAATGAACTCCTGAAATAATTTGCTGAGTGTGTTGTCCTAAAAACTGATATATCCAAATGGACCTTGGTGTGCAATGGGAGTAAGAAACTGGCAGAGAAAGAGAGAACTGGTAAATTCCTTCCTTCAACTGATGAGTCTATAAACTGAAGTGTATTCAGTTGAGACATGAGATCAATACACCATGAGACACCTGTACATCACTGGGGATTTAGCTATTTCTTAATTAATTATACTGTGGTGGGTTTTTTTTTTTTTTGAAGAGAGCTCTGTTCTGAGCATTGAGGATGAAAAAAGATCTTTGCCAGGTCACCTAAATATTCCAGATAAAGAAGTACATGTTTCTCCCTTTTCTTTGTTGGTTTCTAGGTGTTAGAAAATTTGCCTTGGGACATTCCTTGATCCAGAAAGTTTGGGGTGAATCAAGGTTGCCTCAATTGAGGATTTACTTTAGGCACAATGATTTCAGTTCAAACATTTGATGATTCTGTTGCTTAAAGGAACAGCCAGGTCTTTCTTCTTTTCCCTACTGTTGTCCTCGTCTAGGAAATTTCCCTGTCCCAAGGAGACGTCAAGCCACAGCATGCCACGCGCTCCTCACATACTGTCCTGGAGTCAGCTGCAGAGTCACCGTTGTTGTCAGTTGCCCAGTCAATGAAAATAGATCCTACAATTATGAATCATGACACAGGTCCTGGCTGCCTTGCCTGGATTTGCTTGTTTTGTATGAACAGAAGGTTAGGTGTGAGAAGCTGGATCTTCACAGGTTGCACCACTAGTCGCTGAATCACATCAGCTAATTTCAGAGTGGATTTCAGTGGAAATCTTACTATGTAAAGAATCCTTTGGTGTTTGTCAATGAAATAGACCCAGCTCTGGAGAAGCTGCTTTGCAGCTTTGCAGCTTTTCCAGCCTCTCCAATGCTGTCAGTCACCAGCTGCGACTGCTGTGGGTTTCTTGAAGCAAGCAGCACATGTTTCTCTTCACCTGAGAGAGCTGAAAATTTCCAAAGCATTTCATCTTACTGTTAAGCCTCTTGGCTTCTGAGTGTGAGACAAAGTGACACTTTCTGAGTGGTTAACGTTGGTCTATCGGAACGTGCAGGCACTGATATTCCTTTAGAAGTTCAGTAATTAATGGCAAAGAGCCTCGCAGCAAGAACAGGCCGTGTGCTGAGGGGCTGCTTGCTGTGTTAGGCTCCCTCATGCACCACTGAACAGCACAGAGAAGAAGTAGCAATCCTTAGCCCATTGAGGAAATGGCAATTTAAATTGCAAACAAGTAGGTAATGAAGTAAAAGCAATTCTGCAGGGAGGTGGCAAAGGAACAGCAACAAAATTTGCTTGGCATCCAGGAATGGCTCAGACAGACTTGCCATGTTTTGCTGGTGAAAGCCCTTGCTTTGCCATGTGTCTCTGTGGGAAGTGGTCAGTGAAAGTCTTTCTGTTTCAATTAGCAGCTTGTCCAGGGAGAAGCAATGCACAAAGAACAGGAAATGATATTTTGGTCCCAGGAGGAGTGACAAAACACATGGGGAGGATCTGTTCTCTAGTCTTGTTTGTGTTGGTGCATGCCATCCTTGCACTTCTCTCCCTGGATACTTAGGTGACCCGAGGGTGCTCAGAGCTGTGTCTGTGACTTGTTGCATTTTTAAGTGACAATTGTTTTGGGATTTGGCTTTTGTCCTGTTGTTAGAGTCACAAATGGTTTCTATAATAGTCATGAGGGAGAAAACTGGAAATACAAAAGTGCTTCATTATCCTCAGGAAAGGTAGGATAATGTTAAGGCAACTTCCCAAGTCACCAGGGTTGCAGATTCAAGTCCTTCGCTCTGCCAAGAGCAAGAGTAACTCACTCTGGGATGTTTAACACACAAATGTCCTGGACAAGTTGCTGAATATCACTTCCCATCTCATGCCCATAGTTCCACAGTGGTGTCTAGCTGGCTGTGCAGCTCTGGGGCAGCAGGACCCTCTGTCCCACAGGTCATAGACTTGTTGTGCCCATCCTGCAGAGCAGTTCTGCATCTGGTGCTTCAGGGGGCTGCACACCTTGGGTAGAAGCAGACTTGGCTGTTTGGGAAAAATACTTATCTGCTATTGACTCTCAACTGATGATGACTGTCACACAAAGTGATGATGCTGGATAAACAATTTGCTGAGGTTGAAATTTTCTGCTTCTTCAGCCCATGAGCTTTGTATGAGTAACATCCAGATGTCTGTACACAGGTATTGGATCTGAATCAAATGGTGCCTTAACTTAGGAACTAGTTAGGGGCATGATGATGAATTTCTGCGGCAGAATTTGACCTTCCATTAGTGTCTGTGTTGTTGGAACCACAAATAATCCAAGTCAAGCATTGATTACTGACTGTATGACTACAAGTAG
Source organism: Upupa epops (assembly GCA_013397515.1). Classification (NCBI taxonomy): domain Eukaryota; kingdom Metazoa; phylum Chordata; class Aves; order Bucerotiformes; family Upupidae; genus Upupa; species Upupa epops. The sequence goes on from VZRI01004523.1 coordinate 16,345, forward strand.
CCCATTTGTGTTGTAGTTTGGGATATGGTCTACAGCTGGTAATGCAATGAACTCTGCTAGTCAGAGATTCTTCTGCTGGGCAACTAGCAACTGGATGGGGCAGGGCCTGCAGCTGTGCCAGAGGAGGGTTAAGTTGGATGTCAGAAAGCCCTTCCTCATAGAAAAGGGGATCAGACCCTGGAATGGACTGCCCAGGGCAGTGGTGGGGTCCTCATGCCTTGAGGTGTTGAATGACAGTTTAATGGTTTAGGGAAAGGGTCTAAATAGGTTTGTGTTGGTGTCTGTAATTCTAGCACAACAACGAGCTCTCAACTGAGAGTTCAACAGGCAACAAAGCAACTTAGCTAAAAAGACAACAGTTTATTGAACCCATCACCAAGAGGAAAAGGAAAAAAAAACCCAAGTAAGTAGAGAATCAAAAAGGTAAAACAGAAACTGTATCACAATGCCTTCACACACACTCTGAAAGAAATGGGAGACAGCTAACGCATCGGGGTTTGGCCTCAGATGAGAGCTCTGGGACAAGAGAGTGTACACAACACTCATAACCACACAGCCACCACACACACACACTCGCACTCCACTTTCCAGAAGAGAAAGGCTCAGGGGGTGGGGGCTGGATGTGTGTGGCAGGAATATGGCACCAAATAGACATTTGATGCTTGAGGAAAAGTTCCTTTTCCCAGTCCTCATGCAGATGTCAGCACTCCGTGACATCTTGAGCATACTTCTATCTCCTGTAGGCTCAGGGCTCTTCTTTGAGGCTATAGCAGCATCAAATGTAGAGGATACAACAGAATTCAAG
>VZRI01004523.1:17412-72917 GCA_013397515.1 Upupa epops
CCAAGGGAGGTAGAGAGTTAGGAGCTCACCTCTGTCTGGCATCTTCAAAGGTGATCAACTGCAAAAGTGGCTATGGAGGAGTTTCCCTCTGTTTTGTCCCACTGCCAATATTTGGAATGAGCTGTGTCTGAGCCCTCAGTGAAAGAGGGGAAGGCTGCAGGTTCACCCCCACCAAAGGGGTCTGCAGCTGTGGAGAGCAATTTGTCTTCTCGGCCTCCACTGCCAGGAGCTAGGGCGAGCCTGGTGCAGGCCACAGTCCAAAAGGTCCACTCTCTCTATGTTCAAGTTCCCATGCAAAAGAAGGCTGTGGCTACCCCTGCAAAAGAACTGCAGTTATGCTTAGGCTCTTTTGTGTTCTTCACACTGCTCTTCAGTGGCAAGGGGTTGTGGGCCAGGGAGATGGGAGGGTGGGGGAAGCCCTCTTATAGAGGAGCTCTCTGTCTCCCAAGATGTATTGGAGGAGAAGTAGGAGAAAGGTGAAGATGGCGCAGAAGACAATGAATAAAGATGAAGAAGCAGGAAGTACCTTCCGTTTTATAGACTCGGTCCACTAATCACCTGTAGAATCCACACACTGACTAAGGAGGTCTGCTAGGAAAGCTACCTCCGGCATCAAAACAAAATGCTTTTTCAGCATAAAAGCACCACAACTAATACTTGGAAATTTGGTGATTTTCAAACCGTGACAGACAGATTGGCTGTGGCCCTTAGTGCCCTGGTCTGGCTGCTGTGATGATGTTAGGTCATGGGCTGGGCTGGATGAGCTCTGAGAGCTTTTCCAGCCTCAGTAGTTCTGGGATTCTATGATCTCCATTTTCTCAAGAGCATGTTAGGGCAAAAATGCAAAATTTAGTTCAGGAGAAGTCTAACATGGCTTTTTGGGCTAAGGACATTTCACCCACATGTTCTTGAATAAAATTCTAATTAAAGGTGTTAACTCACTTAAGATTCTACCAAATCAATATGGTTTCAGCTGTGAATTATTTCACACTGCTGTTGTCTGACTGATGACAGTTTTTCGGTGCTGGGTTGTTGCTGGCACCTTTTGGGAGTTCTGTCTCTGCACTCTATGGAACGTGGTTACTTGAGATGCTTAGGAGCAGAAGTTCAATCAGCTTCCCAAGAGCATTAATGGAAGGTGTGCACTATAACCTCTGGCAGAGTTCACTGATTATTGCACTGTACAGAATCACAGAAAGTTGGAGGTTGGAAGAGACCTTGAATGATCATCCACTACACTCCCCTCTGCCATAGCAAGATCTCCTAGATCAGGTCACACAGGGCTGTGTCCAGGTGGGTTTTAAAAGTCTCAACCAGGACTACACAACCTGTCTTGGTAGCCAGTGCCAGGGCTCTGCCACCCTCACAGGGAAAAAGTTCTTTGTTATGTTTATGTGGAACCTCCTCTGCTCCAGCTTGCACCCTTGTCCCTGAGCAGAGCCTGGCTCCCTCCTCTTGACACCCTCTCTTTCCATATTTATGACTGTTAATGAGGTCACACCTCAGTCTCTTTCTCCAGTCGAATTGATCCAGCTCCATTAGTCTTTCCTCATCAGGGAGATGCTCCACCCCCTCGACCTTCCTTGTGTCTCTGCCCTGGACTCTCAAGCAGTTCTGTGTCCTTCTGGAACTGGGGGACCCAGAACTGGACACAGTCTTCCAGATGTGGTCTCACTAGGCCACAGTCGAGGGGGAGAATAACCTCTCTCAACTTATTAATTCTCCTCCTTCTTATCCACTATAGGCTGCCCCTGACCTTCTTGGCCACAAGGGCCCATTGCTGGCTCATGGTCATCCTTCCATCCACCAGTATCCTCAGGTTCCTTTCTCTATCTCTAGGACTTTTATATTGCTTCCTACCCTCCACCTCAGAGGGTTTGTTAGTTTAATTTGGATTTTGTAGTTTTGTGGTTGTTTTTTTGACTCTTCTAAATAGGCAAATTGGAATGGCGCTGTGGGGATGTGACAGGCTGGAAGCTGAAAACACACATGTGCTGATGCAGAGCTCTGCAGAGCTATTACATCCAAAGGGCATCTGCTTCTGGACTCTAGCGGTACAGATAGCATTTGCTTTGCTTCTTTATTACTTCTTCTTCCAGGCCTGAAGGGGCCCCAGGGAAAGTGGAGAGGGCTTGTGTGCCTTCAGTCTTGTCACACAAACACCACCACAGTGATTTGTGTAATGACTTGTGGCACTGCAGTGCAGTGAACCAAAGTCACCCTGCTTACACCCTCAATGCTTTCTGCCTAGGCAAGAGAATGCAGTGACAACACACATGGTTTCAAGCCTGCCTGGGTCAGAAATGGGATACGCGTCTGGTTATAGAAAGGCAGCACTCACAGAAAGCTGTGGGGTTTTTTTTGCTTCAGCCTTTGATTTTACCTTTGCTCCCTTCTTCTGTATATAGGCATCTCCTCGATGGTATTAGCCATGCTTTGGGGTAACAGAGCAACTTGTTTATCTGTGGAGTCTTCAGAAGAGTGGAATTACATTCTGGATGGCAACTTGGACTGTAGCCACATTTCTGGACATGGGCTAAAATATCCCCTGCTTGTTGCCCTCACTTTAGCTCTTATCAGTGGTGACAATGCTAGGAGCAGTAACACAGAAATATCTGTTGAAGCTGTTAGCATGTTATCCACCATGTCATCCCAATGTCTTGGGATGCAAATATTGTAAATGTTAGCCTGTGCTCACATTGCTCTCCTGGCTCTCCTGGCAAAGATTTGGTTCATTTCTATTGAAAGGGTGGGTAGAAGCCTAACCCCTTCTACTCCCATCAGCAGCACACAACTTCCATTTATTAAAAAATTATCTTCAAGAACAGATGGAGCACAGTGTCTGGATTCCCCAGGGCTTTCAGTGTTCAGCTTTGGGAGCTGGTGAGGAGGACTGCCATGCTATTGGTTTAATAGGAGTTGCAGTATTTGCTGGCACAGCTCTGGGCATGGTAGCTCAGACTGGGGGGCATGTGGGGCTAGAAGCTACTACAGAGAATAGAGAAGGGCTTCCCACCGGCAGACAGGGATATGCTGCATTTTAATTCTTGTTTTCATAATGCGAGTTTGAAATCTTTTGTCTCTCTGGGCTCAGGAGCAGGGTGCACTGCCTGTAACAATAACCCTGCATGTAGACTTTGTACTGTCCCCATGACCTTTAGGCTGAAGGACAGTACAAGCTGGTGACTTGCCAGTCGTGCCATGTGTAATTTGTGTCATAAGGGGAATCTTCTGGAAAGAGAAAGAGATTTTAATTAGGATAGAATTCCTCCAGAATAAATATGTCTGTATATTAGTGTCACATTGTCCCTTCTCTGCACTACACAGGATTATGTACTGTGAAATAAGAGAGGTTATTTAGAAAAACAAAACCAGATGTATTTCTGTACATCCCAGTCAATTTCTTTTCAGGAATTTGCAGACCCACATTTCATTCACATGTGTAAAAATGCCACCTGTGTGTCCTCACAGGTCCTGGGAGTAGGAAGAATGGATCATGGAAGTGGGAATGCTGGGTGAGAACAGTTCCTTTCAATGACTAACCTACTATACAGCAACTGCTGCGGACACTCAGTAAACCTTGTCCATCACACCCAGACTCTGTATTTTTTAAAGCAGGTGCTATAAAAAGACATGAGGGTGGAATATGGAACATGATCCAGTATGGCATCCAGGCCCTTGGAGACAGCAAGAGGGACTCAGAGAACTAATGTGTAAAGAGAGCTTCTGTGCAGTGGTCACGGGTGATGTGTCTGTACACTAAAAGTGGGGTGAAAAAGGGTAAGGAGGTATGCAAAGCTGATACTGATTGAAATGCCATTACTTTGGCCATGTTATTCAAGAGCAATTTATCTGTGAGAAAATATGACGCTGGTAATGCAGCCAAATCCTTTGAAAGCTGCAGAGCCAGCTGCACAGGCTTGCCTAAGGCTTGGAGGATGCCATCTGAGCACGCTACAAGGAAATGTCTATTTAAATGAAATGGAAAAAATAGTAGTTCATGAATATCAGGCACTCTGTGTCCTGACAGAATCTTGTTAAGCATTGAGGGTCCAATTCTTCAGTTCTTTTTTGTCCTCTTTTAGACTGCTGACCCATTCAGTGGAGACACAGAGTAGGAAGCAACATTCATACTCATTCATGAATTATCCCTGAAATTGAGCTTTATGGATTGTCCCATATTTCAAAGACTCATTCATGGGTACATGGACTGTGATTCAGCCACAAGCACAATGAGGTACCTCTTGTTAAACTGTAGTGTCATGTGCTGAGGCAAACAACAGACACATTCTGTTAGCCCCTCTGCCTCCCCAAAAGGAGAAAAGAGGGAATGAGAGAGACTTATGGATTGGAAAAGAAATGCAACAGCTTTAATGAAAACAATGCTAATATGAAACACATACAAAACCTGCACCCAACCCCCTGCTGGCAATTCCATCTCCATCAGCACTGAGGCAGGTGCTGTGAAACTGCCAGACTGGACTCGGCAGCAGACAGGGACTGGACATAGGAGCCGGATTTAGGAATGCAGGGTTTGGCATTGAAGGCAGAATGGACAGAGTCCTCCTCAGATGCTGCTCAAGAGGGAAAAGGGACAAAGAGGTCAGCAGAAGAGTGAAGAGAGTTGACCCTTGTGGTCTCTCAGTTTTACACCACAAACAATGTCTATGGGGTGGATATCCTGTTGGTCACCAGTTCTGTCCACTCCTCCCTGCAGGTTCAGCCTTGCATTTACTGCTCTGCCAACGAGTCAGACAAGACATAGCAGCGAACTTCGTTCTAACAGGAGCAAGTGTCAGCAAGAACCTTCTGCATGCCAACCCATGCTGGTAACTGCAAACATCAGGTGTTACCACTTGTAGGAGCAACCACTGTCTGCACAAACAAGCTGCTGACTTCACAAAGGGCAGTTATAAGAAACTGAGCTGAAAGATGAAATCACTGAACAGAGTGAGTTTTGTTCTAACCCAAACCAGGACATGCAGGTACAAAGGTTGTCTCTAAGTGATCTATCATCCCATCTTATAATAATCACTGGAGAGAAATAATTAGCTGAAGTGGTACTGCTACCTCTACAGTGATTTGGATGCCAGTGTACCATGAAGGAATGTATGCCTGAGGAGTCCCTACTTCTTACCCCTGAAGCTAAGGACACCTCTAGATGCCTACTGTAAGGTTAAGGGCAATGAATACAGCATTGTTTTAAGAAGGTTAGCACGGGTTGTCTGGATCACCCCAAGACATCCAAGTCTGCCTTCACAGCTCTTCCTTTTTGTGTTGTCTGTGATGGGTTCTCAGTTTCCGACTCCAATCTCTCTTTTCCATCAAAGCACCCTTGTCATTTCAAATTTTCTCTCATACCACTTGCTGACTGCAGACAGCATAGCAGCTCCTGAACGTACCCAGCAGTACAGTACAGCAGCCTCCTGAAGTGCCCGTGTCCTGTGAATCATGAGACAAGCTCTGCTGTGAAGTAGCCCTGTTTTGTGAGGTGATACTGGAATGACAGTGCAGCTGTCATTAATAATTGCTTTTTAGGAAATTACAGTTCACAGAAGCAAAAATGGACTGATAGGAGCATAGTGGTTTCAAACAACTTTTTCCCAGAGGAGCTCTTTGATCTGTGACAATCTAGGAGGTGGAGCCGGCATGACCAGCTAACAGCAATGGCATGGTCAGTAGGGCTGAGGATGTAATTCTCCCCCTGTACTGGGCACTGGTGAGGCCTCACCTCTAGTACTGTGCCCAGTTCTGGACACCTCACTTCAAGAAACAGATTGCAGAGCTGGAGTAGATCCAGAGGAGCAAAGAGGTTGGGGAAGGGCCTGAAGGGAAAGACTGATGAGAAGAGGCTGAGGGAGCTGGGGGTGTTTAGCCTGGAGAAGAGCAGACTCAGGGAGGACCTTCGCTTTTTCTACAACAGCCTGAAGGGAGGTTGTAGTCAGATAGGGTTTGGGCTCTTCTCCCAGGCAATTAGCACCAGAACAAGAGGGCAGGGTCTGAAGCTGCCAGGGGAGGCTTAGGTTGGATGTTAGGAAGCCTTTCCTCAAGGAAAGGGTGATGAGACCCTGGAATGGACTGCTCAGGGCAGTGGTGGAGTCTCCATGCTTGGAGGTGTTTAAGGACAAACTGGCTGTGGCCCTTAGTGCTCTGGTCTAGCTGCTGTGGTGATGTTAGGTCATGGGCTGGATGAGATTAGAGGGCTTTCCCAGTCTCAATAATTCTGGGATGCTGTGAATGACATGTTCTGTATCATAGGATTACTGTAGTTAGATTGGGAGATTGAACTTCAATCTCCTACATATGAAGTATTCGCTATCAGTTAGTCAGTAAGTGTGGAAAAGGGAATGTCTTGCTTTTGCAGAAAACTTTGGGAGGTGTCAGCACCACTTGGATCTGAATAGAAATGTTTCCTGTAAACAAATGTGAAAAAAATGTGAAAAAAGAAAACTGTTCCTGCCCATCAGACCTCAGGAAAGGGACTAATAAATGTAAAAGCACTTAGATGAGCAGTGGAATTCAAACTTTGACTGACATGAACGAGTTACATTTTAAAAGTTCCATCTCTAAAATAAAATAATACAATCCCCTTGCTACAGATTCAGTGCCAGGTGAATACAGTTTGCACTGTTCCATTCTTTGCTGCAGCAAATCCAAGTTTCTCAAGTATTGCTCTGAAAGCTTCCTTGGATGCTACTGGAAAGTAAAACCAATGGTGTCTAAAGCACACTGAGCCTTGCAGCAAGATGCTGCTTGGCTGGAGCTGCACACAAGTGGTGGCTGGGCTTTCTGCTGCAAGTAACACAGCCAGCTTTGGATGGCAGGGACAGCTGAATTTGTGTTTGCAACACCACTTTGCCCCAAAGAGTCCAAGCGCTGTGCATTGCCTTTGGAACAGATGAGGTGAAATACTACAACAGCACAAGATTTAGGATTGTTTGGTCTTTTTTGTAAACATGCTAAAGACCTTTTTGTGAGTGGTAGTAGCCAGTAGTCCCTTCAGTCATCATTCAGTGCTGTAACTAGTTGTGAGGGCTTTTGACAGGATTGGTGATTCACCCATTGATTTTACGTTGGTTATTTTGCATCTGAAGGGTGCTTGAGCGTGAACTGTCACGTTATTCAGTTCATTATTCTCACAGTGTCCTGTGAGACCACTGGCTGTTTTCTCGAAGGTGAAAGAAGACAATGTCTCACAGATTTTAGACAAGTCTCTTGTCATCTCCTCATCTGTGATTGGCAGTACTGGGCAGCAGGAAAACACATGTAAACATCACCATCGATTGCAACCATCGCTTTGCTTGCATTAGGGGCTCACTGATCTGTCTAAATCCCCAGGGTCCACCTACAATATTCTCTGCTTAAAGGATTTTGGCAAGATTATGTATGTCTTTCTGAGAGTTTTGTTTGTGTCAGGGAGCTGGGGCTGTGGGGTAACAGTGTCTGCTGTCCCAAGAGTGTCAACAGTCCAGACTGAATGATAAAAGACCAGTGGCAAATTAGGACATGAACTTCTGTCTGTGGGACCGGCAGCTAGTTCTTCATGGCAAAGGAATACAGCTAATCATCACCAGTTTGTAAACTCCTGTCCTCTCTCCTTACTGGCACCCACTCACAGTCTGCCTACAGCTTTGTGAGGCATTCTCACCGTGTCTCATGGCCTAGTCTCCAAATAGTGCCACTACGTATAGAAAGGTCTGAGTATAAAAGAAGAGGAGATAGATAAAGAGCCAAACAGCCAGGGGTGCAGCAGGGGCTGCAACCTCCTGCTGCTGCCAGTACACAGGCTGATCTCAGCCCAGAGACAGCAGCTGCCACTGGTCACACCAGAGCTGGCCTGGCTCAAGGTGCACTTTCCCTGCCTACATTTTATCTCCCTTGCTGCATACTTAATTAAGAAAAGCAGCTTCCATGCTAGTGTGTCTATGCCAATTCTTACCACACAAAGATTTTTACCAGTTAAGAACATGGTTGTATTCTCCTGCATCAACTCTAGTCCCCAGGAAAACTCTGGTCTTCTGTTTTCCAAGCTCAAATAATTAGGAAGCTGGATATTAAGAAAAAATAGATAGGAAGCTGGGAAATATATCAAGAGAAAGAAAAAAACATGAAGGCCAGCTAAGATCCAACAGTAATGTGTCTGTATTTCTTTTACTGCCGTTCTTATGAGCACCCCTAGAAACATGCCTGCCTCATGGAAGCTGGATTTGTATTTCAAGGAATGTTTGTGCATTACTCATATGCTATAAATACTTGTCTGCTGCACCAGCTCTGCTGGATGAGTTCATCCATCTTCTCTGAACCCTCCTAGCTTGTGCTCTTTGCCTTTGGATTTGATGTCCTGCCTTGCCCTCTCATAGACATAGAAAGGCTGAGGTCTTACAGTGTTTCTGCTGTTTCAATAACATTGTTATCTGGTGCCAATTAAAATGAGGTTTTTTTGTGGGGTTTAAGACTGACGTGTCCCTTCAGGTTGTGTCAGTGACTAATTTGAAACCTGTCTACTCACATGCAAGGTGCTGGCTTGAGAGGATCAGTAACAGTCACAAGACTTCTGTTTGTAGACATAGCCCAGAGTTCTGAGGGGACATAAGATGGAAGAGACTGCAGATACAAGAGCTAATGATACCATCTCATGGCTCATTGCCCTCTTCTTTCCAGTTTCACATGGCACATTAACAGCAAAAATACCTATGTGTGGCATCCAGCACCTATGCCTGGCAAAAGTACCTGGGGTCGATAGTGAAAATATCTTTTTAGGGTAGACCACAGTCAACCTTGGAATAAAATTCCTGGTTTTGATGCCAGATTAAAGTCAGTTGTACTACTGACTTACTTTATTACAATTTCATTGTCCTCTCTGCACTTCCTTCTGTGCTCCCTCATCTTGAATATTGCTCTAATAGTCAAGCACGTTCTTTGTATCTGCAAGGAGAAACACTCACTGAGGCAGGCAGTCTTAAAAGCTCAGGAAAGAGTTCAAACTAATTTTGTTGGCTACCCTACAGTGTGGAGTCTGGGTTGGATAATCACAAGAATTTGCCCTAGAAAAATTGTTCTTGAGCAATCTGCTCCATTGATCCCCTCTTTGAAGCTACAGCTTTGGGAAGAACTTGTTCTAAAACTTGGCTGAAGATAAGGAAAGACTCAGGAAAAAATGTGCCCCATCACAGTTTGTACAGCCCGATGATATGGCATGGCTAGAAGATTTACATGGAAGCTAAGCTCTGTATAAATTGACCCAATACTCATATAAATGTTTTAACTTCTTTGATTAATTACAATTGTTTACATAATTCTACAGTGATGGAGAAGTTCAGATTCATTAATTTAAACTCCTCCTAACTATGAAAGATATAGATTATGAATCTGAATCTTATGCTTTGGATTCACTTCTGTTCCATGTAATTAATGCCAGAATTAATTCCCAGGGAACACAATGCCAGTGTGGACTACTATTTCCACAGTAAGAGCACAGAGAATTTATGAAGAGGCCACTGAAAGACAACTCTCCTCAGTCTCTCTCACTGACTGTCAGGGTTTTGGAAATGCTATTAGATGGGACACTCTGAACAACCTCCCCTGCAGCTGCACACTTTTCCTGAGTAAAGACTACAGTGGTTCTGACTGCTTCCTTGTCCTGAATTCTCTTAGCTTTATTAAAGGGAAATAACTTGAACTGGAATAATACTCTGAGTGGCCTTTTCAAGGATCAAAATACTTACTCCTTTTCCCAATCTCCCCTCTGCTCTTCCGGTGGACAAGGAGAGGAGCTGTGTATCAGACTTCTGCTTTCCTCTGTCCTGATGCCTGTTCTCATCATTTACTGACTAACTTTGTAAAGTCCAGGGCAGACAGTAATGATGCTGCAAAGACAATGAGGCTTCTTCTGTCTTTTCTGATCAATACTGTGAAGATTAAATCATATCTAGATGGTGTCAGGAGGATGGAGCCAGGCTCTTCTCAATGTCATCTAGTGATAGGACAAGGGGCAATAGGTGCAAGCTAGAACAGAGAAGGTTCCATATGAATATCAGAAGGAACTTCTTCACAGTGAGGGTAACGGAGCATTGGAACAGGCTGCCCAGGGGGGTTATGGAGTCTCCTTCTCTGGAGACATTCAAGACCCGCCTGGATGTGTTCCTGTGCAACTTGGTCTAGGTGATCCTGCTGTAGCAGGGGAATTGGACTAGATGATCTTTCGAGGTTCCTTCTGATCCCTAATGGTTGTATGTTTTTTGGTGTTGATTTTTTACTTTTTAAGCAAAAGAATGTTAGGCTAATTTCTGAATCTGGGATATTTCAAGAAGTTCAAAAGCACAGAAATATTTAGTCTCCATGTTAGACTTTGCACCATGAATAAAATAACTTCCAATTGTGTGGGAATGCTTAATTTCCTTCAAGACAGTTTTAGGGATATTAGTTTTTGAAGAGGCAGAAAATTCAACTTCACCACTGAAATAAACTTGTGATTATATAGAACACTGGAAAACAGTGGGGCTTATTTTCTTATTGGGGTTGTATTCAACGTGGAGGAGCATCACAGCAAAAATGTGGTGATAACAGCTTGTGCTGCTCTCTGCATTAAGAAAAGGAGGTTGATGGGAGACCATATTGTTTTTTACATTTACCTGAGAGAAGGGCATAGGAAGGTGGGAGTCAGTCTCTTCTCCTAAGTCATGAGCCATAGCACAAGAGGAAATAGCCTCACGTTATGCCAGAGGAGGGATGGATTGGACGTCAGGAACAATTTCTTCCCTGACAGGTTGGTCAGGGGTTGGAAGAGGCTGCCCAGGGAGAGGGTGGGGTCATCATCCCTGAAGGGGTTAAAAAAAGGTGTAGATGTGACCCTAGAGAATAGGCTTTAAAAGGCAGGGTGGGATTTGATTGACAGTTGGACTGGATGATCTTGCAGGTCTCTTCTAACCTTAATTAGATTCTGTGATCCTTCCAAATTTGAGAATAAAATCCAATGTTGCTCTTCTCCAAACAAATAACCTTTCACAATTTTCCCTTTTATACCCTTGTGTATAGAATTCAACTTGAATAAAACATGCAGAATTAATTGTGTTGCTTGTTTACGTTTTGTGCAAAGGCTGGATGTGCCCAGGAATTTTAGATGTGTTGAATATGCAATGAAATTTACATTGTGTCAGTTTAGGGACAAAGTTTAGACTTTTAACCTGTAAAGTCCTTGAGATAAGGGATTTTCAAGATTTTTTTTTAAAATTCTGTGTAAATAGTTAATTTCAAATAATTGTCTCTAAGTATTGACAACACAAGAACTGCAATGTAGATTTCTGTGTAGCCTGGCAGCAAAACTGACAGAAGGACAAATGAAATTGTCACCCCTCAAGTTGAGCAAAACATAAAAAGGAAGCAAATGACACAAATGATGACAACTAGCTTAGCTTCTAGAGAACATACTTTCTGCTTTAAAATCTGAGCACAATCTGTAAGTTTAATTTGTGTTTTTCTCCAGATTGAGTTTGAGAAGTTGGAGAAGAAAAATTTGAACACTTCCAGGGATGGAGCAGCCACAACCTCCCTGGACAACCTGTTCCAAGGCCTCAGCACCCTCACAGGGAGGAATTTCTTCCCAATTATCTCACATAAATCTCCACTTTTTTAGCTTGAAATCATCCCCCTTGTTCTGACTGGAGTCCCTCATTAGAAGTCCCTATCCAGCTTTCCTGTAGCCCTTTCAGGTACTGGAAGTTGCTATAAGATACCCTCCGTGCCTTCTCTTCTCCAGGCTGAACAGCCCCAACTCCCTCAGCCTAGCTCCAGCTCTCTGATCATCCCTCCTGCCCTCACACATACCTGAGTCACACGTCTCAGATATAACACTGTCACCCACACCTGAATGAAAATTTGGTGAAGACTGGTCCTTTAATTTTAGAAATCATACCAATGTAAGTGTGGTGGGATAAAAGATTAAGGAAGGATTATGAGGAGCAGTTGTTACAGTCCTGGGAGCAGCTGACACACACAGAAGCAGCAGTCTAAGTACCTACAGAGAACCCCTCTACTCTACAGTCTCCAGGGAATTGTATATGCTTTAACTTCTGACCTATGAAGAGGAGACCCAGCAGTGAAACAGCTTGTATGTTACTGGAAAACAGAGTTATTCACCGTATGACCCAATCCCACAGAATGGAATGCTGTTCCTGTGTTTGCTTTTGACAAGCAGCAAGGACATGATAGAGAAACTCTTGTCACTGAGTCAACAAAACTTGACATCAATTGAGGAAAGAATCTCAAAGACTTTAGCATTGAGGAATTTTGGAATTTCATTACATCAAGCTTCGGAAGGATCTCTGTCATGTTATCCCTCTGAGTGGAGAAAGGAGTCCTGAAGAGCTCCCTGCACACAGCACAGGCAGGAGAGACTTTTCCAGTAACAGATAGAAGAGATGTTAGTTGCAGCCCTGGGGCTACTTTGATTAATATGTCCAGGCAGTTTGTTCGACCAAGTCAGTGGAAGATGGCTCTGTAAGAGTCTGTAGAGCTTGCAGCTCCACTCCAGCAGATAACCTAGTCTTTTTCTTTCCTAAACATCACCCTTACTCTTATCCAGTTTACTATGAGTATGCTACACCACAAGGATTTAAAATTCATGTTGTGTGAACTATTTAAGTAGAGGGATAAAAGCAAATTCTAAAGGGATGAAATTCAGTGTCAGAGATGTGGACAAACTCAGCTAGATATCTGTCTTTGATAACCCTTCCTAGGCAGGGCAACACCTATACCTACTGCCTGCACTGATGCCTTGGAGATGGGACTGGAGAAAAGGGTCGAAGGACTATCTACAGGGAGACAACTGTGGGTTGTTTTGGGGGGTTCCCTGTCAGACTGGGAGGAAGTCATGAGTGCAGCTCTAACTCTGGTCCTGTTTAATGTGTTCGTTAATGACATTTAGGACAGAGAAGATTCCTACAAGAAAAAAGGATCAAGTTGTAATGTATAAATAAAAGGAATAAGATTAGATTTAACAGTACGAAGTGCAAGCTCCTGTATTTAGGGAATACTAACAGCAGGATCTTGTAATAACCAAAAATGAGACAAAAAAAGAAACCAGAAATATCTGTATTTGTAATGGAGGAAAAAAAAATCACTTAGGATATGGAAAGACATCAAATATTTTCCAGTAAAGACTTCCATAGGGATTACCTCCTCTATAGGGGTATATTTCACTGTATACATCCCTCTGCAAGGCACTAGTGAGACCTTTCCTGCAGACTGGATGTTGTGCTGGTCACACATAAACAAGTATTGATGAGGCTCTGGACAGTGTGTCTAGTTGGAGGTGTCCCTGCTTGTTATAGGCTGGGTGGACTAGATGACCTTTAGAGGTCCCTTCGAACCCAACACATTCTATGATTCTATGAATATTGCTGTTTTTCCAGTGTTCTGACACTGGGCTGTCTATGTGCCTGGAGGAATGCATGCATCCTCTGGGCTGTAGGAGACAGGAAGTTATCATGGTGCAGAAATTGTTGTGGTTTGGAGGGGTTTCAAAGTTTTCTGGCATTAATTATAGATTCAAGTACTTTTTATGAGTAGTCTCCTCAAAGTATTTGTGCTACATTTTTATTTTGATAATAAAAGTTGAAGCAACCTTACCTTCATGAGGAATACCATGTGGGAGAAGTGAAACAAATATTTCTCATTTCACATATGGCTATGAACTCACATAAAGTAACAGATACACAACTAACTTACTATTTTAGAGTGGCTACTTATTATTCTAATTAATTTAGATATTAAAATGAACTTACACAAGATGTGTGGCTAGATTTAGATATACTGGATGTACTGGATCAAATGCTTTGGAAAAGAGAATTTATGCAGTTAATTGGCATAGATCTATGGGATGACACTTCAAGTCTTTTAAGAGTTCTGTGGCAGTGCATCATCTTATGAAATTAATTTTTAGGGATGCATGGTTCATGGAAACACTGTAAGAACAGAACCAGATATTGATTGCCTTTTGTTTTTTTGCAAAGAAGTTGATCTGGAAGTGATAAGCAAAATAACAAATAGAGTTATAAGATCTTTGAAATTACAAGATTTCTTCTCAGTTCATTGCTTTTTGTTTTCTTTCCCTGCCTCTTCTTTAATATCATATAGTAAAAAGAAGTTTAGAAGCTTGATTAGAGTGGAAGAGAAGATACATAGTATGTCCATATCAATTATTATAGTGTTTTCCAGGACCAAAGACTAAAAATTGGTACTTGGAGGTGCCATACTGACTACTGATACTGAATTATCAGCTTACTCCATCAAACACTGTACACTACCTCTCAGTCTGTTTCATAGCTACTAGTTGAGGACACTAAGAAAAACGAGCAGTTGCCCCAAATGTCAATATTTTCAGATAGCAAATTTAGCCCTTGAGTTTTTCCATGTAAACAGAAAATTTTTCCAGTCTAAGAATTCTCCTTGGTTTACATTCTATACATCACTTGTTTATTTAGCCTAAAGGAGAGTTAAGCAAAGCTAGAAAATCTCAAAACATATTGTCCTTTTTTTTCAGCTTACAGAGAAAAAAATCCCATTTTAAAAGAGTGTTTTTCCTTCCAAGGACCTTGTTGCTTACTCCATAAAGCCCAAATTAAGCTTGCACTTTGCTGTATAGGTGAAAAGCTGTGCCTTCAGATGACATAGATTATAGAGCAACTCAGCACTTTCCAGATTTAATCCTGATAGACGGAAGCAGGTGTATGCCATGCAACCTAACCTTGGAAAGATGACTCCACATGACTATTAATTTACACTTGATAGTTGTAAGGTAAAGCAAGGATTAATTAAGGAACTTCTAGAAAAGGCATACAATGTTCAGGTGAAATGTGGATCCAGTAATAAGCTGACAAGGAATAGGTCAGCCAGTTTAGGTTATTATTGTATTTTTTTTCTAAAACATTCAAGAGACTGTAGAGCTTTGCAGTGAAATGTGCTCTGTGAGCACCTGAATGTAATGTGTCCCAGGTGCTGGTTTACTACAGTGCGCTGTGAGAGTCCTAGAGGCTGGAAGCAGAGCAGGATTTGGTTATGAACCTGTGGAAAATTGTTTCCTGCTGCCGGTGAAATTGAAATAATTGGGCAGGATCCAAAAAACCTTCTCTCACATTTATTTTCTGCCAGGGTGCAGATTAATGGACTCTCTTACTCTTAGTAGGAACCCTGATGGTGTGTGAGCAATAACAGCACCTGCAGGTGAGTGTCCAGGGTCTGGTCTGGACCAACCAATAGACAAGTGACAGATGCTTTCTACTGATCCCTCTCCCTTCCCAAAGGAAAAAATAAAGGCAATAAAGAAGGAAGACTTATAGATTGGAAAAGAAAACTAAAAATAGCTTTAATTAAAATAATACTAAAATAAAAAGGAATACACACAAATATACACAAACCCAATGTCAAACACAACCCCTGCCGAATGCAGTTATATCACGGTCACAAGTGCTATGGGCAGGTGCTGGAAAATTCTCATACTGGATTCAGCGGCACTCTGGAACTGAATTTAGTAGCTGGATTCTAGAACTAGGTTCATAAATTCAAAGAGTGGAACTGAAGACAGAATGGACAGAATCCTTCTCCAAATCTGGCCACTGAAGAAGAGTACCTTTTCGTCCCTCAGCTTTACAGTGAACGTGATGTATATGGAATGCAATGCCTTGTTGGTCAGTCACCAGTCCTGTTCACTCTTCCCCACAAGTGTGACCTTTGTACTTACTTCTTCATAGATTCACAGATTCATAGAAGGGTTCAGATTGGAAGGGACCATAAAGGTCACTTATTCCAACCCCCCTGCCATTAGCAGGGACATCCCCCACTAGTCCAGGGTGCTCAAGTCCCCAGCCAGTCTGGCCTTGGACACTTCCAGGGAGGGGGCAACCACAACCTCCTTGGGCAACTTGTTCCAGTGCCTCAACACCCTCCTTGTGAAGGACTTCCTCCTGACCTCCAGTGTAAACCTCCCCTCTTCCAGCTTGAAACCATTCCCCCTGGTCCTGCCACTCAAAGCCCTTGGAGAAAAGCCCAGCTTTTCTGTAGCTCCCTTAAGGTACTGGATCTATAAGATCTCCCTGCAGTCTCATCTTCTCCAGACTGAACAGCCTCAACTCTGTCAGCCTGTCACTATTGGAGAGGTGCTCCAGCCCTCCAATCATTCCTGTGGTCCTTCTCTGGACACGTCTTAACAGTTCAGTATCTTTCTTGTGTTGGGGGCTCCAAAATGGGACACAACACTGCAGATGAGATCTCACAAGAGTAGAATAGAGGGGGAGGATCACCTCCCTTGACCTACTGCTTCTCTTGATGCAACCCAGGATGCAGTTGGCTTTCTGGGCTGCAAGCGAACATTGCCAGCTCATGTTGTGTTTTCTGGCAACTAACACCCTCAAGTTGTTCTCCTCAAGGCTGCTCTCAGTCTGTTCACCACCCAGCCTGTATTTGTGCCTGGGATTGCCTCAACCCAGGTGCAGGACCTTGCACTTGGCCTTGTGGAATCTCAGGAGGTTAGAACTGGCCCACTTCTCCAGCCTGTCCTGGTCCCTCTAGATGGCATCCCTTTCCTCCAGCATGTCCACCACACCACACAGCTTGGTGTCATTGGCAGACTTGCTAGGAAGGCCCTGCTCCATCCCTAGCCTTCCTCTTGTTACTGATGGATGCAAAGAAGCCCTTCTCGTTTCCCTTTATCCCCCTGGACAGATTTAATTCTCTCTGCTCTTGCTTTTCTAATCTCTGTCCTGGCTACAGAGGCAAGTTCTCGGTACTCCTCTCAGTCAGCCAGTCCCTGCTTCCACTGCCTATAGACTTTCTTCTTGTGCCCAAGTGATTCCAGGAGCACCTTGTTTATCCATGCTGACCTCTTGGCATTCTCACCCACCTTCTTCTTTCTTGGAGCACACTGCTCCTGAGCTTGGGGGAGTTGGTAACCTTGAATAATGAACAGCTCTCTTGGGCACCTCTTCCTTCCAGGGCTTCATCCCATGATACCCTGCCAAGTAGATCCCTGAGGAGGGTGAAGTCAGCTCTCTTGAAGTCCAGGGTTGCAAGCTTACTACACATCGTCTGAGGTATACAAACAAACTTAAATTCAACAATTTCATAATCACTGCAGCCGAGACTGGCCTTTAGCTTTACTTCACTCACCAGCCCCTCCTTGCTGGTGAGGACAAGGTCCAGGACAGAACCTTTTCATGTAGGTTCCTCTATCACTTGGATGAGAAAGTTATCCTCAACACACTCCAGGAACCCCCTAGATTGCTGGTGTTGGGCTGTGTTGACCTTCCAACAGATATCTTTGTGATTGAAATCCCCCAGGAGGACCAGGGTTTGTGAACTTGAAGCTGTTCTTACCTGTTTATAAAGAGGCTCAACCTCCAGACCTTTCTGATCAGCTGGCCTGTAGCAAACCCCCACTGTGATCTCCCCTTTCCCCTTTATGACCCTTTCATTCACTGCACCCCAACATAGTACACAAGATCTGCTGTGACCTTGGTCTTCATTGGAGTGGGTTTACGCAAGAGCCTTTCTGCACTCCAAGCCCTGGTGTAAACTTCAACCTTCTCTTTCTCATCTGCTCTCAGGCACTGCAGTCTTCCACATCACACTGACTGGACTGTGCTCACTGGTTCTCGTTGGTAGAAGTAAGCCGTTAGAGGGAGAACTACATTTTATGGCCCTTTTGGTCACCTCTTAGTTTGTCTCTCAGGAAACATCCTTGGTTTTCTGTTCCATCTCTCGGGTGGAAATTTATAAACCATCCTTTCTAGTCTTATGGTTAGTGAACAGAAGGACAAATGCTTTCAGTTGCAGTTACCCATTGTAACCACACAACTTTGCCAGGAGTTTCTTTTACGTAGTAATACATGATGATAGGTATTCAAATGTCAGTCTAAAACATCCACGTGTCATATAACACAAAGTATGAGCGCTCAGCCAGGGCAGACGAACTGCCCCTTTAGGAGTGAATGAAGCACAAGACCACTAGGTTGACTTGCAGAACCCCTCAGCACCCAGGTGAGCAAAGCTCAGGAATGGGCTGTAAATGGTTCCTAGACTCTGTGGAGAGAGGGGCAGCACTGAGACCACAATTTCCATATGCCCTAGCAGCTGTATGGTAGAAAAGAGCACTTTCATGATGTGTTTTTATCCAGTATTGAAAACTTTGAACACTCAGATGCAGTCAACAGTTAACCCCCAGTCTAAGAAATAAACTGGTTTGTCTGATCTTTGAAATTATTTTATTTTTTTCAATTGTGTATTTTTAAAAACTGTCCTAGTGTCTTTAATCTTAGATCCTTACTTCTTTATTAACAGGGTTATTAAACCTGAGAAACAGCTCAGCCAGAGAAATACATACAGTGGTAAAGCAGTATTTGACCTAAGATAATGAGAAAGTATGTCCATTCAGTAATTTGGTTTCAGGTAACTTAAACACTACTGCCTGGGTATGGGTCTATTTGCAGTGAATGCAGTGGCACTGGAGCTGCTCACTCAGGCCTGTTGCATACAGTAAATCTAACTGAAAGAAACTAGAGTAATATTTTGCCAGCAGTGGGTTTATAGATGATTCCTAGCTATATAGAAAACCCCAATGTATTTGCAGGAACAAGAAAAAACTACCCCTATAACATTAAAGTTCAAAAAGAGTATTTTAACTAATAAATATTATATTTGAGGGTAAATATTGGAGAATTTTAGGTTGTCAGTTAAATTATAATTGCTTTTTACTATTTAAGGGTTAGTCATATCAGTCCTAAAATTCCAATACTTGGTAAGAATATTTGAAAACATTAAAAAAGGTGCTCATCAGGTAAGAAAGCCTTTGAAATATCTCCAGATTCCTGGAAAGATGTGAAGCAATACAATAAATTAAGAAAAGATTGTTCCTAGTCTTCATAATCCAGAAAGGCATAGGAAGCTGCTCTTTTTTGATCTCAAGTAGCAAAGAAAGTAAGCATATTTGAAAAGGATTGAGCATAGAATGAGCATATTAATATGAACATAAACACCTGTGTATAAGTACAAAATTATAAATGTATTAATATCATATATAATGTGTATAATTATATTGTAGTAATATGTAATTATAGATAATGATATAACAATGTATATAAAATACTGTATTAATTATTTATATTAAATCTGAAAGTGAAAAATTAGTACACAAAGGATGAAACCTATAGAAATATTAACATCCATGGAACCACACAAAGAAATGAAGATTCAATTTAACAAATGCAACAATTAACCTTTATTGTCTTGATCCTGGAGTAAACTAAGAATGTTTAGAATCAAGGTACTTCGGGCTAGTTTTTTGCTTGGAAAAATGTCTCCAGAGTGTATAAAAGAGCAATGTGTTAAATTCAGCAATTAGTGACTCAGGAAAGCCTCACCATGCTGTTTGAAATAATCTGTAGCATGAAGACTATTGTACTGCAAAGAGTGCAGTAACAAAAAGCAGCTCAAGGGAGACGGGGTGTTTTTCTCTGATGGAACAAGAAAAAGGAAGCAAAGTTTTTGACACATAATGTGTTAGGAGTTTGCTTGCATCACCAACTCTGCCTTTCATTGTTGCTGTGACTTGGTCAGACATGTGAAGGCTTGAGAGGCTGGAAGTCTTGTTCCCTCTCGTGGGTCAGACACCAGGCAATGTGGCAGCTCCATGTACATCCCCTAGTATTAGGTCATAGATGTAGGTACTAACAGTAATACAGATGTGTATGGTAGGAGAAGGTAGTGAAGGCAGCAATATGTGCTGCTGAATCAGGTGTGGATTCCTGCAGAGCAGCTCTGGAGAAGCTAAAGCAGGCTGGTACCTGTGGTTATTGAGTCAGGGGTAGGATATGTCAAGGACAGGGCTAGTCATGTGGGAACTACAACAGGATAGCAAAATGCACTGTCCAGCCCTGACCAAACAGGCTCAGCCACAGAGGCTGGCATGTCTCAATCAGTGTTGGGCTACTTGAGTGTTGTTACTCTCTGTGTTACTGTCCCTTGTCATTATCTTTCTCAATTAAATTATGGTCCTACTGAGATGATCCTACCCGCTGAGCAGGCCACCAGTTGGTCCAGCACTGATACCTCCACCTGTCCACACCTTTCACACACATCTGCAGCCTCACCTGGCTCACAGGGAGGCGCAAGGTTTATGTGAGAAGCTACACAGAGATCTGGATTACCTTGGTCTCCTTGTCCTTAATTTTAGTCTGTCCAGTTGTCATCAGTGTCAGTGGAAAAAGGCCTCCACAATTTTCCATTATTCTGCACCTACAGTGTTTTGAAATCTAGTTATTACCATGGCTGCTCTCACTCTGCTAGGAAAAGCTAAACCACAGTGAGCAGTGCTTTGTGAATGGAGCAGCAGTGTCTGCTGGCAGACCTGCAGAGCCCCAGGACATGTGGAGGAGCCAGGACAGGCTCTATAGTTACCTGCAGGTTGGCTTTTCTATGCAAACATTGGTGTTTGGTGCACAGGCTCTGTTGCACAATGTGTCAGAGTCAGGCACCTTCACAGGCAGGAAAGCTGCTGAAAGTGCACTTGAGAGACTGCTGCAGTTTCCTCTTTGCTCTGCTTGGCTGGGAGAAAATGTGCCACTCTGGGTAATAGACTGTTTGGGTACCTCTCAACTCACACATTCTGTTTCACGAATTAGAAATGCACATGATATCCACACACAAGTCCTTGACCTTGGAGGAATGGCTGTGTGGGGAAAGCAGGCAGTTAGCTTTTTATACCGACTTGTAGGATAAGCAGCAAATCATTTGCAGCAGTGCTGCTGAGCTATAGGCAGAGAATGTTTCATACAATAGGACTTAGTAAGGCCTTAAGCTACCACAATCTTAGGAAAGCATGGAAATCAATCAAGGTTTCAGTTATTTTCTCTATTTGTTTGGAATAGAGCTTTTTTGGGCTCCCAGTCCCTCCAGGACTATCCCACTGCACTCTACTGAAGAAGCCAAAGTCTACTCTCTTGAAGTCCAGGGTAGCAAACTTGCTGGGTGCCCTCTTTGCTGCCTTAAGTACCTTGAATTCCACCGTCTCATGATCACTGCAGCTAAGGCTGATCTTGAGTTTCACATTCTCTACCAGCCCTGTCTTGTTGGTGAAGACACGCTCCAGTACCTCTCCTTGCTGGCTCCTCTACTACTTGGAGGAGAAAGTTATAACCAATGCACTCCAGGAATCTCCTGGATTGCTTATGCCCTGCTGTATTGTCTTTCCAATAGGTATCGGGGTGGTTGAAGTCCCCCATGAGGACCAGGGCTTGTGAATATGAAACCAGTCCTATCTGTCTGTAACAGGCCTCATACACTTGGTCTTCCTAGGCAGGTGGCCTGTATCAGACCCCCACTGTAATGCCTCCTGATCTTCCTTTCACCCTGACCCACAAAGCTCTCAGTAGGTTCGTCAATGATCCAAAGGTACAGTTCCATGCACTACAGTTGGTCATTGACAAAGAAGGCAATACCCTCCCCTCATCTCCTCTGCCTGTCCTTCCTGAAAAGCCAATATCTCTTGATTCCAACACTCTAGTCATAGGTCATTCTTCCATGTTTCCATGATGCCAGTGAGGTCACAGCCCTACAGGTACATGAACATCTCTGGATCCTGAGACTCAAGGCTGCTAGATGTGGCAGAGGAGTGCTGGGTGAGCATGTGAAGGTATTTTGGATCTGTCTCTGCAGAAGGGTGCTTAGTGCTTACCAGTAGTCAAATGAAGTTGGTTTTATACAGAGTTAACAGGACCATATTTCTGGATGAGCTGTTAGGCTCATCTAGAGCTGTCAGCCTGATACTGACAGCAACAATGTGCTGGGACTGGTCAATGCTGGGATCTGTATACCCAACAGGAGTGGGGCTTCCACCTTGTCAAGGTGATTGAAGAATAGGTGGCCTCAGGTGGAGGAGCAGTGGACAGCTTCACATGCTGTGGTCTGAGCTATCGGTGATTTTCTTTACACCATATTTGTACTCTTCCTACCCAGTGAATGAGAAATGGCAGGTCGGGTGACATTTGCATCAGAGGCTTATCCATCAACTCACATAAAATCAGCCTGTATTTCCACATGACCTGTCAGTATTGTAGCCTTGATTAATTTAACTAATCATAATTAAAATGTACATAAAGGTAACAAAGCAGGTATAGCATAACCTGTTAGAAGGAGGAACTAGGGCAAAATAGATCATACTGATTTCAGTCCTTGCAATCGTTTTATGCCATGAGTCATTAATTAGGTGAGGGACTGTGGTCTGGAGAGAGAACCAACCAACAGACATGTCCTTGTCCTGGCAGTTCCAAAAATACTGGGAATAAATATGATATATACTGGGCAGATTCACAGTTCCCTAGAAATATTAGTGCTTTGGAAATGGCCTTCTTTAGCTAATCAGTATAGACAATGACTAAGAATTTGCATAGTAGGGACCCAAGGAGCACTGGGCACAAGCTGGGACCCAGGAAGTTTTGTTCAGGTATGAGGAAAGACTTCTTTCCAGCGTGAGTCCCAAAGCCCTGGCACAGGCTGCCGAGAGAGGCTGTGGAGTCTTCTGCTCTGGAGATACTCAAACCTCACTGAGTGCAGCCCTGTGCACTGTGCTCTGGACAGGCCTGCTACAGGCAGCAGGGTTGGACTGGATGATCTCCCTTCCAACTCCAATGGTTTTGTGATTCTGCAATGAGTGATTTAACATCATTATGTGTGAAATAATGTGACTTTTAGCATGCAGAGCAAATGTTTCAGCTGTCTATCCCACCCTTCTCTGTGTCTGGACAGTTAACCTATTACAGGCAAAGTCAGCCTGTGGTCTATGTCTGGTATTTCTCCAAGAAGCTGGCCAGAAGGGAGGCTGTTTTAGGTGGGTTTACATGTGTGAGACTGGAAACTGTCACCAAAGCACTGTATACATTTTAGTATCCTGCAAATCAGAACAACTTGAGCCCTGCTGCTGTCTGAGTAACTGCTCAGGTAGGTGCAGGAACACACAGGAAGATGCCAGCTGTGCTTTTATTCAGACAAGGCGCTGCTTCTCGGATGTTGCCCTCCTGCTCTTTCTGTACATTGGTCTCACATGCCTGAGGCTGCTAATGTCTTCAAATGTAGCTGAGGCCTGCAAATATCCTTTATTTTTTAACCATGTCTTAATGTAATTCCTTGTCTGTGATTTTCTTAGTGCTTTGTTCTCAGGTGCCTGGTTCTGTGAAGGGAATGATGTTATAAATGTATTGTTTAAAATACATACATACATAAATACATTATTGATAAATATATATTCAGGGGACACCTTATAACAGTCTTCCAGTACGTAAAAGAGGCCTGCAGGAAAGATGCAGAGGGACTATTTATCTGGGAGTGTAGTGATAAGGTAAGGGGTAATGGTTTTAAATTGGAAGAAGAAAGACTTAGACAATAGGAAGGAAGTCTTT
This sequence comes from Upupa epops, assembly GCA_013397515.1. Lineage (NCBI taxonomy): Eukaryota > Metazoa > Chordata > Aves > Bucerotiformes > Upupidae > Upupa > Upupa epops. The sequence goes on from VZRI01004523.1 coordinate 40,854, forward strand.
ACTGTGAGATTCATGAGACACTGGAACAAACTTCCCAGAGAATTTTGGATACTCCATCCCTGAAAAGTTCAAGACTAGACTGAAGGCAGCTTTGACCAACTTTATGAAGGGGAAGGTGTCCCTGCCCATAGCAGAAGGAGTTGAACTAGATGGTCTTTAAAGTCTCTTCCAACCCAAACCATTCTATGATTCTATACAACAGAAATGCATATAAACTTGAGCTTTTTTACTGGTCCTTTTTTATCTCCTCGTTGCTTAGTTCTGACTGTGGGCTCTGCTGCTGTTGCTTGTGTTTTTTGCCTGTTGTTAACTTAGTTGCCCAGACTTCTTCAAATCCATAGCAGGATGTAATCTCCTCATAATTGAATCAATCTCAAAACTCCATATGGAACAACCTGCTCTCGTGGAACCAAAAGGGGCTCAATAGGAGCAAGTATAGAGTCCTGCTGCTGGGAAGGAACAACCTCATAGATCGAAAATAGGTTTGGTATAACCTGTTGAAGAGCAGCCTTGAAGAGGAAGATCTTGGAGTCCAGGTGGATGCTGAGGTGGCCATAAGTCCACAGTGTGCCCTTGTTTCAAAGAAGGCCAATGGTATTCTGGGGTGCATCAAGAAGATTCGACTCAATCTCAGAGTACTCTATATATGGATTTTAAGGTGCTTCCTTTGCTGCAGATACAGAAACATACTGTTTGAAGTTGATAAGAGTGACGTGAAGCAGTGGCACTAGCTTGGAAGAGAGGTCATCATTTCTCTAGATCTCCTAGAAATATGTTCCCATTGTATTGCTGAGGACTAATGCTACATGGAATCCTGATTTATAATACAGCACAATTGTGCTTACCTTAGGTTTAGGTACAACTGAAAACACTGTTAGCGTCTGGTCTATATTAGAGGTCACAGCGATGGGTGTTAACCAACATCTGCTAAAGCATGACCAGCCTTCTCAGCATGAATGCAGCCACCCCAGTGGCTTTTGGAAATAACAGCCTTTGAAATGAAAACTAAGTAAGAAGCAGAAATAGCATGTCAACAGGAGCTTGGGAACCAGACTTGGAAGCTCTGTGCTCTGAGAAGCTCTCAGAATGGCCCAGCTGAGTGCTTTTACACAAAAAACTGCACAGTTTGCTTTGGGAAAGGCACTTCTTACAACATATATGCAGATTTTGTTCTCACCAATCTCTCCCTTTCTCTTATTTGAAAAGAAAAGGAAGAAAAAGCAAAAGCACAGGGGTATTTTGTCATTTTTAAAGCACAGGGCATGAAGGTTTAATCTGTGCCCCCCGTAGTCTCCTAAAAAGAGGTTTAAAGGTCATGAAATCAGTAAAACTCCTCCACTTCTCACAATTGAGTTTTATGCATGTCTCTCACTTTTAGATGATTTGGTACTTCATGAGTTTGGGATTTGTGGGCTAAAGCTGGATGGCTGCTGCTCCAGAGGTCAAATGAAATCTCTCTTACAGAAAGAAACCCCTATGGTCCTACCTGTCAGTCACCTGCAATGTCTTTTGCTTGTAAACCAACCAGACAGAGCAGCAGAGCAGCCTCAGCCCAGCGACTGTTCCAAGCAAAGAACCCTGTAAGAACTGGGTAATGGGAGAAGGATTGTTGTGACTAATGCAAACTGATAGTTCTTGCAAGGGATGGCAGCGCTTGGGGCCATTCTCCTTCTGTTGTTCCAAGGGAGCCTGTGGAAAGCAGCCTGGGTCGGGAGGAGCTGTTGATATTCTGTCTGTGGGACAACAAATATATGCTGGCTTTAATGCATCCAGGAAAACCCTGCGGTGCTCTGCTCACGTACTGTGAAGGCACCCAGCAGAGCTGACAATAAACTTTGCATTGTCTTTCTTTTCCTTTTGAATTTAAGGCAGACAAATAATCAATACACAGAACAGGTTTTGGATCAGGATGTATAGGGGGCTTCCAGTGGCACCACTTGCTGAAATAAGGGAAACCTTCAGCCTTTGTGAAGCTGAAAAAAGCGAAAGCCTTGTTCTGGTGAATATGCAATATTTATCATGATCCACCTATTTTCCGTATCTTTTTATTCACTGGCCCTTGATGTCCCTTCTCATACATAATCTTATTTTTCTTGCTCTCTTTATGTTGCTTCCCAAAAAGAGTGTATAATGCCATCAGTACGCAGCAGATACTGCCCAGGCTCAAGGTCCTTTGTCTTGCTTCATTTTGAACACCTTCCTGAGATTTCCACCTGGGAAGAAAAGATGGAGCTTTGCCTTTGCTTTTTCCTCAGCCCACTCTTCCTCCAGTTATCAGATACTGAAGTGATGACACTGTTCTATGAAGAGAGTCCGGCACTCCAGCAGCAGATCATTAGCAGCTGTGCAGGGGTGGTGATACCAGGCTCTGGCGGGAGAATTATTCTAGATTCACAGATTAACCTGCACATGATGATGGGGAAGGATGATAACAGTAAGATACCACTGTCTGTGATGTGATTCCTGCCAGGATGCTGGCAGTGCCCCACAGGGGTGACATCAGACACTCTCTTGTGGCAAACTGCTCTGATGGCAAGGCAAAGCTGTTGATGTGTGAGGTTGAGAAGGAATGGGGAAAAGTTACAAATACTGTTTTAGTATCCTTTTGATAAGTCTTTGCAGAAATAGTTATGAAAGTGAACACTCATTAAAAATGCACTACCCAGTGTGGCTTTTCAGCAGAGTGGAGGAGCCACAGAGTGCTAAAATATTTCTGCTCTGTTCCTATGACAAAGGGCTAACAGGATGTAGTTCACAAAAGTTATGGAGCCATAATAGGAAATGCAACTCCAGTTAAAGTCTCAGTATGATGGACAGCAGGTCCTTGTGCAAAATGGGGAATACTGATTAGTAAAAGTTTCCCGTGATGCAGAAAAGCATAAGGATTAGGTTAGTCAGTACAGTGGGCTACTGATAGGTCAGACCTTGTGGTCAGTCAGAAAAATGCAGTATCTTGGCCACAGCTGGGGTGGCAGCATTGCCTGGAGACAACTGGGAGCAGCCAGTAAAAAGGAGCACAAATTGGGAGATGAGCCTCGTGCCACGCTTCTGTAAGGGGACTGCTGCTGGTGCTACTCTGTGCTGGCTCTTGCTGCTCTTGTTCAAGTGCACCAGCACCTGTTCTGTGAGCCAGGCTGTGATGAAATGAAAGAAACAACTCTTACATCTTTAATGAAGTCACCCAAATGCATTTGTTTCAATGCAAATAAGAAGCCAATATAATTGTAACCTGCAGCCCAAATGGTGTCTGTTTAGAAAATTGTACACAAAATAATACATTAACTCTCCAATAAATAAACCTGCCATATTTTCATATCCTCAGTTCTCTCAAAATATGTTCTAGTTTTTCCAAAGGTTTTCTAGTGAGTGTTGTTAAAATCAGTGACAGGAGATGCTTTTGAAAACAGCTCTGTATTATTATAACAAAATAATGAGTTCAGTGAGTATTGATGCTTTATATCCTTTGTTGCCCTCCTGACTACCTTTGCTGCTTTGGAGGTCTCCATCATTCTGCTTGAAGTGAGGATCCTGAATTTCCACAAGCCTTCTTTGCGGCAAGAGAACTTTACTAGATTATTTGGAAACCTTGAAATTACATAATAATTAAATAATAGTAATAGTTATAGTAATATGTGGGATAACTAGTCTAGGAGCTAAATACACAGATGCAAAACCTATGTTAAGATGATTAAAAAGATGACTTCTTCAGAGAATTTAAGAAGAGAATTGACCAGTGACAATTACTGAGCAAGGCTAGCTAACGCTTGGCTTCCTTTATATTCATTTACTAAATCAGTGACCACATTATTTGAAAGTAGGATTGTGTAAATGACTGGAAAATTGGCTGCAGATTGAAGTATTTGGGCTACAGGAAGTTATGTAAACAGTCAGTTCAGTACTTAAGCCACAGGAATAGCAACAGCTATTTAATATAAATGTCTTAGAAATCTTTCTTTGGTGAGTGGCTCCACAGACAGCTGATGCTTTTCAGAAATGTGTGTTTATGCACAGGATTCATAGAAGCATTCAGGTTGGAGGAGACCTACAAGATCATTAAGTCCAACACTCAACCTAATGCCACCATGCCCACTAAACCATGGTCCTTAGTGCCACATCTATGTTTTTTAATCTGCTGATTACTTTGGAGCTTTTTCCAGGAAAAAACATTTCTTGTGGGTGAAGTGTGAAAGGAGTGCACTTAATATAACAGTAAGTTTTCTCTTTCAGATCGATTTTTAAACAAATGTACAAAACCGTTTATTTTAAAGACACATCTCCTTCCACAGCTTCATGGAATAGCAGAGCAAAGTTTGCACAAAAAGCACCAAATACTACTGACAGTATTTCCAAAATCAGGAAAAAGAATCTTGAAAAAATTAAAGATTTTTATTGTGAGTTCTATTGATTTTGTATAGTTGTCTGGTTTTTTTTGTATATAAAATTAAACACTTTTTTTTTCTGTGCAAAAGAAGGATGGAAACCTTACTGAGGCAGACAAGACCAGTCAACAGAGAAGAGGTCAAATGGGCTTTTTAGAAACACAAAGAAGTCATGTCATCTTCATCTTGGCTTGTATCAGAAATAGTGCTTTGTATCAGCAATCATGTTGCCAGCAAGACTGGAGAGGATTCACCCCTTGTACTGGGCACTGGGGAGGCTTCATCTCAAGTACTGGGGGCAGGTCTGGGTCCCCCACTTCAAGAAAGAGATTGAGGGACTGGAGCAAGTCCAGAGGAGCAACGAGGCTGGGGAAGGGACTGGAGGGAAAGGCTGATGAGGAGAGGCTGAGGGAGCTGGGTGTGTTTAGCCTTGAGAAGAGGAGACGTGGGGGGGACCTTCTCCCTCTCTACAGCTCCCTGAAGGGAGGTTGTAGTCAGGTGGGAGCTGGGAGCAGGCAACCAGCACCAGGACAAGACAGAAGGGTCTGAAGCTGCCAGGGGAGGGTTAGGTTGGATGTTAGGAAGCCCTTCCTCATGAGAAGGGTGATTCCAATACGATTACTTGGTATTGGAATTACAGAGACTGACAAACAAGAAAGAGAATATCCATGTAACTAGCTAGAGTTAGTCAGATTGTACATGTAAGCAATATGCAGCAAATCAATATAAACTGAGTCAGTTTCCTATGTGCTTCTTTTTCAAAAGGAAACAATCTTCATATATATTTATATTATTTTACTCTTCATCTTTGGAGTCCTAGATCTGAAAATTTCTAGTTTGACATTGCCAGTGGAGAAGTTGGCATTTTAGGCAAAAAAAAGAAAAAAAAAACCAAGAAAAAGAAAGGAAAATAAAAAGAGAAGCTAAAAAAAAAGTTTCACATGATGACAAGACCTAGTAATACTGCACTGATATAATTTTGTAAGGAGTTACCAGCTACCTGTTTTTTCTTTCAAGAAAAATTGTCTGTTTATTTTTAAATCACTGATATATGTATCTTTAAAGGATAAATGATTTGGTACTTTGATAGGTACTTACTGGTTATTTGACAGTAGTGTCTTAGTAAGACTGTATATACTACGCATGCAAAAAATAAATCAAGTTGACTGAATTGCATCAGGGGACGTTCAGGTGGAATTTCTTTATTGAAAGGATTACCAGTAATTGGAACAGCCTGCCCAGGATGGGCATTGAGTTACTATCCATGGAGGGGTTTCATAGAATCATAGAATCATTAGGGATTGGAAGGAACCCAGAAAGATCATCCAGTCCAACCCCCCTGCCACAGCAGGATCACCTAGACCAAGTTGCACAGGAACACATCCAGGAGGGTCTTGAACATCTACAGAGAGGGACACTCCACAACCCCCCTGAGCAGCCTGTTCCAATGCTTTGTTACCCTCACTGGGAAGAAGTTTCTTCTGATATTCATATGGAACATCCTCTGTTCCAGCTTGCACCCAGTGCCCCATGTCCTATCACCAGATGACCTTGAGAAGAGCCTGGCTCCATCCTCCTGACACCCACTCCTCTCATATTTACAGACATGAATGAGGTCACCCCTCAGCCTCCTCTCCTCTAAGCTCAAGAGACCCAGCTCCCTCAGCCTGTCCTCATAAGGGGGGTGTTCTAATTCCTTCATCATCTTCATTGGTCTACGCTGGACACCTTCCAGCAGCTCTGTGTCCCTCTGGAACTGAGGGACCCAGAACTGGATACAATACTCCAGATGTGGCCTCACTAGTGCAGAGTAGAGGGGGAGAAGGACCTCTCGATGTGCTAACCACCTTCCTTCTGATCCACCCCAGGATGCTGTTGGCCCTCTTGGTCACAAGAGCACATTGCTGGCTCATAGTCATCCTGCTGTCCACTAGGACTATCAGGTCCCTTTCTCCCACACTGCTCTCCAACAGGTCAGGCCCCAACCCATACAGGTACTTGGGGTTGTTCTTGCCCAGATGCAAGACTCTACACTTACTCTTGTTGTACCTCATTCAGTTTCTCTCTGCCCAGCTCTCTAGCCTGTCCAGGTCTCGCTGAATGGCAGCACAGTCTGCTGGGGTGTCGGCGACACCACCCAGCTTTGTGTCATCAGCAAACTTGCTGACAGTGCACCCTACTCCCTCATCCAAATCATTAATGAATAGATTGAAGAGGACTGGTCCCAGTACTGATCCTTGGGGGACCCCACTAGATACAGTCACCCAACTAGACCACTACTCTCTGGCCACAGAACTGGACCCAGTGCTTGAGGGGAGGCCTCCCCAGTGCCCAGTAAAGGGGGTGAGCTATGTCCCTAGTCCTGCCGGCCACATGATTGCTGATACAAGCCAGGATGCCACTGGCCTTCTGGGCCACCTGAGCACCCTGCTGACTCCTGATCATCTGGTTGTAAACTACTACTGCCAGGTCCCTCTCTACAGGACAATTTTTTTCACAAGTTGTAAAGAACAACTTCCAAAGAGCTGTCTTACCATAGACAGCAAAAAGCATCTTAGTCCTCCTATCTATCCCTACCTTCCTCTTTATCTTTACCAAACTTCTTTGCTTGGCTTTATCTGTGGCTGGCAGGCCAGCTAGTGGCTAAGCAGGTAAAACCTCAGCAGAGCCAGCAAGGAGCAGCTGAAGCCCAGCAATGAGCGTTGTTACTGGAGTGATGCCTCGTGATTCCTGTGTGCTGCCTTGGAAAATAGGACTCTTGGACTTTGCTGAAAAACTCAGGAAACGAAGAACTAGTAGGGTACTGGTGTGAACACTAGCAGTGTGACATCTGTTCTCAGCTCTGCAAGTTACTGCAGAACTCTGTCCCTTCTTTGTGTTTACATGTCCCTGGTGCTGCTTCTGGTGGTTCAAGCAGCTTAATCCCAGGCTGCAGTCTTGAGCGAAATGAGAGCTTTGCTTTCAATCCATAGATTTCTCCCTAGCTACCTAGCCTTATCTACTCTCTTGCCTACTCAATGCTACCAGTAGCTATTTTTTGCGGGTAAATAGAAAGCCTAGACCTTTACTTGAGTGCTAAGGGAGATGGTGGAAGTCATTGCTAGGGCACTCTCAATCATCTTTGCTAAGTTATGGGGAACAGGAGAGGTGCCTGGGGACTGGAGGATAGCAAAAGTCACCACAGTCTTCAAAAAGGGTAAGAAGGAGGACCCAGGTAACTACTCACTGGTCAGCCTCACCTCCATCCCAGGAAAGGTGATGGAACAACTTGTCCTTGGCGCTGTGTCTAGGGAGATCAAGGACAAGAGGGTCATTAGGGACAGCCAGTATGGCTTCACCACAGGGAAGTCATGCTTGACCAACCTGATAGCCTTTTATGAGGACATAACCAGATGCCTAGACGATGGCAAAGCACAGGATGTGGTCCATCTTGACTTCAGTAAGGCATGTGACACAAGTCTCCCACAGAATCCTCACAGCCAAACTGAGGAAGTTTGGTCTGGATGATCAGGTAGTGTGGTGGATTGTGAACTGGCTTCAGGACAGGAGCCAGAGAGTAGTGGTCAGTGGGCTGGAGCTTAGTTGGATGTGTTTATCTAGTGGAGTCCCCCAGGGGTTGGTACTGGGACCAGTACTATTCAGTATACTTTTTAATGACTTGGATGATGGATTAGAGTGCACTGTCAGCCAAGTTTGCTGATGACACAAAGCTGTCACACAAGAGGGCTGTGCTGCCATTCAGCGGGACCTGGACAGGCTGGAGCGCTGAATGTGCAGGGAGGAATTTAATGAAATTCAGCAAGGGCAGTGTGGAGTCTGGCATCTGAGCAAGAACAACCCTAGGTACCAGTATAGGTTGGGGACTGACCTGTTGGAGAGCAGTGTAGGAGAAAGGGATCTGGGCATCCTGGTGGGCAGAAGGATGACCAGGAGCCAGCAATGTGCCATAGTGGCCAAGAAGGTTCTCCTCTGCCTCTACTCTGTCCTGGTGAGACCACATCTGGAAGACTGTGTCCAGTTCTGGGCCCTTCAGATCCAGAAGGACACAGAACTGCTTGAGAGAGTCCAGCTCAGAGGCACAAGGATGGTTCCTTAACCACCCCCTTGGGTGGAGCATCTCCCTTATGAGGAAAGGCTGAGAAAGCTGGGTCTCTAGCTTGGAAAAAAGGAGACTGAGGGGTGACCTCATTAATATTTATAAATATGGAAAGGGTGGGTATCAGGATGATGGAGCCAGGCCCTGTTCAGTGTCATCCAATGACAGGACAAGGGGCAACAGATGTCATCTGGAACCTTCATAAACTTCTCCAATGTTAGTCCTTCCACGAACTACAGGTCCTCATCAATTGTTCCAGCACGGATCCTTTCCACAGGCTTCTGTTTGTCAGGAACTCAGTACTCCATTGCTGCCACCCTGCAGGGTCACCACTGCTCTCAGTAAACCTGATTCAGTGTGGGCCACAGTTCATGCCAGATGCCTGCTCCAGTGTGGGTTTGCAAGAGGCTACAGCTCCCTGGGATCCCACAGCACTGCTGAGACAGAGTCCTCATCTGAGCAAAGCAGACAGCTGAGTTTGCTAACATATTGAGCCTGAAATGATCTGGTTAAACATCAGTTCATTTCAATGCTTTGGGAGATCGTAATGCAGAAGAAAATCCAGTCAGGAATTCCAGTTAGGAATAAAGAGGGAATAAATTTTTTTTTCTCAAGAAAGATTGCAGTTCTCTTAAAAAGGAAAAGAAGTGGAGGAGGGATTTAAACACTGGAGCCCATTTAAACACTGAAACCTCTTTGCTTATTGCTGCTTTTACTGACATCTGTGAGGTTACTACTTCAGCTCTGAAAAGAGTAAGCCAGTGGCATTAAGAAATAAAGACAGTGTTAGGTATTTTAATTATCATAGGAAATGATGAGGCATGAACATAACAGATTAAGAAGTGGAGGCTCAAATCAAGATGTGCTCGCCAGTGTTCTTGTCAGAGTTGCACTGGCCTGTCAGCAAATAAGGACTAATACACTTTTTCCACATCTTTAAGAAACACATTCAGTGTTTTTTTTCTGACTGATTGACTTGATTTCATGTCAGGCATGCAACCTGCGAGCCACAAGTCTGTATTTACCTTAGAGAATGGCCATTCCTGGGTATTCAAACTCCAAACATTCACATGAGGAGGTGGCAAAACACACCATAATCCTGGATTATTATTGGATTTTTAGTTCCATGATTTTAAGCTTGAAAATGCCATTTTCTTTGCTTTCTTTGTAACCACAAGAGACAATCAACTTGGGGTTATTTTAATTTTTTTTTAAATGCAATTAAGCAGCTTCTGGAATGGAAGTCTCACTGTCTAGTGTCTTGCTCTACCAGATGTGAGTGAAATACCTGTGAATATGATATATCCCAAATGGGCTGACACCTGTGTGGCTGATGTGCAGATGGTGTAAAAAGCAAGCTGAAGGCCAAAGACTGACTCTTAGGGCTGAGCCTGTGAGGTTGATGTTGGTTTGATGGCTGGAGAAGTCCAGCCATCTCCAGGGAAGATGCAGAGTATTAAACTCCCAAAGACCTGGTGCTGACTGCTCCCTCAGTGGGCATGACTTCAGCACGCTGACTAGTCATTCTCTTACGTGGTTCCCCTACATGGTTCTCCTTTGTTCAGGGGGTGTCTGTTAACCTCCACAGGTTCCATTGCATGGAGAACCTCCTCTCCATGTTTTTTCACTAACCTTGGTGGCTGCAGACACCAAATCTCCAGAAATTTGTGTCTATCATAGTACTCAAGGATGAGGATTTGTATCCAAAATGCTGTGGTTTCTTCAGTCTCTGTGATCAGGAGAAACCTGGTTATATTTTGCTGTGGATGGACACTTCAGAGACATAAGCTCTGTTTAAGAAGAAATTTATGAGAAGGTGCATCTGCTAGAGTCTTTAACCCTATTCTGAGAGAGCAGTTTCATTTCTTAGAATGACTTGATGACTTAGAATGACTTAGAATGACTAATGGAGAATCGTCTCTTTTCTCCTTGGTGTCTACAGAAGAACTACTGACAGCTCACTTGTCTGGAGAGACCTAGAGAGAGGAGGAACTGCTTTCACCCTGGCTAAATTCTCCTGCTTTTCTCTGAGCCTAGGCTGAAGTGAGTCTCACTTTTCTCTAGTTTTTGGAATTTGAAGATGAACACATTTGGTCCATCAGTGCTATTTTCAGAGATACTCTGGCAGAGGCTGTGGTGAAGTAGGCTGAGCAGCAATTGTGCCCACACTCACACCTGGAGTTTGAAGTAATACCATCTGAAATGTGTGAATGTTTGCACATTTCAGTATTACAATCAAGTTATTTTCCATGCAGGACTTTCCAAGCATGCTGCCTATGAGACAGGGGAGTCTATCCCTGGAGAGGTTTGGGACCAGCCTGACCATCTTGAGTGTGAGACCAGCATGAGTGCTGCTGGTACAGAGCAGTTGTAGCTGCTTGACTGGGTATGGGCGTCTTCTACTTACCCCTCAATATCTTTTACAAACTGGTTTTCTGTAAGCACTCAGGTGGAATGAATCGATGACCTAAGAGATGGCAGTTTTCCAATGAACCTATCCTGGGTTCCTGACAGAAATCTTCATGTTTGTACTTGGGACCAGAGGGCAAAGGCAACCGGGGTGGCTGGGAGTCTAATTGTATTTCATTCTAGACTAACAGGAAGGAAGGTGCAAAATGTAAACCTGGTAACTCTTTGAGATTATGTCATTCATCATGGTTGGACCATATATTCAGGAAGAGTCTATTTAGGATGCAAAGATTTCTGTAGCTAGAGTAGAAAACAATAATTTTATTTATGCAGTAGGCGTTCTATTACTACAGGTCAATACATTTGACTTCTGAAATAGTCAATGTATAAGCAGATCATATGTTTTGAGCTGAGGCTGAAGAAGATCCTAGAATATATTCAGATGGATTAGCTGATTCCCATTTATGAGAACATAATACAGTAATCAACTTAAATATGAACATCTGTTTGATGAGATGGTCAGTGTTGGAATAATGAGAGGTTTTACAAACCCGGTCTCAAGAAGTACATTACAGCCTGTAATCTATATTAAGGAAATATTTTGTCAGTATTGAAGTGACTGAAAATTTATGTAGCTGTTACAGAGTGATTTCCCCCCATTTTTTCCATCATGGCATAGCTTTCCAGTGTCTGGAGGGTGGTTTTCATAGCTGTAACTTGCCTCAGCTTGAGGGAGTCTTAGCATGAGGCCTCCACTTAAAGGCTGAAACGCAGTATCTGGGGAAAGTCTTTGCTGCCCACCACCACAGATGGTATTGACATGCCTTGCAGGATGCTGTGAGACCTTCTAAGAAGTAACATTGTGCAAGTTTGGTTGCTGTCACCCCTTCTCAGGTTCAACAACACCAAATGCAGGGTTGGGATGACCCACACAATCACTACTGACAGGGGAAGGAGTGGATAGAAAGGAGTTCTCAGGAAAAAGACTTGAGGGTATGGGTGGATCAGAAACTGGCCATGAGCGGACAGCGTGTGCTTGCAGCTCAGAAAGCCAACTGCATCCTGTGCTGCATCAGAAGAAGTGTCCAGGAAACTGAGAGAAGGGATTCTGCCCCTCTGCTCTGCCCTGTTGAGACCTCACCTGGGGTCCTGCTCTGGAGCCCTTAGTACAGGAAGGACATGGACCTGATGGAGCAGATCCAGAGGAGGTCACAAAAATGATTGGGGGGCTGGAGCCCCTCTGCTACATGGACAGACTGAGGGAGCTGGGGCTGTTAAACCTGGAGAAGAGAGGGCTCCAGGGGCACCAGATAGCGACCTTCCATAACCTGAAGGGAGCTACAAGAAGGCTGGAAAGGGACTGTTTAAAAAGACCTGGAGTAACACGATAAGGGGCAGAGGTTTCACATTAGAGAAATGGGATGTTTGGAAGAAGTTCTTCAGCAGGAGCCAGATGGAACACAGGAACAGGTTGCCCAGTGAGGCAGTTGAGGCCCCATTCCTGGAGATGTTTAAGGTGAGGCTGTTCAAGGCTATGGGCAACCTGATCTAGTTGAGGCTGTCCCTGCTCACTGCAGGGGTGTTGAACTGGAGGTCCCTCCTGACCCGGGCATTTTATGGTTCTATGATCTTAGCTGGCCTGTGAGCTTGGGCCCCCTTCATTCAGTGCTTGTTACAAAACTGACTCGTTCCATTGCACAGATGGTTTGTTCTGTGAATGAGCTCTGTGTGCTGGGAGTAGCCATCTGTTGCCTCACTGCAAGGGAAGTGGCAAGACTCACATTGATTTGAAGTGCCAGATATCAAAGCTGCAAGCACAGAGATCTCAGAGTGTTGAATGATGCTGTGTAAACTCCTGTGCACCTCAAAGGTAGGGTAGCAGTGGCTGAAGGTCTGCAGTAGAGGTGCTAGCTTGGCCAGATCTCAATCTGTTATCCCTTCCCTCACAACACCCCCAAGTTTCTGTAAACCCTGAGCATATAATTTTCTTGTGGTCTGTAACTTGGTGTCTGTCAGTGCTGCCTACATGCAGATGCAAAGATAAGTGAGAGAGAGCATCCTTGTGCTTACTGCTTTACAGAATTTTGACAAACATTCCCTCTTGCTTGTGGAAGATCAGCCAAAGACAAAGGTCAGGACACGTAACTGGGCTCTGGTCTCACGAATATTTGAAGGTGAAGCACCGTGGTTCTGTAGCTCAGAATGATTTCACTGACCCTGAAAAGTGTAATTATCCCAGAATGTTGCCAATTCCCAGGCAATAATGTACACAGCTATTTAGATTCACAGACTCACAAAGAATCCTAGAATTATTGAGGCTGGAAAAGCCCTCTGAGCTCATCCAGCCCAGCCCATGTCCTAACATCACCACATCAGCCAGACCAGGGCACTAAAGGCAACAGCCAGGGTGTCCTTTGACACCTCCAGGCATGGGGACTCCACCTCTGCCCTGGGCAGTCTATTCCAGGCTCTGATCGCTCTTTCTGTGAGGAAGGGCTTCCTAACATCCAACTTAACTCTCCCCTGGCAGCTTCAGGCTCTGCCCTCTCATCTTGGTGCTGGTTGCCTGAAAGAAGGCCCAGATTTCCACCTGACTACAACCTCCCTTCAGGGAGTTGTAGAGCGGGAGGGATAAAGCCCATCTTTAAACAGCAGTTTCAGCTCAGGTCTGCAAAACAAATTTATCTGTTTCACAAATATTAGCAATAGCAGAGTTATGTGAGACAAACCAAAGCATTCCTGTGAGGAAAAGTGACAATATTCTGGATTAGGCTCTGGGCAGGAAGCAAAATGCAGGAGGCTGCAATCATGCAGAGGCTGCAGATAATAGAATGGCACTTGTCACATTTTCTTTTGTCAGCTTTCATCAGCTTCTCCCAGGATCTCCACAATGTGTTCTCCAGAGGCATTTCAGGCCTCCACTGTTGTTACTAGGGATAATACCCCACCTCTAATCTAGGTAAATATGTTAATAAAATATACTGAATAAAATGAACATACTGTAAATATGTCCTTAGGTATCCCACTTGGACTACCAGACAGGGTCTTTCTCATGCAACAAGGTCTAGAAGGAAACAATAATGCAACCTGAAGCTGCTGTTGTAGCAGCTATTTGGTGCCCAGCATTGCTTTCAAGAAGCTGGCAAGCACAATTCATTAATCTTCCAAATGTCAGTGTCAGTGGCCTGCCAGAGCATCAGGACATTCCCTCCTAACACAGGGACACTTGCTAGGCACAACTGGGTGGTTCTTACTGCCAGCCTCGTTCTCAGTCATGTGAACAAACCCTAATGACGGAAGCACCTCCCACCTCTGGTATTGCCTTGCAAGCAGTGACTCTTCCTCTGGCTCCTCCTGTTTATTTCACTTCACCACCAGTATTTCACAGTATTTCAGCAGGACTTTAGCAGACACCCGTTTGGAACACCGGAAATACTCCATAGATGTCTAACTACAACAACTGGTTTGTCTGTAATATGCAAAATATTAAAGGCATGCTCGAAGAACCCACCTTTGGCAGAGGGCATATGGCTTTGGGAGCTGGGTACGTGCCTGAATCTGCTGTTCATCACTGCTCAGGGTGAGCGAAGGTGTCCAGAGTCCTCTGTTTGATGGTGGCTGAGCCCAGGGCACAGTTTCACCATCTCCTGCTCTGCAGCTGTAGGTCACATCACAAATGCTCTACCCTAGCACTCATACACACAGCTGACTGGCAGCTGTCATGTCATCTGGATGAAACCATGTCAGCACACAGGGGATGTCCTCAGGAAGGGGTTTGTGGAGAGCTCCTCTAAGCAGCCTGTGAGATGCAGCCTTGGCTTTGAGGGGCATAACAGGGCTGTTCTGACTCAGGAATGCAACCCAACAGCACTGGTCATTTCCATGCACAATAAATTCAAATATGTCTTCCTTAGCCTGAAAATACATTTTCTTTAATGTTTTCACTGATTTTCATTTTAATGTGAAGAATGAGAGATGGGCAAACACAGGGTTTCAAAATGTGCCAATTAGCTCTTAGTCATGAAGTGAATTGAAAAGGGTTTTCTTTCTTTTCAAGCTTTTCTTCATAAGCTTACATCTCACCCATAGGGACACTCAGAAGTCCTTCTTGGGCAGCCAAAGACACTCTTTTACTTTTAATGTGATTCTTGCAGTTTAGAAAACTTAAAATTACTCTGATGCTTATAAAGGAAAAGTTTGTGAAACAAGCCAGAAGCATCAAGGACTGATTTTACAGCTGGTGGTAGATCTGTCCATCCAGTATTTTGCCAGCAAGGAATCACTGAAACAGGTTTATGTAGCCAGAGCTTGGTAGTGGGGTGGCTACAGATGACACTTCTGTAAGAAGCTTCCCCTATGATAAAGCCAATGGCAACTGGCTCCAAGACAAACCCTTCACTGACCAAGGCCAAGGACATCAGTATCTCTGAGATAATATATTGAAAGGGAAAAAAAACCCTGTATAAGAGCAGCAAGAGAGAGGATTGAGACTGTGTGACAGAAACAACCCTGCAAACACCAGGGGCAGTGAAGAAGGAGAGGGAGGAGGTGTTCCGAGCACTGCAGATTCCCCTGAAGCCCACATAGGATAATGGTGGAGTAGACATCCACCAGAAGTTTGTAGAGGACCTCATATCCAACAGGTAACTGCACTTAAAGGGAGCTGTGACCTCATGCAAACAGGAACAGGCTCCTGACAGGACCTGTGGATCCAGGGAAACAGGAGCTCACCCTGGAGCAGGTTTGCTGGCAGCACTGGTGACACTGCAGCAAAGGAGCCATGACTGTAGCCTGTGGAAGGGGTCCATGGTGGAAGGAGCATGTGGATCCATGAAGACCTGTGGGAAGGACTTACTTTGGAATTCATAAAGGACTGTGTCCCATGGGAGGAACCCCATGCTGCAGCAGGAAAAGAGTGTGGGGAGACCTCTCCCTGCAGAGGAAGTTGCTGCACAAACAATGTGTGATGAACTGACCATTCCCAATCTCTGTTTCCTCTCCTCTTGTGCCACTGTGGGGAAAGGAAATGGAGAAACTGGGAGTAAAGCTGAGCCCAAAAAGATGGGAGGGAAGTGTTTTTAAGGTTTGGTTTTATCCTTCATTATCCTACTCTACTCTGATTGGTAATAAATTCAACTGATTTCCCTAAATCAGGTCTGTTTTGCCTGTGAAAGTGATTGGTAACTGATCTCTTTCTTCTTATCTCAGGAGCCTTTTGTTACATGTCCTCTCCTCTGTCCATCTGTGAAGGGGCAGTGGCAGAGCACCCGTGTCCAGCCACTGTGACCCCAGCACATCAGCCCATTGTGCCAACAGAGGTCAGTTTACTCTCAATCTGACTCATGTCCCTGAGGAAGAAGCATGAAAATAATTTCTCAAGGGTTACAGAGACTGTAGAGGTACAAGAGAGAGCAGGATCTGTTAGCAGTATCTCTGCAGCAGCAGATGACTGACTGCATTTCCAAGCACCACGTGGTTTCCTGAATGATTCAGAACAAGTCCATGGAGCACAGGCAACTGTGGTACGGCAGCAGAGCTCTATAAATATCAACAGTTCTGTGCTCTGAGGAGATGAACACCATTTCCATCAGTGTTCTTTCAAACGGGGAGCTTGTATGATTACAGAGTGGTTTGATTTTGTTCTTGTTTTACCTCATCTTTATTAACAGCAGGAAGAGCCCACTGTATAATATTTGTCTTAGAGCAGTTTTTTTGCACAAAGAACCAATAAAATGTTCTGCCGCCATGTCTACAGTATTGACTTCTCTCAGCAGAAATCAGGCCAGCAAAGATGTTGTCCCTGCAGGGTTTGAACACAGTTATTTTCCTGAACATTTAAGAAAAGGAGCCCTCCAGACAACTTCTGTTATTCCCATAATTAACAAACTTATGGAAGTCCACTGAGTACCTTCAGCTGAGAAAATGAAGGATGTGGGCACTGTTGTTAAACAACAAATGCTTTTTTTGGTTTTGCTTCTCAGGTCTTGTTTGGGCTCCTCTGCCATCACTGCTGTGAGTGTGGTGTTCCTGCAGCACTGCCTGAACCTCCTGGCCCATTTCTTAACCCCCTTCCTGTGCTGCACAGACTCTCAGATCAGTATTTGTGGCTTCAGTCCAATTATCCCAATTAGATTTTAGGAAGACATTCCTCACTGTGAGGAGGTGTTGGAAGTGTGCGAAGTTAGACTGAAGGCAGTTTTGAACAGCCTGGTCTAATGATCTTTAAGGTCTTTTCCAACCCAAACAATGTGATGATTCTATAGAACAGAAGTGCCTATAAACTTGAGGGTTTTGTCTCTTTTTTCTCTCCTCCTTACTCAGTGCTGACTGTGGGTTCTGCTGCAGTTGCTTGGTTTTTTTTTCCTGTTGTTAACTTAGTTGTCCAGACTTCTTCAAATCCATGGCATGATGTAAACTCCTCATAATCTGAGTGTTTTGAATCAATCTCAGAGAACTCTCTACGGAACAATCTGCTCTAGTGGAACCTAAAGAGGTTCAACAGGAGAAAGTCCTACCCTGGGGAGGAACAATCCCATGGATCATAGAATCATAGAATCATTAGGGATTGGAAGGAACCCAGAAAGATCATCCAGTCCAACCCCCCTGCCACAGCAGGATCACCTAGACCAAGTTGCACAGGAACACATCCAGGAGGGTCTTGAACATCTACAGAGAGGGACACTCCACAACCCCCCTGAGCAGCCTGTTCCAATGCTTTGTTACCCTCACTGGGAATAAGTCTCTTCTGATATTTATATGGAACCTCCTATGTTTCAGCTGCACCTATTACCCCTTGTCCTATCACTAGATGACACTGAGAAGAGCCTGGCTCCATCCTCCTGACACCCATCCCTCACATATTTATACACATGAATGAGGTCACCCCTCAGCCTCCTCCAAGCTCAAGAACCCTCAGTCTTTCCTTATAAGGAAGGTGTTCTACTTCCCTCATCATCTTTGTTGATCTATGCTGGACACCCTCCAGCAGCTCTGTGTCCTTCTTGAACTGAGGGGCCCAGAACTGGACACAATACTCCAGATGTGGTCTCACTAGTGCAGAGCAGAGGGGGAGAAGAACCTCTCTCGATCTGCTAACCACCTCCCTTCTGATCTCCCCCTCCCACAGGATGCTGTTGGCCCTCTCAGCCCCAAGAGCACATTGCTGGCTCATAGTCATCCTGCTGTCCACTAGGAACCCCAGGTCCCTTTCTCCTACACTGCTCTCCAACAGGTCAGTCCCCAACCTATACTGGGACCTGGGGTTGTTCTTGCCCGGATGCAAGACTCTATACTTATAGTGTTGTACTTCCTTAAATTTCTCTTTGTCCAGCATCCAGGACAAACTGTTTCATCCCCTTTCCTGGGATGGAGGTGAAGCTGACCGGTCTATAGTTCCCTGGGTCCTCCTTCTTACCCTTTTTGAAGATTGCAGTGACATTTGCTAACTTCCAGTCCTCAGGTACCTCTCCTGATCCCCATGACTTAGAAAGATGACGGAGAGTGGCTTAGCAATGACTTCCGCCATCTCCCTTAGCAAGCATGGGTGCATCCATCAGGGCATTTGGATTTATGTACATTCAGTTTGCTCAACACATCCCTAACCCAGCCTTCGTCAACCAAGGCTGTCTCCGCTCTTGCCTCAACTTCCTCTGGAGCCTCAGCAATATGGATCAGTACAGGTTAAAGAGCAGCCATGAAGGGAAAGATCTTGGGAGTCCTGGTGGACAATGAGCTGGCCAGGAGCCTGCAGTGTGCCTTTGTTGCCAAGAAGGCAAATGGAATTCTGGGGTGCAATAAGAACTGTATGACCTCCAAGCCAGAGGTCAGTCTCCCCCTGTACTTTGCCCTGATAAGGCCACCTGTGGAATCACGTGTCCAGTTCTGGGCTCCTGTTAAAAGTTTCAAGTGTTAATTGTGGTGCTTTTGTATCAAAAAAGCATTTTATTTTCGAGTTGGAGGTAGCTCTCCTGGCAGACCTCCTGCGTCAGTGTCTGGACTCTACAGGTGACTGGTGGACAGAGGCTATAAAAGGGAATATACTTTCTGATTCTTGGTCTTTGCCTTCTTCTACTTTTCTTCTTCTTCTCCTCCAATATGTCTTGAGAGAAAGAGAGCTCCTCTGGACCCCCCCAGGGCAGAGGGTGAGCAATGGCTCTTGACACAAAAGGGTGGAACTCAGAAGGAGCCTAAGCCTGGCTGCAGCTCTGCTACGGGGCCAGCGACAGCCTTCTTATGCATGGGGCCTTTTTGAAGTGTGGCTAGTGCCAGCTCACCCTGGCTCCTGGCAGCAGTTTGAAGAGATGATCGGCTGTCCACACATGCAGACCCCTTTGGTGAAGACAAAACTGTAGCTCTCCCCTCCTTCTCTGAGGCTCAAATGCAGAAAGCCAGCACCNCTTGAGAGAAAGAGAGCTCCTCTGGACCCCCCCAGGGCAGAGGGTGAGCAATGGCTCTTGACACAAAAGGGTGGAACTCAGAAGGAGCCTAAGCCTGGCTGCAGCTCTGCTACGGGGCCAGCGACAGCCTTCTTATGCATGGGGCCTTTTTGAAGTGTGGCTAGTGCCAGCTCACCCTGGCTCCTGGCAGCAGTTTGAAGAGATGATCGGCTGTCCACACATGCAGACCCCTTTGGTGAAGACAAAACTGTAGCTCTCCCCTCCTTCTCTGAGGCTCAAATGCAGAAAGCCAGCACCAGCTCGTTCCAGATCCTGGCAGTGGGCTGAAGAGAGGGCAACACCTCCACAGCCACTTCTACAGCTTGATGGCCTTTGAAGATGCCAGACAGAAGTGAGCTCTTAACTGTCTACCTTCCTTGGTGCCTAACCACAGGAGGGAAGAAAGAGAGGCTCTGCAGAAGGCCCTGCAGAAAGCCCTTGGAGGAGGCCTTAAGAGAACCTATTTGCCATAACAGGCGTGGCCCCACATTACCAGTGCCATGTTGGCATTGTCTCCACTGGACTGGCAAAGATCTCTGCTGCTGGGAGACTGACCAGAGGCCTCTACTAAGAGAGAGAAAAAGAGATCACAATTACTGATCTTCTGAGCCTCTGGCAAACAGAGTGAGTCTGGGATTCTGTTGTTTCCTCTACGTTTGATGCTGCTATAGCCTCGAAGAAAGCCCTGAGTTGATTGGAGCTAGAAGTATGCCAGAGACGTCAGGGAGTGCTAATGTCTGCATGAGGACTGGGAAAAGGAACTTTTCCACAAACAACAAATGTATAGTTTGTGCTGTATTCCTGCCACTCCCCTCACCCCCTTCTGAGTGCAAGTGTGTGTGTGTGTGTGTGTGTGTGGTGCCTTTTGTGGTTGTGAGTGTTGGGGTACACTGTCTTGCCCAGAGTTCCCATCTAAGGCCAAAAATTGATGTGTTAGCTGTCTCCCATTTCTCTCAGAGGGTGTATAGAGGCATTGTGATACAGTTTCTGTTTTACCTTTTTGATTCTTTTACTTATTTGGGGATTTTTCCTTTTCTTCTTGGTGATGGGTTCAATAAACTGTTGTCTTTTTAGCAAAGTTGTTTCACTGCCTGTTGAATTCTTGACAAGAGCTGGTTGTTGTGCTTGAATTACAGGCACCATTTAGACCCTCTCCCTACACCATTACAGCTCCCCAGTTCAAGAGAGACAGGAGGGAGTCCAGCAGGGAGGCAATGAAGATGACTGGCAGCTTGGAGCACCTCTCTTAGGAGGAAGGGTTAAGAGGAGTGGGACTGTTTGGCCTGAAGAAGAGAAGACTGAGAGAAGCCCTGGCCCACACCTATAAATACTTGCAGGGTGGCTGTAGGACAGTGATGCCAGACTGCTTCCAGTTGTGCTCACTGACAGGACAAAGAGCACTGGGAACAAGCTGGGACACAAGAAGTTTCACTGAGCTGTGAGGAAAAGCTTCTTGCCAGTGTGAGTTCCAAAGTCCTGGCACAGGCTGCCTACAGACTTTGTGGGGTCTCCTGTTTGGATGATACTCAACCCACCACGGATGCAGCTCTGTGCACTGTGCTCTGGGCACTCCTGCTCTGGTGGGGCTTTGAACTGGATGAGCTCTTGAGGTCCCTTTCAACTCCTACATGTCTGTGGTTCTGTGAATGTGACCCTGCCCATTGCAGGGGCATTGGAATGAGACGATATTTAAGGTCCCTTCCAACTCAAAATCATTTATGTGATCTTGATTCCATCTGCTCATGTATGCACTTGGTCAAAATGCTCCCATTCTTTTTGACTCCCTACTCACCATATTTTCTTCTTCCTACAACATCCTACCTTCTTTTTGAAGTACTTCCTCCTTTTCAGTTTCACTGGGTAATGTATATGTTCCTGTAAAGAAGGGCTCATTCTCCAGTTCCCTCAGTTCCTTCTCCCTACACCTTTGCCTAATGCCCAGATTCCATCACATTTATCACAGAATCACATAAGACAGGCTGCAAAGGAGGGTCAGCCCAGCTTTCACTCTGTGTCTTGCCCGAAGTGAAAATATACTGGAGTGTTTTCATACTAATTTTATTTTAAATATTATTTTAAATAATAATTGAATAAACCGAAGACATTATTCTTATAATTACAACATTTTTCTTCACACTAAACCAGAATCTCAATTTTCATGCAATTTAATTCCATCTGGTTTTGTCTGAATCCCTGAGAACATGGAGACCATCTCTCTAGAGCATCTGTTTGTGCACTAAGGACGGCTGCGTCTCAGCCTACTACCCTATTCATATTCCTGTGTAACAAACTTCTGTTTCTTCTGTGTCTGGTGTCATCTTCCTAGTTCTACCCTACTTGAACAGTCCATTTCCCTCTCATAGGGTCCCCCATGACTTCTTTCCCCCCCACTTTTCCCATTTCTCTTGTATGTTCCATTTCAGTGTGTCTCTACCTCCTCATTCCTACCCATTTTCAGCTCTCCTGACAAAGCCTGTTCTGTTGTGCATGGAGGATGCTGTGGAGGCTCTCAGCAGTCCACAACACCACTGTGCTGCCTTATCTGGCAGGAATGCATGGAAGCCCTGGGCTCTGATGTAAATGTCTTCCAGTTACCTTCTTTTCAAAATGTGTTTGTCAGTCCTGGCCCCTGTGAAATGCGGCTGGCGCTCTTATGTTTTCACCATTTCCATGACACTTGGTCCCTTCTTTTAATGACTTTCTCAACAGTGGTCTAAACAAAATCTAGAACTGTCATTAACAGTTTATTTTTGAAGATGGGGTGGTATTACATGACAAAAGTACTTTGCAGCTAAAAATGATAAAGTAATTAAGCACTATTGTCCTAAATGATGACACTTGAAAATGTATCTGTGAATATGTCCTCAGTACAGTGAAACTGCAGTGTTAAATACAGTTAATGACACTGTTTTAGAAGAACAGAATGTAATCATTTAATTAACCCAGACTTAGGGCAGCCTCATTTTAAATATTTTCCCCCTCCCCTTCATTAAAAGCCCTCCTCCCAGTTCCAGCATTCCAGTTGTGTGTCCTTGGACTCAGCCCCACATGTGGAATCTGACTGAAATCTCCGGATTAGAGACTGGAATTTCAGCAGCTCATCCACAACACAGGTTTCAACACTTCCATCCTCTGGCACACTTGCAGGACAGTTTCAACATTCTCATGACTGCAGTTCTCACCATAGGATATGATTTCCTCCTGCATCCCCTTTTCCCCTGTATAGTACAGTACAGTAATTTTGAGCTGTTCTAGAGCTGAGTATTTTTGAACACAGATCATTAAGCACAGACTAAGAACTTCAAGTACACGCAAAAACCTCAGTCAGGATCTGTTTTTTCATGGTCTAACCCACTGCCACTGCCATGTGCCATTCAATGAAACACAACATGGATATGTGAGAAGGTCATGTCTACCCTTTCAAATTCATCTATTAATCTAAAGTGACTCAGGTGCTGCCATGGATTAACAAACAGGTTACTATCATAAAACACAACACTTGTAATTCTAGTCTTTGATTATATCCTGAATTTGTTTGCAATCTGGATATATAAGCATAAAACCCCCAGAGTTCAAAACCTATAGCTTACAGCCTCTAACTCACCTGTCATTTATTGCTCTTTAACTTAACATTGAAGTCACTTATTAAAGCAAAAACCTAGTCCTTGTCTACATGTACATGCCCCAATTTCTATAGAGGTTCCTGACTAACTGGTGTAAGACATGGATTCTGCAGTGACTGGAGTATCTGAAGTGTATGGGTAAATGGCTGTGTGTGGGGAAAATGAGGGTAAGTTAAATTTGCTAGAATCTTCAGTTTGCAATGAACCTTCAGTTTGCACCCAAAATCTCCAGACACCCAGTCTCAAGCAGCTGTGAAAAGCATTAGGAAAAACAGACCCATATTGACATGATGAAATGTGAAATACCGTATCACAGAAAAGCTGTCTGTTTCCTAGTTTTTATTTTCCCCTCCTTCTAGCAGACAAAAGGAAGAAACAAGAGAGATTTCAACAAATTCTGTTAGCAGATTAATTTCTGTTACTGGTTCTACGAAGTTGTGGGACTTGTTCAGCTGTTGAATTGACAACATAAACTCATTAGTCAGAGTTTTTGTAGTATCCTCCTAATCAAAAATACACAAACATTACAGACAGTTTTTTTCAAGACGTGCATGGAAAATGCCTGTACCTCCTACAATGGCAGGACCTGGTGTCTAAGAAAAGCTGAATTCTCCTTGTGAATCAGTTTTGGGGTGAAGAGAAGCTGAAAAGAAGGTGCTATTCCAAAGTTTTATTTTAACTTTAAGCATCTGTTTTTGGCTGCAAACAGTATCACTTTAAGTGCTGCTTAAGGGACATCAGTACTCTGGAGATCAGCCATGGGCTTACACTTATAACCAGTATTCCTAGAGTGCATTTGCATTTTCTTAATTCACCTGCTCTTATATGAATTTACATTTTTGGTCTGCAAAATGAACTCTTTGAGACTTAGGGTAGAGCTAGCTTTGGGAGACTACCTAGCTCCCAGCTTTGCATAGAAGAAATACCTTGACTCTGTGTGTATTGGCTTGCAAAAGGGTAAAGAATCCATTCTTCAACACAGCATCATCTCTTGCTTTCCAGTTTCTGCATCCAGTCGAAAAAAGTGTGTGCTGCAGACGGCTCAGATACAGATGTGGCCTGCTCAGATTGAACACAAGTTCTATTCTCCCCTGTACTTGTGAATATTAAATGAAAGAATGAGAAGACTCCACTGCAAAGGCTTGTTTTATTACTTTTCTCTCATTTACTTTGTTGATTGAACTGCATTTCCATAGGACAACAATATGTAGAGATGTCTCTCTTAACTAAGTGGTTCAAAGGAGCCATTCAGAAATCCAGAGATGTAATTCATTACCACATTCTAGTAATAAAACATCAAAGTTATGTAGTTAGCAACGAAGAATGTTTCTGTAGCTCACTACAAAGTGAATTTTTGCTGGCTTTTATAGTTGAATCCAGGTTATTGTCAGAAAATCTCAATATTGTGTAATTGCATCTGGGTAGATCTGTCATTAGATAATTACACACTCTGAACACCTTCAAGATTTCCAATCAGATGCTCGTGAAGGGATGTTTATTTTTCTTAAACTTGGCACAGAGCTGTATTAGTGATTTTTTTGAACATACCTCTGTGTCTGAAGGTGAGGCCCTCATCCTATGCCATGAAACTCCTGATTTTAAACTGAGTCCCTCATTTTGCCAAGCAAATGTGAAAGTTTCCACATTCTTGGTGACCTTACTGCTTTTGTGATGGGAAGGCAAAGTCAGAACTATAAGTACTCAGGAGAAAAAGCACTAGATACACTAAGCAAAAACAATAATTATTTTTTCAGCCTTTCTCACCTCAACATCATTCCTTTGCTGTTTTCTGGAGTACATGATACACAGTTTAATCCCATAAATTTTGTTGCCCAAGAAACCAAATCTCCAATCGCAAGATGAGAGCTCACTGCCTCCTGCATCTGTGGGCAAACACAGAGCTACTGGGAAGGAAGACTTTGCCTAGGAAGAAAACTTCCTTGCACCACAGCGCAGTACATTTTTCCCTATCAGAACAGAGTTTGGAGCATGAAGTTGCACTGTGTGTCCATGTGCGTGTTTTCTCCCCTAGGCAAGGCAGATTCATTTCCTTACAAACCCATCTGTAAGGGTACAACTGATGTAAAACACCCGTAAAAGATCTGAGCAGAAATAACCATCAGCTGTCAGGTACCACAAAACAACTGCTGCATTGCTATGTTTGTGTTGATTTTTGAGAGCTATAAACATTGATGGGCAGTGAACACTTGTCATTTCTCGGCTGAGAAACTTTTTATCTATTTCAGTGCAGCTGCCTAGTAATCTGAACTGGAATCACAGAACAGTCTAAGTCTCAGTAGGTGTGTGGTGGCTCTCAGACAGGTGTAATGGTGAATTTTATCTGTGCATAAGATTGGCTCACAAAATCCTGGGAAAGAAGTCCAAAGTGGCTGTTGATTTACTTCCAAGAACAACTGTTCATGAGCCAGTCTCACTAACAGATCACAAGCAGATTGATTAAACCATCTCTGTAGAACATCTCTGGGAACATAATTTAAAACACTGAATGTATAAATTCACAATTCTGTAGCAGAAGATAAACAAAGACAAAAAACTCACGAGTCGCTTCTTTTTAACTTTTGTTTCCCAAACTGGTTAAAACCAGTAACTGACGATGATTTCCAAAGGACCAGGACCTCACACATTTTCCTGCTTCACTCCTCATTTACTCCATTTGTTCGAAAAATCAATTCCAGTGAGTGACAAAGTGATTCATAAACAGGAAATACTAGTCTGAAACTATTAATAACCAACTTATTTTTATTAGAGCAAATACAGTCATGAAAACTGTACATTGTACATTTGGGGTCAAGAATTATAAATAGAGAAACTCCAAGACCAAGAGTTCATTCTTTGACAGCAGGAAACTTTTCAATAGACAAAGTGACATTATTAAGTACATGGGCAGGCTTCGCTGTGCTGTCCACAGCGTAGTGTCCAGTATAACAACCCATTATAAATAGCTTCTCATGTAAAATACAGCTGTGCACATTCTAGAAAAATAGCAACAAATCGTCTCAGCTTTGTTTTAAAAAAGCTTATAAATCATACATATTTATAAATGGTACTAACACGCTTACTCCAATCTAGAAACATTTGTCATAAGCTTTGTTACCCATTATTTCCAGAGTGTAAAGTATTTTAGGTAAACATCTATTAGGATTTAAATAACATCAGTTACAAAATGCCCTCCTCATGTAAAGAGGCAGGAGGCGATTTCACTGTCAGACAGAACATTTTGTCCATTATGTCAAGGCTTAAACGCAGTAACATTCCAAATTTAATTCAAAACTTGCTTTCCTAAATTAAAATAACAATTAGGACTTATTTTTTTCTTAAAAGCTCAAAGTTTTATTTTTCATTTGCTCTCTTTCTGCTTTCTTCTTAATCCACACTGGTCAAAACACAGGATTCTCAACATACTTCTGTAAAAAACACCATGGTGTTACTGCCCTGTGCTGAGCTGCTTCACCGCATCATATTCAGTCCATCCCTACACCAACATGCTACATCAAAAGGTAGCTCAGGTACTTTTTATGAATGTTGCCCATCAAACCATGCAAACACTTAGAAAGTTTACAAACAGGCTCAAAAAAATATCTATCTCGTATGAAATATTTTCTAATAGAGATAAAATACACCCTATTACAACCCCTGCTTTTTGTAGCTTTACATGAAACACTTTACTTGCCAAATGACCACACCATGTGTTCTCAGCAAATCGTATGCTCGATTAGTTGAGGGTATAGGAACTACAGCAGGATGGCATGTTAAGAGGAACCATGGTCACATCATTTGAAGAAAGGGATGTGAAGCTACTTAAGACAAACTTGCCCAATGAAAAAAATTGGGAGGCTTTTTTAATGCTGAAGTAAAATTATTAATTGATTTTAAAGACACCCACAACATCAAAGCTCAAACCAATCAATTCACATTTCCAAATGCTCTACCTGAATGTATTCAACACAAATATGGTATTTTAAAAGGAGTAATGATTTATTCTGAGCATTATCTAGCTTAAATGTCATGGACCTGATTGTGCACTCAGACAAGATTTTATTTTAACTTCAATGTTGAAATGTAGTAATTCAAATCATTAATTACCACAGCAAGACGATGAAAAAAACCCAACCAAAACTCAACACATAAACCCTGTAGCTCACCTTTCTTGTCTTATTTGTATACTCCACCTCCTGTTTAGAATGTGCTGATATAAACTTAAGATTCTTCTTTTATTAAGAAAAACATTACTTGTTATTGGCATTGGGGCACTTTTCAGAAGATAGCAACACCTTTATGCTTTGCAGTCACGATATATTATGGACTAAATCTTAGTGGAAAAAGATTCTTCAAATTTACAAAAATGAATTGAAGAATTTTATTATCAGATTACAAAAAGAGCTGCTGCTACACAGAACTGATAACTTCTTCTAGGTTGGACTAAGCGCTATGTCATGGCTATACATCACGTTTCATAAATGCCGAGCTAACAGAATCATGCACAGGCCAATGAAATTCAATCTCCCAGAATATTGCAGGAGATGTTAAAAGCAGCAGGTAATGGAATAAGACTGGTGACTGATGCTGCTAACTATTTCTTCTAATAAGACAGGAGTGAACTCTGGAATTACTTCCACAGCAACAGAATCCTCTGAGCACATTCCTCTGGCAGAAGTTTTCCCATCTCCCTACTAAAAACATCAGACAGTAAAATAGTAAGGCAGCTGTTAGCTTCCATCAACAAAAAGTGCAGCTCCGTACATTTCCAGTTTAGTCACACTGCTGGAACAGATGGAGAAGCCAACGCACTTCACTTCACTGGTCAGGCTGCTTCAGCATATTGCTTGTTTTCTAACATGGCTGCTTTCTTCAGCTTTCACAGGACCTCAGAGCCATGAGCCACCAAAAGAGACACTGATGTGGCCCCCTGGCTGAATTTTCTGTTTCATTCTCTTGCATCCCATCCTAATTCCAAGCCTCCTTCCCTGTGTCTGAGTCTGACAGATGCCATTTAAAAAGCTGATGACACAACTGTAGAGAACTGTGGGCAAACACCCCTAGCTCCACTGAAGGGTCAAAACAGTCACATTAAATAACTATGTTGAATCACATTCAGGCATAGCTAAATTTAAAGTAAGGAACATTAAAACTATGCAAAGAAATGAAATCTTTTATTGTTTGAGGTGGGGTATATATGATAATTTTGTATGAAAACAAGACATTTCTTACCTTTCCTAACTCCAATCAAGTTAGAAAATGGACAAAAAGAATGGCTAAACCGATGTTCAAAAGCATTACCAGGGCAATCATAACTGAGTTAGGGCCCTGAAAAAAAATAAAGATATCAGAATTAATGTAACTTTACACACAGTGCAAAGCAGCAAACATTACCTGAGTTTAGAATTTCTGCCTGTTTTGACTTTGGTCTGAATGATTCACTAAATATTAAAGGTACAGGCTGTGCTCCTGACCCCCTGCCACTCCTCTTGGTGGTGTTCTGTTTTAAAAGCTGAGCAGAATCTGTCAGTTTAATTTGTGTGTTTTCTGCTGAAAAGTTTGAAGTTTCTGGCCTTCCTTCACATCTCTACCCAAACCCCCAACAGGGACTTCTGTCCCCTTCTTCCTCTCCATCTTGGTGTCTGGTCAGACCTTCATCACTTTGCCATTGAGAGAAGATGTGTATTGCTTCTGAAGATAATTTACAGCAGGAGGAACTGTCATGGCCTACTAATTGATCCCGGTTTGCTTGGAGAGACTGCCAGAATTCCTTTATGAAGATCAAGACTGACTCTTAAAATGTTCGTGGATGCAAAGATTTTGGGAGTTGGATAACTTTCACGATTTCAAAGAGAAGCAGGAGCTGCCTGGATGTTGTGACATTTTATCTCAGTCCAGTGTAGAAGCAGTGTGACCAAACTCCATCTGACTGTTGTTGTCTTGTGTGGGATTTCTTCTGGTGTTTGTAGGAGGAATGAATTAAAATGTCTTGGTGTCTTTCTTCCCCACATGTGAGTCAGTTGTTTCACTGCCTGCAGAACTGCCAGTGGGTCTGTTAAATCCTCCCTCTGTGTCTTATGCATTAGCTAAAAGCTCTTGCTTAAAATGTAGTTGGGATCTCTGACCCATGATGTTAATGGTAGCCAGGTGGGAAGGATGAGAACCAACACAGACCAACCACATAATAGTAACCCAAATGAGATGCATGAAGATCCAGACAAGTATCCACGATAGGTGCTCAGGTGTGCTAAGTGTCTTGTGTGAAAATAAGCTGGATCAATACAGAGGTATGTCATCACACTATTGTGAATCACACAGGAATTAAACAGTCTGACAAATATTACTACACAAATGCAAACACCCTCAGCATGAAAACGGCATCAGCTTAAAACAAAGCAAAACTAAGAACCTGAACTACTTTGGGGAAGACAGAGTGATGCTCTCATCTGTACAGCAGGTTCCTTCTCTAACTTCAACGTGTTTTCAAACAGACATGACAATGTGCTTTACACAAGGAACATCCCCCTTTCAATAGCAAGAGGAAAGGGTTCTGCGACAGGCATTAGCAAGGCTCATTCAGAGAGCTTTAAACTAGACTTAAAGGGGGGTGAGGTTGTTGCTGGCTGTACACTAGTGGGACAGAGCTCTGTTATTGATGAAGATTAGGAGGCCTCCCACCTTCCTAGAATGAAATGGGAGAGCTCAGCTTACTCCCTGAAGTGCCTGTACACCAATGCACACAGCATGGGGAATAAGCAGGAGGAGTTGGAAATCTGTGTCCAGTCAGGTGATTATGATCTGGTGGCAATGACAGAGACCTGGTGGGGCAGCTCGCATGGCTGGAATGTGGGCATGCATGGCTATGCCCTTCTCAGGAAAGAAAGGCTAGCAGGGCGAGGTTGCGGAGTTGTGCTTTACATCAGAGAGCAACTATAATGTATTGAGTTCTGTTCAGAGACGGATGAAGAGTGAGTTGAAAGTTTGTGGGCGCAGATTAAGGGGCAGGCTGGCTTGGGTGATACTGTTGTATGTGTCTATTATAGAACGAGGATGTTGATGAGGCAGCTACAAGCAGCTGACAGCAGCCTCGCAGTTACAGGCCCTTGTTGTCATGGGGGATGTTGCAGTTTGAAAATTATCAAATTATCAAGTGTTAACTTTGGTGCTTTCATGCCAAATGAACATTTTATTTTGAAGCTAGATGTAGCTTTCCCAGCAGACCCCCTGGGTCAGTGTGCTGACTCTACAAGTGATTGGAGGACAGACCCTATAAAAGGGAATGTACTTCCTGGTTTTTTCCCTTCTTCTCTGGTATGTCTTGTAAGACACCTCCTCTGCAAGAGAGTTCTGCCTCACCTCCCCACAGGGCAGAGGAACTCAGCCAACCTGCCACTGAAGAGTGGAGCACAGAAGAAGCCTAGCTGCCCTACCCTAAGGGGTGGTTAAATCACAGACCTCAGCCCAGCAGCCTCGGCTTTGCCTGAGAGCTCAAACACAGAGAAAGTGGACCTCTTGGACTGTGGCCAACACCAGCTTGTTCCAGCTCTGGCAGAAAGCCAAAGAGATGGGCAGCTCCTACACTGCTTCTCCTCTCAGCTGGATCACTTTTGAAGATTCCAGAGAGTAGTGAGATCTTAATCATCTCCCACCCTCAGAGCCTTAACCACAGGGGAGAAGAAAAGAGGGGAGCAGGCTTGGCCCCACATGACAGTGCCATGTTGCCTCTGTGTCACCCAAGATCCTGTATGCTCTGCCACTAAGAGATTGAGAGAAGCTTTTGATAAGAGAGAGAGAGAGAGATCATCAAGTACTGATCTTCTGAGCCTTTGGCAAACAGAGAGAGCCTACATTTGATGCTGCTATAGCCTCAAAGAAGAGCCCCTGAGTCGAGGGGAGCTAGAAGTACGCTGGAGACGTCAGGGAGTGCTGACGTCTGCATGACGATTGGAAAATGAACTTTTCCACAAGCATCAAATGTATATCTTGTGCTATATTTCTGCCACCCCCCACCTCTCCTTCTCTTTTGGAAGTGGGGTGCAATTCTGTGTGTGTTGTTGCTTTGTGGTTATGAGTGTGGGCGTACACTTTCTTGCCAAAGAAATCATTTAAATCCAAAAAACAGTGTTTTTGCTGTCTCCCATTTCTCTCAGAGTGCGTGTAAACTTACTATGATACAGTTTCTGTTTTACCTTTTTGGTTCTTTTACTTATTTGAGGATTTTTTTTCTTTTCTTATCGGTGATGGGTTCAATAAACTCTTCTCTTTTTAGCAAAGTTGCTTCATTGCCTGTTGAATTCTTGGCAAGAGCTGGTTGTTGTGCTGGAATTGCAGTCACCAACCCCAACCGATTTAGACCCTCACTCTAACCATTACAAGGGATTTTAACTACCCTGATATTTGCTGGAAGACCTACTCAGCCAGCCATCCCCAGTCCAGGAGGTTCCTCCAGTGCATTGGTGACAATTTCCTGATGCAAATGGTGGAGGAGCCCAGTAGGAGAGGAGCTCTTCTCACTAGCAAGGAGGGTCTGGTTGAAGCAGTGAAGGTTGAGAGCAGCCTTGGTTGCAGTAACCATGAGATGGTGGAGTTCAGGAACAGAATGCTGAGCAGAATCACAACCCTGGACTTCAGTAGGGCCAACATAATCCTTTTCAAGCAATTTCTACGTAATCCCATGGGACAGGGTACTGGAAGGGAAAAAGGCCCAAGATAGTTGGTTAACACTCAAGGATCATTTCTTTCAAGCCCAGTATCAGAGCATCTTAACAGGTCGAAAGGGAGCCAGAAGACATGTATGATTGAAATGGAGCTGCTGGGCAAACCCAAGAAGAAGAAGAAAGTCACGGAAGGAGGGGATGGCCACTTGGGATGATTATAAGTCTCTGGTGAGAGAATGTAGGGATGCTACTAGGTAAACCAAGGCCTCGTTTGAATTAAACCTTGCAAGAAGTCAAGGACTACAGAAAAGGCTTCTTCTTCAAGTACACTGCAGATAAAACTAACACTAGAAGTAATATAGGCCCACTGTTGATTAAGACAGTTCCCCTGGTGACAGAGAATTAGGAGAAAGTGAATGCCTTCTATGTCTATACTGCTAGAGAGTGTTCTGATGAGCCCCAGACTGC
>VZRI01004524.1:1981-13503 GCA_013397515.1 Upupa epops
GAATAGGCTTTTTGGGGTCTCATCTAAGGGCTTTCTACAGACTTTATGCAGAGCCTCCCTTTTTTCTCCCTTGTGGTCAGGCACCAAGGGAGGTAGAGGGTTAAGAGCTCACCTCTGTCTGTCATCTTCAGTGATGATCAAACTGTAGAAGCAGCTGTGTGGAGGAATTGTCCTTACTTCGGCTCACTGCCAAAAACTGGAACAAGGTGATGCTGGCTTTCTGCAACTAAGCCCTCAGCGAAAGACAGGAGGGCTGCAGGTTCACCCCCACAGAAGGAGGTTTGCAGGTATGGAGAACAGCTTGTCTCTTCAACACCTGCCAGAAGCTTCGGCGAGCTGGTGCTGTCCACAGTCCAGAAGGCCATGGCTATCCCCACAGCAGAGCTGCAGCCAGCCTTAGCTTCTTTTGTGTTCCACTCTTCAGTGGCAGGGGTTGAGAGACATTGCTAGGCTCCCACACACACCCTTGGAGGGGTGGGGGGAGCTCTCTTGTGGAGATGCTCTGTCTCTCAAGACATATATTGCAGCAGAAGCAGGAGAAAAGTGAAGATGGCGAAGATGACGAAGAATGACAAAGAAGCAAGAAGTAACTTTTCTTTTATAGACTCTGTCCACCAATCACCTGTAGAGTCCAGACAGTGACTCAGGAGGTCTGCTAGGAAAGCTACCTCCAGCTTCAAAATAAAATGCTTTTTCAGCATAAAAGCACCACAACTAATACTTGAAAATTCAGTAATTTTCAAACTGTGACAGTAAAAATTAATACCCTAAACCTACAAAAGCCCCGTAACTGTATTTTTAGATGTTAGATAAATGAGTTTTGTGCTAAAAGCCTTGGAATACAAAAATGTGTTTTTACCTGGGGAGTGTAATTGTAAGGAAATTAGTGACTGAAACATTTGGTTCAGCAGCTGAGCTAAACAACTTACAAGTTTCAAATGTGAAAAAGTCTTTCATGCTTAGACTGTTGTACCTGTCACTGCAATATCAGCTGGAAATGGAACAATTCTGTAAGCCTGCTGTAGTACTAGTACTGCTAAATCATGCTCGAGATGGAGGGGAGAATACAGGGTTCAAGACTATTCTTGGTTTTGAAACTGAGAGAGTTCTGATTTGTGCTTGCCTGGAAAAATAGACCATGGGGTTTTGCCTTTTTATTGAGTTAATTTTCAACCCTTTTGGAAGATAACATTTCATTCCATTATTTTTTTGTTTTCTATTGCTTAGTTTACGATTTACCGTGGTCACCGACCCCCCAGAAGACGAACAGGAACTTGAATGCGAAGATATCGGGATTGCTTATGTCAGTTTGAGAGAGATATTCCAGAAGCAAAGAGATATCATAGAGCAAGACATTGATGGTAAGTTTTAGAGATTACTTTTTTGTAACCTTCTGTAACCTAAACATTATTTGTTGGATTTCTGCTTATCCCTGCAAGCTTTTCTGTGCAAGTTCTTGTTTGACATTGTTGCAATAAGAAATTCTTTAATGTTTATCGCTGGCATCCACATTTGTTTGCAAAACTGTGCACTATTGTTATTCCTCAAAATCTGCTAAAAACCAAAACCAGTAAAAATCAAGCAGAGTTCCTGGTTAACAGTTTATCAAACATCATCATTTTCAGGGGGTGTCCATTTACTGTAATTCTCTTGTTTATACCACATACTTCATGCTAGTAAGGCTATGAATATGTATTTTTTAATTAAAGTGTATGTCAGTAACTCTGTGTTGCTAATGTCTGTGTGTTATTTGAGGTTATGTTAGAACCTCCAGAGTACCTCAAGCTTGTGACCACCATAGGAAACCTGTATTTGGGACAATATCAAATACTGGTGGCTTTGGTTAGGTGTTACAGTAAGCATCCTTCTGTAACAGACTGACTGGATTTTCACTGTGACTCGTTAAAGCAAGGTAAGGTGGGTAGCAGGTATGGAATCTTTTTTCCTGGGTCTTAGGACAGCATTTTTATAACCCTAATAAGAGGACTGGAGAAGGCTACTTAGTAAGAGAAAAAAAAAATGTTCTCCTTGCTTAGCTGTTCTGTTCCCCAAGGACCCAGGGCATGATTATCTGTGGTGCATTTCTCTCATTATCTGCTCATCTCTATCCTCTTTCCCTGTTGGGATAA
The DNA here is from genome assembly GCA_013397515.1 of Upupa epops. NCBI lineage: Eukaryota > Metazoa > Chordata > Aves > Bucerotiformes > Upupidae > Upupa > Upupa epops. The sequence goes on from VZRI01004524.1 coordinate 4,111, forward strand.
ATCTCAGTGAAGCAGCTGGGAGTATATCTGGTGCTAAACAGTTCCCTTCTGTAATGATAGGCGATGCAGCTTGGTTACCAGATGCAGTGCACCCATGTCCTCAAGGTTCTCTCAGCAATAGCCAGAATTCTCATTAGCCCTAGCAGAATGCCAAGCTAATGTGACTTCGTTACTTCTGCTGCCAAGTCTAATTATCATTGCTTAAGTGTTGGGGAGCTGAAAAGTGACAGAGAAATAGGCTTTCTTATCCATTTCCATTATCACGCATGATTTGCATCCATGCTGCAGCTAAAATACACAAAGTATGCATCAAAGTTCCAAAAACATGATATGGAAAATTCTAAGAAGAATCAGATTTCCATACCCTGGAAAAATAATGCATGGATTTGATGCACTTCTTCCTGTGGCTGAACCACTTAATCTTTTCTCCACCAGTAATTGCTCTCCATGTAGTTGTAACAAAAGCACATCTCCTCCAAAAAAGTATTTCACAGTCTCGCACTGGAAAATTGTTTCTGTTCAGAATTTTATGGCCAGAATTGCCATTGTCATAATTCCTGTTCGGTAAGATTGATTAGTGATATAAATGCAATTTTGTGCCCTTCAAAGTCACTTTTCACAAAGCTCTACAAACTCCTCTCCGAAGGACTAGAGTTTGTTACTGGATGTTCTGTCAAAAGGTAATCATTACTGTGTTATGGCAACTACTCCACAGAATCACAGAATTATTGAGGCTGGAAAAGTCCTCTGGGCTCATCCATCCCAGCCCATGACCTGACATCACCACATCAGCCAGATCAGGGCACTAAGGGCCACAGCCAGTCTGTCCCTAAATACCTCCAGGGATGGGGACTCCACCACTGCCCTGGGCAGTCCATTCCACAGTCTAAGCAACCTTTTCACAAGGAAGGGCTTCCTAGCACCCAACCTAAACCTCCTCTGGCACAGCTTCAGGCCCTGCCCTCTCTTCCTGTCACTAGTTGCCTGGGAAAAGAGCCCAGCTCCCAGCTGGCTACAACTTGCCTTCAGGGAGTTGTAGAGAGGGAGAAGGTCCCTTCTGAGTCTCCTCTTCTCCAAGCTGAACACTCCCAGCCCCCTCAGTCTCTCCCTATCAGCATTTCCCTGCAGTCCCTTCCCCAGACTCATTGCTCCTCTGGACCTGCTCCAGCCCCTCAATCTCTTTCATGAAGTGAGGGGCACAGAACTGCCCCCAGTGCTCAAGGAGAGGCCTCACCAGTGCTCAGTACAGGGGGAGAATGATGTCCCTAGGTCTGCTGGCCACACTGTTCCTGATCCAAGCCAGGATGCCATTGGCCTTTTGTGGCACCTGGGCACCCTGCTGGCTCCTATTCAGCTGGTTGGCAATCAGTGCTGCCAGGTCCCTCTCTGCCAGGCTGCTCTCCAGCCACTCATCCCTCAGTCTGTAGCTCTGCAGGGTTTACATCAGTACAGGGAGGGGCATTTCTTCCTTCCTCATAAGACATTCAAACTTATATTTACTTTCTGTGTATTTTATCTATTAAAGCTATGCTAATTGATAGTAATGAATAGAAATACTTTTCTTCCTGTCCACACTCCTCCCTGATCTCTGCCGATGCTGTTCATTCTAGAATTAGTTATTGCACCCCTAACCGTATTTTCTGACAATGTAGAACTTTCAGACAGTTGAAATGAACTGTAGGTTAATACATGTCAGGACATGGCCAAAATAGAAGAAATTGAGGTATTTTCTTGGACTAAGTCATTGTAGAAGGGGCTGGGTGTAAGGTCTGGACACACGCTTTGGTTAAGTGTAACGACACAAAAGGTAACATTCCTGTGCAGATTCTATGAAGTAACTACTAGTTTGAAGTAAAAGGAATAAACCTAGACATAGGGAAATTCATAGGATGCTATCACGTGGATATCCAATAATTGGTAAGTTAGATGCCATGGACTTTCTTCATTCTTGAGGACTGCAAGCCTGAATGTTTTTCATCTCATATTCATTTCACTGTCAATGGTGTGACAGTGGCCTACATGAAACCTGAAGCAGTGAACTGAATGGCTAAGCAAGGGGCTGGATAAAAAAGAGCACAAGACACATAACAATATGTCACAGGGATAATATAACAATATTAAAACTGGGAAAGTAGAATTAGTGTTGCCTTCTGAGATCATCTATTACATTTAGCCTACCATCCTTACAAGTAGTAAGAATAAAGACAAACAGATCTGCTCTGTGGGTTGCCAGTTCACTGATTCTCCAAGGAGATACAAAATGGCTTGGTTCTCCAAGAATAGCATCCAGTCTCTCCTGTAATAGCTCTGTCAACAAAATTAATGAAGAAAAGTTTATTCTGTCTTTTTATTTCCAAACTTCTTCTGAGCTGGTCCCAGCAGCATAGAAGTTGTACCGTGCAGTACCATCATGTTGCCCAGAGCACCTATCCCAGTTTATGTAGTAAATACACAAGCTTGCCATTGGTCTGCTCTGGAAAGGTGTACTATCAAGATTATTAGTGTTTATTCAAATTGCCTTGAAAGTCACATTAGGCAACCTCGTTGCTTTTTACGTAGCGCTGGAAAAGAGCCTCATTTGTGACGATTGGCAGTGTGTTTTTAATCATAACAGCAGACATTGTGTTCTTCCAGGCTTACTTAGATAGTGTAAAAGAGGGCAATTTTAGATCATTTTAGCTGATTTCTAGTAAAATGGCTATCTTAAATCCTACTTCAAAACACACACACACAAAGATGGAGGTAGTTAAATGGTTTAGTCTTGGGGAGGTACTGCTTTTGCCTCCACTATTTTACAACTGTCTGGGAACCTGGAATTAGAATAATTTTGCATTGCATCAACTGGAGAAAACAATTTCCTGTTTAAATACTCATAACGTTCCAGTAGTGTTTGGATTGGTCATGTACTCAGAATAGAAAATGGCTGAATCGCTAGATTATTTACTTTAGTTATGCTTATGTGTCTTTAATAGAGTTTGGAATCTCTGTTTGCCTAAGTGAAAAGTAATTAATGCATATAGGCAGTTAGCAAACAGCTAGTTTTCTCTGTTTCAGAGTTAATTCCAACAGTAATACTTTGACTGATGTACGTTCAGGTTCTTCAAGTGCCTAGTTTCCAGTAGGCTAAGTGTCTGAACTGGCAGATTTCTCATTTATACTTCTTTATGTATTTATTCTCTTTTTTTTTAGGCATACACTATGTGCCTTTTAATCTGTCCAAACGCTGCGGAAAATTATCAGAACAAAAGCGAAACCTTAAATGAAACTGCTAATGCTGGTTTGTGATGTTTCCTTTCTAGTTTACGATGCAGAAGATGATAGTGCAGTAATTGGGAAGCTCAAAGTAACAGTGGAAGCCCTCCACGCACTGCGTTCAGTCTACGAGGAATGCCAACATGACTAGGAGGCATGAAAGGGAAGTTTGCCTACAGAAGTTCCTTCTCCCAGAGTAAATACATGCTTGATAGTGCTTCAAAGATGAGATCTTTGTAATTCTTACAGTGTATTTAATGTATAATTTATATGAAAGGGACGCTTGATTTGTAGTTGTAAAGTTTTGTATACTTTTTAGTCTGTTTGTTTTTATATTTCCCCCTAAGGCTAAGAATTCTCTACACAATGGACAAACGCCATGTAAATAATTAATACCTACATGATTGAGTGATGTGCTTTATTTGCATTTTTAAGGGGTTTTTTTTCCTACATAAAACAGTCATAAAAATGCAAGTCAAACTTTTAATTTTTAATAAAAAAACCATAAGCCTTAGAAAACTGATTAAAAATACTTTTATGTTATCCCTAATCACCCCACTAAATGGAATGCCAGTGATTAGCCTCATTAAGAATTTTATACTGTGAAGATTTTATTAAAAGCAATATATGAAAATTACTTGGATTAATGTGTTAATCTGCCTCTTTAAAATGCTAATATCCATTTTATGCACATTAAATCTCAGTATGTGTTTGCTTTGATGCATGCAGTTCCTATCAATTAAATATAAAAAATGAGGCTAGTTGCAGGACTTATTAAATTACTGCAACCTTTTTTTAAAGTAACTTTTCCTCTTCTACTAACATGATAATCAGCTGTTTATGATTCTCATGATGTGGAACAGGGGGAGGGCAGGGACAATCATTCTCCTGTACAGTCAGAAATTTACTTTCAGGCAACATCTGTCAAAGCACAAAGAGAAAACCATACAGTATCAGATCTGTGCTTCACCTACTTTGAGCTGTAGGGACAGGCGACTGTTTTCATTTGTTTTTTGTCATTTTAGAACCAACATCAAACACATAAAATGGATTGTTGTATCTGAATAACCAGTGTCGAGCTTAGAAAGTTAATTTTCCAGCTTTTAAGCAATCTCAGTGAAGGATTTAATTGATATTTTTAATGGAGCTGTGAATCAATGCTGCAAAAGGATTGCCTCTTGAGAGCAAGGATATAATACATTTCATTTTTTCATTTCCTTTTTTATTTGTCATTTTCTTCAAAGGATTTTATAGGCTGTGGATTTCCACTGTTTGCAAACAGGCTATGTTTCTTCATAAGCATATGTAAAGTATTCAGAGAGATAAGTAATTTATTAAAATATACCTAATTTGCCGTGATATATTAAATCTCTGCTTCAGTGATCACAGACCATTTCATTTAGAGAATTAGGCATTCCCTCTTTGTGTGATTAAAGCTCTGGAAAATGAGTTCTTTGCTCCTATTTGTGAACATTCAAAGCCTGCTAATGGCAAGAAGATGGAATAGATTATGAGACAATTCATTACAGTTGAACAGAAAAAAACCCGCAGCTATAATGCAAAAATGCAAGTATGAATATCTGCATAGAGTTTGAACCATCTGTGCTCTAATGGCTCCAGTAATGGCTCTTCGTCTTCAGTAGGCTTTGAAACGACATCCATACAATATTAATTTGTTGATGTACATTACGAGGCCAATGGAATGAATATATTCTGACCACAGAAGTCTCTGAATTCCAACAGAAACCTGTGGTTGACTCCATTTTAGGGCCTACCATCTTCAGTAGTACTTAGCCAGACCGTGCCAATCCTGGCAGCATTTCATTCCTCTGGAAGTTTTAGGAGACCGCAGACTGCTGCATTCCTAAACCCCTCCGTTCTTCAGTTAATTGCCATATGTTTGTTGTCATTGGGGCTGGTGCTTAGTTCATCGTTCTGGCCACCATTGCCAGCTTGCTTTGGCTCGATGTGTCTATATTGTCAGTAAGACTGTTATTATACATTACAATAATTCGAAACAGCTAGATTGAACACTGAGATTAACCGAGTGGCTTTTCAGAAATTCAGTTGTGGTATTCTGTCAGGAGGTTCTTATTATTCTTCCAATACTTTGCAAACCAAACTAAATGCCCTGCACATAAACAAAGCGGCGTGTCGTATGGAGTTTTCATATGTGCCTGTATACTGACTCGCAGGAGAACTGTGTCACTGGGGCTTGTCTTCTCAAATAAACCATGTGGTAACATTAGAAAATCAGTGATGCTCATCTCACTTAAATGTTTACAGTAACACTCTTAGCACTTAATCTTCCCCATCTGAAGCTGAAGACTTAGAACCCAAGCGTTCATATGTTCATTAAACACAGACCTCATGGGTGAGTTGCTGCAAGATACCCCAGCAGACATTTGGTGGCATCGTGTTAACTGTTTTCAGCAACTCCAGCATCAACGTGTGTGATTTGCCTCAGGTTCTCAGTGAACCTCTTTGTGAGACTCACTGTTACTCAGGTTTCAGTGCAGAAAAACACCCCATTCCTCGTTTCTATTCCTGTTTATTACTCTAGATAGATATAATATTCAGTGAGGATACTTCCAACAGATGGATTGTGTTAACTTGTGCAACATAAGCATGTGAACATGCTAGACAGTTTTGCTTTTCCATTCAGTAGTCTCTTAAACCTTGGGTCTAAAAGCTGGACCATCTAAGGAAAGTGGGAATTTCCTCTAGTAGTGTTTTGTCCAGATAGCTAAGGGGAAAAGTGCCTTTTGTTGGGTGCAACCTGTTAGGAAGCACCATTCTTCCTCTTGCATTTTAGAAAAGCAGTTTGCTAACGCTTGGGACTACCATACTTTAAAATGTGCCAATAGATGTTTTGTATGTTGTGACTTTGAATCCAGCACAAGATGAACGAGGCAGGCTCGGGTGATCAGTTCTGTTATTTTTTGTTATTACAGCTTACGACTTTGCTGTGATGCAATTACTGCTGCTCCCCAGGCATCCCAGATATGTTTGTCAAGAGGTAAACTTAAGCTTAGCTCAAAATCCCTGTATTTAAAATGCTGCTTTTAACCTGTTACAGCCTTGTATTCCACCTAGGAGTGAGTTGTAAGAGCAAACACATCATGAACCAAGGTAACTTTGGTGTGAACTTGATAAACTTACTGTTCAGTGAGTCGCAGTTTATCTCATGTGATTCTACAAGCTGATACAAGTTGTTGTAACAATTCATAGACCTTCTACAAGTGAAGATCAGTATTTAAGATCACAGAAGTATTGTTTTACAGTTTGGTTAGAGCAGGGGAGTTGGACTGGAAGATCTGTAGAGGTCCCTTCCAACCCCTAACATTCTGTGATTCTATGATTCTTCTGTTTTTCAAGATATTTCACAAGACAAAGAATATTTTTATAAGACCTTTCTCACCTGACTGTTTAAGATGTAGGTGTTAGTATTTGGATTGATCCCAATCCTTCAACTAAAATTAAATTGACTGTATTTCTATTGAACCTATTTGCAGAATATAAGTCGATTGGGATGCAAAATTCAAGGTGATAATTCTGTGTGTGTGTGTGATCAAAATGAGCCCTTGACACAGTGTACTGCAGGTGTCCTGCTCTGTGCCTTTTGTTCATTCCTTTTTGGCATGGATGACAAATTTCAGTTCACTTTATGCATTTTAAAATACGACGAGGTACTTGGAGAGAATTTGATTTCATCAGAGTAACTTCTCAGGGGAAGAGTTTGACCTGTGCTTTGTTTCTTCTTATGGAATAATCTCAGCATGTGCAGGACGTAACATATTCTAAAGAGTGCATTTTAAGGTGTTTCTTGTTTCTAAGGTTCTTGAGGAATCATGCTGCAGACTCTTGATACTTCATGGGTTCAAGGTCTAACTTAGTTCCAGCAAAGTTTCATTTGAAACAAAAGCTGCTTGTGAATTATCAGGTACCTGCTGAGGATGGTTTGTCTAAGAAAGTTAAGTGATTTCATTCGAACAGAAATGCCTACAGGTTCTTAATGGTGGTTGTTCTTCCACAATACTGTATCAGGATGGGAATGTTCAGTATAGAAGGGGCCCCAGGTGGTCTGTCTCTGGTCCAGCCTGGTGTGGGATTAACAGATTAGCCCACGTTGCTCAGGGTTGTATCCAACATGGTCTTGAAAACCTCCAAGGACAGAGACTGCTTCACTTCTCTGAGCAGCCTGTTCCAACACCTGATTTTCCTCATGGTGAAAAAAAAGGACACTACTTCTACTCAAATTAAAGCCAAATCTAGATCTAAGCATATGAAAACCATTTTTGCACTTAATTTAATTATCATCTAACCACTTAATTTTTAAATTTTCTTTTAATTCTGTGGCTGGCATAAGTGTGAGCTTGTTTGTTGTTTCTTTCAGCCCTTTAATATTTTGCACAAAATACCAGTAACTGGGCATTTTAGGGTGGACTCCAGTGCCTGCTGCCTTGCAGTGTATGACCAAATCTCCATCCACTTTGCAAAGCAACTGACAAAAACCAGCTCTGTCGTTGTTAACAGCGTGGTTTGCTCAGATAATTCTTCTGGAGATTTCCAGAGTAACCTGTTGAATGTGTTTTGTACCTGATTTTGTTCTATTACGCTTAGATTATAATACAAATAAATCTATATTGATAAATATATGTATCAATGTAATATAAATCAAACAACACCAGGCTTGTGTGGAAGTGATACTCTTCATGACCTTCAGTCATGGATCCATAACACCATGTAGATTTACAAAAAAAAGGTTGTTCCCTGAGCTGTGAGAAGCAGGGAGCTAAGCCTGGAACCTCTGTCCACAGCCATTCTCACTGTGTAGCAGCATCCATCTGCAGCTGCACCGCAATCCTGCGGTGATTTGTTTAACGTGCTCATGGAGTTGGTTGTACAGTCTATTTTCTGTTTAGGCAAACTGTCATTCTGGTTGCGCTACCTTGTGCATTAAAGCTACAAGAACTGAGCGTCCCTTGGTAAAACATTGGGAAAATGTGGTCCTTCCACTTAAAAAAACAAAGCAATAAAGTGAAGCTTCTGTTGAAGAATTCTTGTGTGACTACTGAGTGTTCTGATTACCTGTTCCTATGTATAAACAGCTACAATGACTGAAACAGCTTCCCACTTCAAAAGCAAGGAATACCTCAAACCTTTTACCATAAATAGGGAATTTTTCCCAGAGAAACGAAAGGAGGAAACACCAGTCAGCATCCAACTGCCAAACACAGAGTGCACAAATAATAAAGAAAGCACAGCAAAGGAAAGCACAGGAAATGTATCTACTCTTGGAAAACACTCTTTCATCTGCTCTCCTCTGTGGTAAGCCGTTGCCAGAGTATCACAGAACCGCACCCATTTGGAGCCTTTCCAATCAGTCCATAATGCCAGTGGTAAAATGCGCACTCTGGATGAAATACACAGGAATGCAACTATTCAGAACGGAGCACCAGGTGTGTGTTGGCATACAGTGACTGTAACCTGACCAGGAGTCACACTGGGGGAGTTGGTTTTTAAGTCAAACAAGTTAGTGTCACTTGTAATTTATTTTAAAAAGCACTTGACAGTTACAGCTTGGATGGGTGCACCCTCTGCTGGGTTACAAACGGGCTGGATTTCCAAGCACAGAGAGTAGTTGGGAATGGTGGCCTATCAAACTGGTGTCCAGTGAACCAATGGTATTCCCCAGGCATCAGTGCTGGGCCCAGTTCTACTCGACATCTTTATTGATGACCTGAAAGAGGGGATAGAATCTCCTCTTAGAAAGTTTGTGGATGACACCAAATAGGGGGGTGGAGTGTTGATCTGCTGGAGGGGAGGAGGATGCTGCTGAGACATCTGGACAGGCTGGGGCAATGGGCAGAGGCCAACGGGATGAGGTGTAACAGGGCCGAGTCCTGCATTTTGGCCACAGTAACCCCCTGCAGAGCTGCAGACTGGGAGATGAGTGGCTGGAGAGCGGCCTGGCAGAGAGGGACCTGGGAGCACTGACTGCCAACCAGCTGAATAGGAGCCAGCAGGGTGCCCAGGTGCCACAGAAGGCCAATGGCATCCTGGCTTGGATCACAAACAGTGTGGCCAGCAGGACTAGGGAAGTCATTCTCCCCCTGTACTGGGCACTGGTGAGGCCTC
>VZRI01004524.1:13508-51451 GCA_013397515.1 Upupa epops
GGGAGGTTTAGGTTGGATGCTAGGAAGCCCTTCCTTGCGAAAAGGTTGCTTAGACTGTGGAATGGACTGCCCAGGGCAGTGGTGGAGTCCCCGTTCTTGGAGATGTTTAAGAACAGACTGGCTGTGGCCCTTAGTGCCCTGGGCTGGCTGATGGGGTGATGTTAGGCCACAGGCTGGGGTTGATGTCTCAGAGGAATCTTTTCCAGCCTCAATCATTCTGTGATTCTGCTACCTGCTGAAAACTTTTAGTAATTTAGCTTCTCAGGGCAGTTTGCGGAGTAAAAGGGGGTTACTTTTCCACCCACAACATCAGACATAGAGCACAGACACCAGTAATGCAGCTATTAATGGATCTTGCAGCATCATCCACATTGTGGAAAACACTGGTTCCTATCTCTGTGTGCAATCTCTCTTCAGTGTCTTCTCCTGTTGAGTTGCCCTGTTTAGGGAGGTTACCTATTCTGAAGTCAGTGGGGTGTGAGACTTGCTGTTCCTCTGTTTTCATCACTCTCGCCCCAGGAAGGAAGTGTAAGAAAGACTTTTCTACTAAAGGTGAGTTTTGTTTTTCAAATGAATCAATAGAAAGGTTTGAGAAAAAATGGTAAGAGCTCCTTAGATGCTATAAATCCAAATACGTCTTGTTTTTGACTTGCACTTCAGTGCAGGCCAGTCTGTGTCACCTCTGTGCCTGGAAAGATCATGGAGCAGACCCTCCTGGAAACTATGCTGAGCACATGGAAAATACAGTGATTGTGATGCCCAACACAGCATCACTAAAGGCAGATCCTTCCTGACAAACCTGGTGCCTTCTACAACAGGGTTACAATGTTGGTGAATAAGGGTAGAAAAACTGATGTCATATAGCTGGACTTGTCTAGGGCATTTGACGCTGTCCTGCATGACATCCTTGACTCTAAAATGGTCAGATGTGCATTTGACAGACAGGCGGTCACACTCAAAGAGCCCTACATCTGGGTTGGGGTAAACCCGAGCACAATCACTTGTTTGGCAGTCCCAAGGAGAAGGAACCAGGGGTGTTAGTAGATGAGAAGCTCAAGATGAGCCAGCAGTGGCCAACTGTGTCCTGGGCTGGATCAAAAGGAGAGTCACTTATGGGATTTCACCAGAAACATGCCAGTCATTTCCGCATTATGAGAAGGACAGACTGAACTCCACAGTCTGTTGGGCTGTCTTCTTGTCAGCCTGAGCAACTACATCTCCTACTGTCCATTTCAATCAAACCCCAGATACAAATGTGAGGAAACAAATGCACTGGAAGCTGAGTCCTGGCATGCAGCTCATGTAAGGGCACTTGGGGAAAATCATCAGGGGGAGAAAGAGCAAGTGGGAATCCACTGTTTGGTTTCACCTGGAGTTCAGTTCTGTCAAAACACAGCAATAAAACACCACGATGCTTCTCAGCCATAGGTTAAGTGAGCAAGAAAACCCAAACAACCCACCCAGCCATTTGTGAAACAGCACAAATTATGGGCTCATGAGGTAATCTCAAGTAATCTCTTGTGGTAAAATATCTGCTCTGCTCTTTGTACCGTGCTTTTTATGATTAATTTTTCTTGTAAAGTAGCGATGTTGATAGCAGTCACACACATGCATTCTGAGTAATAACATGGAAATGTGAGTTCATTTCAGGAACTGCTGGAGGGCGGATGTTTTTCATGTTTTGTAATCCCTGTTTATGTTACGCTCCGTCTATTAAGTAAAATACAGTTCAAGTGCAATAACTGGAAGGGGAAGTTTCTATTTTAAGGTCGGGTTATGTTTAGAGAAATAATTGTTAGTTACATCAAGAAAAACAAACACAGACTGTATTTTCTTGGGTTTAAAGCCAGACAAGACATTCAGAATCACTTATTCCGACGCCCTCCCAAAGGCTGGTGGTTTTTGTTACCTCCCTGAACTACTGAATGATCTCAGGATGATTTAGACTAAAGGTCTGCAGGCACTTCCTCATACTGACACTGCAGTTTGACATCCAGTGTATTTTACTCTCCAGTTTGGAGCTTAAATGGAGCATGAAGGTTTGTGTGACTTGGCTCCCAGCATTTGACATCCCTCGCTTGAAATCGTGGTTCTTTCCAAATTTGCTAAAAATTTAGGCTAGGCCTAACCACTTCATTCTGTGAACACTACAGCAGAGAAGCCCTAATCGTGTGAGTTTACTACAAGCATTATTGTTGTACCTGACTAGGTTTGGTGTCAGAATACTTTCAGTGCTGCCCTACTGCTTTAGCTTCACCCATCTGGTAATTAATAAAATCAGTGTCAGTTTCCAAGGGAAATCAGTGGCACATGAAAGAATGTAAGTTACAGACTCTCTGAATCCACAACCTAGAGTTGTATAATGTAGTTGAGAATCACTGGCAATAATACTGCTTCATGCTTGACTGTTGCTTTCATAGCACATTTGGATTAGTGTTGCATTCAGGGGTGATGCACAGTGATACTCCTTTTTCCAAGTGATATAAAACTCAGCACACCTTATAGAAGATCTATTTATGTTTAATGATGGATTTATTGTTAAACCCAGTCTAACTATGTGTGTTGGTATCAATGACTATTTCACTCTATGCAGACCTCTGCATTTGTCTCTGCTCTGGATTTTAAGTTGTTAAAGATTTTACAGTTTACTTACACAATCAAGAATTATTTATCAAAACATTGCTGTGGAAAAATAATCTGTTAGAGACTGGTTCCTCACAAATCCTGTGACTAGAGGAATAGAATTGTTCTCAACCGTATTGTGGTCGTAGTTTATTTCATCTCGCAGCATTTTGCTGGCCTATAGTGCAAGCTTTTCCAGCGCACACCTCCTCCACAACAAACTGGGAGTTCTGAAACGGAACCTTCCCTCTGAGAGAATGGATAGAGCCCGCACAATGAGCTTAAGGAGGTGCTAGAAGTGCCCACTCCACGCCATGCTTCTATAGATCAGAAGGCATCGCCTACAACTTGTGGGTGGAAGTTGCCCCCTGCTGTCTGAAGTGACGTTTGCAGACTCAAACCGGATTGCACACTCGTCCACTGGCGCTTTCCGGGAGAGTTGTTACTCCAAGTTGTCAACTGCCGTGTGGTACACCCAACTCGGACACTACGGGAAGGAAAGGAGCTCAGAGAGGGTACCGGTGAAAGCCAACAGGTAGCACTGAACAGATGAGAGACTAAAATGAAGTGATCTGTTTCATTTTCTTTGTGCCTTTGCAGTCGAGTGAAGCAGACCCGGCATATACTTTACTTATAAAATTCAATGTAGCTGACCTTACTGGGTTTTCTGCTTGTTTGTTTCAATGGAAATGTCATGGGTCTCTACACAGCGTGACCATTCAACACATTCAGTGCTAGGCAAGGTGCAAAAAGCCACTTGAGAGAGGTGGGACAGAGATTACCGACACAAGGAAATAAATGTGTGACTAACAAAAACGTTCCTGAGACATTGATTGGTGTTTAGTTCCACACGTGTAAGACTTGAAGTTAAAAATATCTCATTTTGAGGGAATATCTATCCTTGCTACTCTTGCGAATATTTACTAGGTCTGAAATACTGTTAGCATCTAGTTAGTTGTTGCAGACCACCACTTTCTGGCCTCTTTTTTCAATTAGACAGTAATCATAAAGCATCCTCCTACAATCAAACCCTCCTATGATCAAACAACCCTGGTTATTCTTATTAATCATAGAATCATAGGATCATAGTATCATCCCGGCTGGAAAGGAGGACCTCCAGGATCACCAAGCCCAGCCCTCATCCCAGCATCTCCTTAACCCCTAGACTATGGCCTCAACTGCTTTAGCGACTCATTTTTTAAACACCTCCAGGGATGGCAATTCCATCACCTCCATGGGCAGCCTGTGCCAGTGCCCAACCACTCTCTCAGCAAAGAACTTCTTCCTAAGATCCAATCTAAACCTCCCCTGACACAACTTGTGGTCATTTCCTCTTGTCCTGTCATTAGTAATTTGGGAGAAGACACCAGCACCAGCCTCACTACAACCTCCTTTTGGATAGTTGTAGAGAGCAGTAAGGTCTCCTCTCAGCCTCCTGTCTGGACTAAATAACCCCAGTTCCCTCAGCTGCTCCTCACAGGGCCTGTTGCTGTTCAGATCACTGTAGACAACAAGGAAACAAATAGGTGAGCCTTAAAGTTTTTAAAGCACACCTTTGCAGTTAACCTTCTGTTTATCTCCTGACTACTGGTAGTTCAGCTTAACTACCTGTGGATTCTTATTAAGGTTTTGTCAGCCAAGCAGGTTAGCTCAGCATAGTTTACACACAGCAATAATTTACAGACCGGAGAGAAATCAACCACAAACACCAAGGCTCTGGGAAGCCTGTAAGCATTGTCCCAGTCACAATGTGATTGTGTGTTCCTATTTACTCTGCACAAGTGGCTCTGTAAAACAACCACAGCGGCAGCAAACCAACTGCCAGTGTTTTTGCTTTCACACTGTGTCTGTCAGAAGGACTTGCATGAAAGGATTGAAATGATTCACTAATAAACGCCAAAGCTAACGTGGCGGCAGCTGACAACTGACATCACGTTGTTAGCCTTCGGGTTTATTGTGTTGTTGTTATTGTTAAGGTTCAGATACGGGGCGTTGTGGATATTTTTATGGAATAATAGGGGTTTTTTCAAATCCAATCTTTGCTTTGCAGTTTCTAACAAGGAATCCTTCAAGCATTTTACTAGCTGCGTAGCTTATAGACATCGTTGTGAAAAGCTAAGAGGTAGGGAAGAAAATGCCTGGTGGCAGCTGGTGAGAGCTGAGGGTATGGCAAAGGCAGTGGCAACACAACAGTACAGGGACTGAGATTGCAGGGGTAATGGTGTTGTTTTGAAGGCAGCACACAGTTTTTTCCTCTCAATCCTAGTACCAGTTGCTCCTCTCTCTGTGCTATGTAATTTCTGTTTCTCATTTGGAGAATTCACTGCCACTTTTGGGTTGATACTAGCCAGGAGTGGCAGCTTTCCCTTGGATGTTGCTCTCAGTGTTCAGCTCTGTGTGCCTACAGGATAGGTAGAAGGAAAAGAAATGCACAGAGGCTGACTGAATTCTTAGCAACCACTTGTGACTTCAGAAATGCCCTGGGCTGAAAATAGGCAGAGGGTGAGAGAATGTTAGGAGGGTGTGCTGCATACCCTGTCATTGCTGTTGTGGTTAGACACTGGCCCATCAGGATTATCAGCTGGAGGGACCTTACATCTGACTTCACAAAATAAATTCTAAGTCATTTCTACCGAAACATGAACTGAAGCCTTGTACATTGGCCCCTTGGTTCTTGGGATTTCTCCTTTACTGCTCAAAAGAGCTCATCAGCAGGGCACTGCATTCAGCCCAGTCACACTTGGGGCAACAGGACAGCAGATGCCTTTATATAGGAAAAGAGAACAGAAAGCAGTCAGGAACGGACGTCAGGAAAGCCGAAGCACAACACACTCCATGTTTGCTAATGGCTCCTGTTCTTTGTTCTTGAATTCCCAGTGTGCTGGAGGTGGTGAACCTTACACAGTTTAAAGTTTGGGGTCACAGTGGAACTTAACTGTTCTGCAACCCAGTCATCAAATGATCGCTCTGTGGTTTGCTGACTTGCCACTGTCCCTGCTCGTGCAGCCACTATTACAGTTTGAAGAATGTGGATCGAGTACACACGCTTTGAAGTCATTAGTGTATGTGAAAATACATACTTGAACAAGCAACCACTGTGTTGCACAAGTTTGAACTTCCTCTCATCTGAACTGTGATGTGGTCCCAGAACGTTGAGTTGAACAAGGTTTCACCGTAACCCAAACATACACTATGGATTTATCTGCGTCACTTTAAAACAGTGAACACAGCAATCGTATTTGTAAGCATTCACAGACCAAGTAATAGATACGATTCAGTATTTCTGGAAGGGTGTAGACTGATCAACCTCAAAAGCCAGCAGCTGGCAGTGATCCAGATGTCTTTCTGAAAAAAAAGAAGTCAGATATTTTACTCTTAGAAACTTAAGGAAAGGTTGACCAGATATTTGATGAGGAGGTTCTCCCAAAGTTCCAGGGTTGCACATTCTTTCCTTGTTATAATTTTGCCATTTTGACTTGAGAGAGTCCAACGGAAGGCTAAGAGGATGATGAAGGGACTGGAGCACCTCCCTTACCAGGAAAGGCTGAGAGACCTGGAGCTTTTTTAGTCCAGAGAGAAGACTGAGAGGGGAACTGATTAATGTCTATAAATCCATGAGGACTGGGCATCAAGAAGGCAGGGACTAGCTGTTTCCACTTGTTCCATGGGGTAGGACAAGGGGCACCATATTCAAGCTGGAGCACAGGACATTCCATCTCAACAGGGGGGCACAGAGCACTGGAATGGGCTGACCAGTGAGGTGGTGGAGTCTCCTTCTCTGCAGACTGTGGAGCCCTGTCGGGAGGGATTTCTGAGTGAGCATCCCTGGGTTTGGTGCTGGTCTGGCAGGGAGGATTAATTGGTCACCTTTGGGGGTCCCTTCCAAGCCCTAACATTCTGTGATTCTGTGATTTACTACTGTAGTTCAGATTTTCTCATACATATGCATGTTGAGTTATTCCTTGACTTCACTTTTATGTTGTCACCTTTACATCAAAGGTTAGCAAATTCATAGCTCTTCTTGGGGCACCAGCGTTATTACCAGCAAGTTTTGCCTTGTGTATCTGTGACCAGCAGTGAAACCCCACCAGTTCCTTCTGACCCTAATGCTCCTACGATTCTGTGTCATTTATATTAGAGACAGTATGTTGTATAAATGTAAAGGCTTGTGCTAGTATACGGTATAAATGCAAATGTGATATGAAATCCTGGCTTTTTGTATTTTCCTCTCTATTTCCACTCTATCAGTGCTAATATATTCCTCAGCTGGTAAAGCACAGAAGCTGACTAAATTCTGCTATCGATTGTGCCTTGAATCAGCACAACAAAGAGAGGTATTACACCAAGTATCTCACCACACAGGCTGCTTTTTGTTTTGTTTTCAAATGTAGAGCAAGGCAAAAATCCATCTGTCAAAGGAATAACAAGGTCCTGTTTAAAGAAACAAATTCCCACTTGTGTCAATACATTTACTGTAGTTTCCTATTAGACCTCATTGCAATTTATTTCCTTCTTCGCTAGATGCAACATAGCTGACTGAAAAGTAGTTGCAATAATGTGAAGTTTTTCTGGAAAGTCATGAATACCTTATGTGAGTGGAAATGTGTTCAGTTGCCTGTTGCTCCACAGCCATTAATCTGATGAATAAAGAGTTTGCACATGGGTTCACTCAGAGAGTTAACATCTGATTTTATTTGAAAGAAAAAGTACGGCGTAGCCTGAAGCTAGAAGAAAGATTTGGAGAGATGTATTTAATGCCGTTTCTTGCCTTGGTTCCTTTTGTCTATTTAGAAAAGAATGTTGTTTTGAAATGTAAAATGAAATAAGGGAAAACAATTCAAACAATGTTTCTACCGGACCAAAAAACCTCCAAATCCCTTACCTCAAACACACAGAAAACCTGTCAGTTTTCATTGCTCATCTGTTCTTCTACTATTTCATTAGCATCTACATTAAATCAGATCAATCAGATGATTTCCTACCTCTCTACATTGCTCCTTTGGAGATAAAATAAAGGGACAGGAACTACCTTTGTTTACCAACATGAAATAGCATCAGCCTTTGTGCTGGGACGGTGCTTATACCAATAATCTGGTTTTGGAACAAAGGAGGAAAAGAATTAGTCATTCTTCTTTCTCTCTGTGGAGAAAAACCCTTGATGCAGGAGCCACTGAACATCTTGAGTCGCAGGGCAAGACTGAACCTGAGCTTGATCTTAACATGGATTCTGGTTTCCTGGAGATGTCAGGAACTCTTCAAATGTAAGCTGTGTCCCTGTTTGCTGCTTCTGTTGTCACTTGTTAGTTTATTGACTCTGGGATGCTTTCACTTAGAGCCGGAGAGACTGTGAAGTAGGTGGGAAATCTGTTTTAATTAGCTGTGTTGAATGTGCTATTATTGGTAAGACTGTAAATAGCCTCTGACAGCTACCTCACAGTTTCCCTATTACATTGCACTGGATGAGGAGGATTGGAACGCTACTTGATTGGAATTTCCCTTGCTTCTTCCTGTGATGTTTTATAATGTCATTGAAGAGACTTGAACTAGAAACTAACTCTCATGCAAGCAGAAACGGCATTGCTTTGACAGAGTACAGTGTTAGGGGTGAGTTCACATTGTTCACTTGGTTTTAAAGCAAGACAAGATGTGCCACTTGAGAATGATATTGTCCTCTCAAAATCCCTGTTTAATACCTTCACTGACGATTTGGACAAAAGGATTGAGTGCACCGTCAGCCAGTTTGCAGACAACACCAAGTCGGGTGGGTGTGTTGATCTGATTGAGAGTACAGAGGCCCTACAGTGAGGTCTGGACAGGCTGGATCAATGGATTGAGGCCAGCTGAGCTTCAACAAGGCCAAGTGCCATGTCTAGCATTTGGATCACAGCAGCTGGGTACAACCTTACCGGATTAATTTAGTTAATGTGCTAATGGGCGTAAACATGAACAAAACAAGGACGTTCAAAGATCACTTAGAAATTGCAGGAAAAAACCCCAAAACTAACTCAATTTGGGGACAAACAACAAGGCACATTTAAGTCACCCCACATAAAAACCCCAACACAGAGACATACAGAGACTAATCACAAGTTCTTGCATAACTGGGCTGAGCTGCTGTCTCCACCCTGTCAAAGGGAAGAGACTTCCAGCAGTTCTTTTTCCCTGTGGAAATGTGGAGTCCTTTCAGTCCAGGCACACAGGCACACATCCCACAGTGTTGGCAGGCATTTTAAGGTCCAGTTTCCCATCCCGTTTGTTTCCAAGCCAGTCAGCCATTTTCAGTGTGCTGACTCCTATGGCCACAAATGAGGGCAAGTCTCTCTTCATTTCAGCAAACACTGGGTTTCAGGTAAAACCCTGCTGATCTCTGCTCTGAGATCATTCACTCTCTTCTCCACTCATCACGTTTCCAGGGCAGGATGGCTGCCATTCCCAACCTAGTGCCATGTGCATCCTCTCTGAACAAATAGATCAAGTGAAGAAGCCTGAAACCAGAAACAGGAAGATCCAAACAAGTTTTACCAGTTCACAAAAGCACCTACTGGCCAATAGGGAAACTAGGGAAGAACCTGGAATTCCAAGCCCCTTTATCACAGGTTGTCATAGCATCTCCCCATTTCCTTAGGGCAAGTAACGCACTCCAACCACAACAGGGACAGTGGTTGGAAAGCTGCTCAACAGAAAGAGTCCTGAAGGTATTGATTGATCAGCAGCTAAATGTGAGCCAGAATTGTGCTTGGGTGGCCCAGAAGGCCAGTGGCACCCTGGCTTGGATCAGAAATAGCGTAGCCAGCAGGAGTAGGAAAGTGATTTGTCCCTCAAATCTGGGGGCACTGGTGAGGCCACACCTTGGTATTGTGCCCAGTTTGGGCCACCTCAATACAAGAAGGTCTTTGAGGTGCTGGAGTGGGTCCAGAGAAGGGCAGCAAGGTTTGGGAAGGGTCTGAGGAACAAACCTTGTAAAGAGCAGTTGAGGGAGCTAGGGCTGGTTAGTCTGAAGAAAAGGAGGCTGAGGGGAGGAGACCTTGCTGCTGTCTGCAACTGCCTGACAGGAGGGTGTAGAGAGGTGGTGGGTGCCAGTCACTTCTCACAGGTATTGAGTGATAGGGCAAGAGAAAGTGTCCTCAGGTTGCACCAGGGGAAATTTAGATTGGACACTAGAAGAAACTTCTTCATGGAAGGAGTCATCAGACTGCCCGGGGAGGGGGTTGAGTTGCCATCCCTGGATGTCTTTTAAAATCATGGAAATCTGGAGCTTGGGGATACAATTTAGCAGTGGCCTTGGGACAGTTGGAGTAATGGTTGGACTTGATGATCTTGATGGCCTTTTCCAACTGAAATGATTGAGTGAATCTGTGATTCTAAGAAGCTCTTTGCCTCGATTTTGTAAAAATTTAATTTTGGAAAATTTTCTACATTGAGTTGTTCTGTGTCTAATGTCTTTGGTCTCAAATCTGATGCTCTCCTAATCCTGAGCTAGTTTGACTCCTTGCTGCAGTTGTACATGCATTGAGGGGTTTGCTGTTACTGTTCTGCAGAGCTACATCTACTGACTAATTCAGGTTTGCTGATTGCAATTAACTGTATTCAAATGGCAGCTGTGTCCTTAGGTTATAAACACACAGGATGCCTATTCAGATCCGTGCAGCAGCAGCTGGCCCACCTGCCTGCAGGATAAGCCAGGACAGTGTAGACAGTTCATGACCAAATGCAGAGAGCCAAGGACAAGGTAAGGAAAGCTTATTTCTTTACTTCTAGCTGCTCCTACAGGCAGCAAACACTGACTATGCATGAAAGTCTCAGATCCTTTGACACTTCTGGGGATGTCTTCTAAGAAGCTTCCACAGGGAGGTGTTCCTGTCTTGCCAGATCTTCACGTGATGAAACAAAGGTGGTTTCAGAGAAGGCTTTGCCTTTGTTTAACTTGGTTATTAACTGGGAAGATTTGAAAAACATACAGAGGTAGAATGTGATAAAAGGGCTTTGCTGGCCTGCTGAAGGGTGAAAAATAAAGTCCCAGGTTGAATGAGAGTGAAGAGAAAAACAGTGCTGTGAAATGCAGTGTTGGTGTGGAAAGGTATTTCACACTGAGCTGTTGCAGTACAGTATTGTGTAAGATGTCTCCAGAAGCGTCTTATTCCAAATCGATCATCCCTGAATTGCGATTCTATTGTATTCCTTTACCTGGGAACTGTAGCAATAGGTACTCAGGGTTTTAAATGGACTATTGACACCAACCAGCTCCTCCTAAAAACCTCCTAAAAATGTCCACTCCCTGGATTGATAAGAAAGGGTGTTGTTCACAGAGCATATTCTGGTGTTCTACTATGGAATTCAATTTACTTAAACTTGGCATTCAAAAAGCAGTCAAATGGTCTGCAAACAGATAAAACCACTGTGTTTAAGAGCATTTTAAGTAAGTAAATTCTCTATTAATGTATACTACCCATAACAATAGAGGCCTATGGGTGTGTGTGGCAGATGCAAGGCCGACACATAGGATCTTCAAATCCACATCGAGGCTTGCATCAGCTCAGCATGGTACAGCAGCTGAGGAGGGCTGTTTGCAGAGCTCTGGCCAGCATTAGCAAGATAAAAAAAAAGCCAAAAAAAAGCAGCAGGGATTGCATTCCACAGTGGTGGTGTAAGTCAGCCTGTGCAAACCTTCCTTCATGTGGGTGCACATCATTCTTCAGGCACATCCCTGGTTTAGACTAACTGTGACTCGCATGGATAATGTGTTAATCTGACAGCTCATCTTGCTCAAAAATGGATTAACTACTATGTACACATGAAAGAAAATAGCTAACAAGAGGCATGATTTTGCTTTTAAAGTGCTCTATTCCATGGACTCCTTCTCCTTTGTTCAATGGAACCATCTGCTCGTTGAAAAATGGGTTGTTCCTGCTTCTACTTCTTGAAAAAAGATGGCTCCTTATTGCCATTTAACCCCAGAAAATGTCCTCCGTTTTTTCTCCTTAATAATTCTTCTTGACGTTTTCATATCATCAAAGTTAACTATCCTGCCCGTAAAGCTCTTGAGGACACAAACACATCTGTGAGCCATGCCCCGCAGTTAAATACTTCCCAAATCAGGATTAGCAGGCGCTCCTTGGTTTTGTTGGGGTTTTCCCCCCAAGGACAAAAAAAATGCCCGAGTCCTTAAGCAGAGGATGGATTTCTGATTAACTGAAATGACACCTAATTATTAGCTTTGCCTGCAACAGAATGTGAAAGCAATGAAATCTCACTTTGAGAAGACACTGAACTTCTGCTGTACACTGCTCCCTTGAAATAACCTGACAAGAGCCCCCTTGTACAACAGGAACAGGGCAAAGGGGTGCATGCTGTTCCACCTGCTCTGACGATACCAAACCAGCAGTGTTGGCCTAACTCTAATTTACAAAGAAAGGAGTTTTAGAGTAGTAAGGTGGAAAAAATTCACTCGCCACGTAGATAACTGCAATGTTATCCCAAAGCCTCAATGGAATTAAAACAATTTCGGTGGCAACTGAAGGCTCATTGTCATAACTACCGTTAAAAGCTGCCATCGTACAGAGCTATTGACAATCAGAAGTTGCCAAGCTGTTATCATACAGACAAATTATACAGCCTAATTATCAAAAGTAGTTGAGAGAGATAATGCAATATTTTCATTTGATTTTATTGCAGTTATTTCAGTTGTTGTAGTTTCTGGAGGGAAGATAACTCCCGATTTCAATTCTCCATTATCTTTTCCCAGGAAATGCTGCAGTGTATTGGTTTGGATGTTGACTGTCAGAGGCTTTCATGCACAAGGCTGCACACAGCCATGTGTGTGGAAATTTGCTTATGTATTCACTGCCAAGCAGGGTTTTGCTTCTTCAATAGTGATCAGATATTAGTTTGACTGTGTGTGGAAATGTGCAGTAAATCAGTGATGAATTTTTCCATATGGCTTGCATAAAATCCCCGAGTGGTTATCTAATGTAAGCCAGAACACCACAAAACAAATTCTACTGACAGATATTAAAAAAGGCCTTAGCGGAGTTATGAAATAACTAAATAATAGCACGTGTTATTTATCTCGATAAAATGAGCTGCTATAACTGTTCTAGTTGAAGGATTCTTTTATTTGGCTAATGACTTTCTTAAAATATGAGATTATCTTGTTAAACCTAATTATGAAACATATCTGCTCCAGGGCTTAGGAGCTGCAGATGCAGGATTCAGTTGGTGGGTCAACAGGTTCCCCAAGATGCTGCAGTTCAATCCTGTTTCTTTACTTCTCATGCGTAATCCGAGTCATGAAGTGGAAGCTCCATTAAGTGATTTCAAACACTGGAGCTCTAAGGGGAGCGCTCTGAACTGTGTTATGCTGGTTTAAATGTATTGATTCTGCCACCATAGAGCAGAACTGACCCATTTTCTCTGTTTCCTCTCTGCTTATTACTCACCTTTACAAAGAGAGTGAGTTCAATAAGTGCCTTGGTGTTATACAGTATCTGCATCCATAGCATTGTGTAAATGATTGCAGATTGAGTTTGGCATCTTGGATGTATTTGGAATCTTTTGCAGGTTAGATTTTTACAGCAACTTAATTTTAATTTAAGTAGAATCTGAAAGTGTGTATTTAGACAGAACTCACAGACATCTATGATATTTCATACAAAACAAATGGAGGCAGACAAGCATCAGGATAGGCTAAATTTAATGCCGTTCATCCGTACAGGCTGCTTTCCTCATGTTGAAAAATTCTATGTAAAAATTACTGCTTATGCCAGAGTGAGGAAACTGAAGTGGCTGAAGAGGTTTACTATCAGTCAGTTAGGGAAATTTACTGAGTGATGAGAAGACAACTGTTAGCTCATTGGCTGAAAAAAAATTCATCTCCCTATAGACAATGTTCTATTTTATAAATGACTAAAAAATAATTGATACCAAAATGAGGTCAATTAACAAAATCAAGCTGTAAATCAGTATAATATATCCTTAACCTTCCGTACATTTACAGTCCAAGTGCAGCTGAAAGAAATGACTGCTAATAAATAGGATATATCGTATTTCTCGTCTAAGAATCCATTACCATGCAATAAAACTAGATACTCCCAAGAGCTTTCATTATTACCACAACATGTTAATTGAATCAGCAAATAATTTTCAATCTGAAAATCATCTTCATGGCTACTACCGATATTAAATATATAATTTATATTAAATACATTGGGTGTGTAATTAAGCCAACTGAACAGGACTTTGAGTTCTAGTTTATATTCAACATTTGTGTCTATTTTCAGTGTAAATGTAGTGAACCTGGAAGTGCTGGCTGGTTCAAACTGGGTTGACTGCTCCAGCATGCAGTTATGTGACATGATCTGATAACTGTTCCACTGTGCTGTACAGTAAGAAATTCACTTTCACGAGCACAGACTGAAAAGCAGGGTTTTTTTTGACAATTAATGCCTGTGAAACAGTGGGTGTCACAGATGTTTACCACCAGTTAATCTCAGTCTCAAAATAAACTCATGTACATGTTTGTTCCACCTAAATTAAGGGATATAAAGTATTCAAGGTCAAATGCTGTCTTTCACATCACCTGTTGTGCAGATGTACTTGAGTGTTGGTCAGGAGGTTCTATCATACGAATATAGAAGGCAACACACGGCCTTGTAATTGCCTCAAACTGTGGGATTGGAGAAGGAGTTAAGCGACCCAGCCCCATCCCACCATGCAGTACATGGTCCCTATTTCTACTCTGTTCCCATCAGCTCTGTTGTCCCTGCCCCTTTAGCTCCCTCGCTCTCTGCAAATAGACTTCTAGCCGTGTGAAATGTTTGCTACATGGCTCTTGGAATCACAAGATTTGCCAACTGTGACACAAAATTAGGGTCTTCATTAACTCTGCAAAATAATAAACATTAACTACTACTAGTAGTAGTCTAACAGTGCTTCTGCTTGTTACAGCTGCATGCTCAGGCTCAAAACACCAATCCGATACCAACAGCCCCAGCATGTATACACACACACTGGCTTCCAGAACACTAGGGATGCCAAGTGTTCTATAGTTTCAAACAAATAAAGTACAGAAGAATGTCTTGGTTTGATCTTTCGGCCTATTTGTTTTGTGTTTGTTGTGCTGCAAGGAATGAAGAAATACTTGGGGTTTTGAACAAGTGAGTTATAGGCAGGAAAGGATTAATTATACCCATGAACCCTGTCTTGTTGGCCACAGTGATCTCTGTAGACATATTTTGCTCCTATATATAGCTCCTCTTTCATCTAACATCTTTCAGTCAGATGGTGCTAAGATCCCCCCTTCCTCACCAAGATTCCTGCAGTCCATATTTCAGCAGTGTGTTTTATATGTAATACAATAAAATCCACAAAATGTGCTGCCGCCTCGACTTTTAGCACAGTAGCATAAAATTATGAAAGGAAGAATGGGTGTAGGGGATGAATAAGAACAGTCAGGTTTGAATTTCATTTTCTAAATGAATTTAGCTGGACTGACAGCCCTAGAGGTGCCCTTAAGCAGAGAAATTGTTAGAGAATGTTAGATTAGGTGATAATTGCAGGATAGAGTAAAAGTTGGAACAACCGGTTTAGTTCCTTTCTGGATTTTGGAGAATTGACTCGGTTGGGTGTGTTGAGAAACCAGGGAAAATGTGGGTTTCTCACATTGTTTTTCCTGAAAATTAAAACGTCAATAATGTGAAAATGTTGAAAAGCCTCAAAACGTAGTCGATAAAATTTGGAGCGTGACTTACCGAGGGTGTTTACTTGTGTTAGGGCTCCATCTACAGTCCTGAGGAAGATTTACTTATTGGTGCTTCCATCTGCTTCTGGGCTTCCCTAGTTCATCATGTTTCAAATAGTAAACGTTCTCCTTTCACCGTGTCAGCAGACTTCAAACTGATCTGAAGTCACAGTTACATTATCTGATCTCTACTTATTTTTAAGGAAAGCAGCAAGTAAGGTTTGCTTATTGCCTGTTTCTTTATATGCCAGTACTCTGCCTAGGGTTGGCTTAAATTTCCAGTAGTTTTGCTACCAAAAGGCTAGCAGGCATAAAGGATCTCGTCGTTTCACCTCTTTCAGGGATTTTTTGAATTCCACTTTTTAAATTGTGAGGATTTTTGCCTCCTCATTATTCAGGCTCTCCAAGAGTATCACTCCTCAGATGACAAGCACCATCCCGATACTTCCAGCTAAATGCATTAATGGGATTCTTGCATCCTCTTGATTTTAAGCCACTACTGAGCTTGAGTTACAATAGATGGGGTGTAATCCTCCCCTTCTGTTTAAGACAACATTTGGGAATAGTTAAAGCACTCAAAGTAACCAAATAACTGAAACGAGCCTTTGTTTGGTACTTTTTGCCATATACATGTGAACTGGAGTTTGGTTTGGGTCTTCCATTTCTCCCTAACAGTCACCCAGAAGAGAACATAGCCACCTGGTAAGGACAATGGAAGCTGAGCAATACTTCAGTGCCAGCCTGTCTATTGATCTACTATTGTCCATATGTTAATCTGTTGAAAATCCTGTGAAATGGAAACAAGAAAAAGAAAAGTATTTTTTAAAATCCTATCCTTTACTACAAAACAAGTAGAAAGAGGTAGTGAATTAGGGGAAATAGTTAAATATCAAACCCAGGAGGGCTAAACATAGGTTACTGCATGTCTCACACTTAGGCAAATAGATACTTGAAGTTGACAGGGCAATGCTTAGAACAGGCTTTGCATGCAGAGTTCATTTGTACTAATGAGAGTTAACTACCAACAACCTAACAGTAACTACACTAAGAAATGTGTAGAACAGTGGGCATTGGCTTGAGCATGCTCATGTCCCAGCATGTTAAAGAGCTCTAAGAATCTGAAGGGTGTTGTTAAAGAATATGACAACTGCCTAGTAACTGCTGTAGGACATTGAACTGTCTAATTAGAAAAGGAAGGCTGAGTCATTAAAAACACCATAAACAAATGATTATTTATGGGGGGGAGGGGGGGGTGTTGAATCAATATTCAGTTTCTATTTCACTAGAGTGCCCCAAAATACCCCATTCCCAATTTTTTTCTACAGTACAGCTCACACAAACTCTTCACTTTCTACATACTTTCTAAACACTTTCTCTGTGTCCATTTCACAGAATCACAGAAACACAGAATGTGAGGGGTTGGAAGAGACTTCTAGAGATAATCTAGGCCAGTGCCCCTGCCAGAGCACAATACCCTACAGCAGGTCAAACAGGAATGCGTCCACTAACATAAAATCATTAGAGGAATAATGGGTGTAGGGGATGAATGGGTTTTGAGTGTCTCCAAAGAAGGAGATTGTTCATTTGCAACAGTGCTCCAGGCAACTGCAAAAGTCTCTGCAATAATTGTCTACTGAGGGTAAATTTAAGTTACTTCCTTCCAGTACCTCAAAGCCAGTGGTGGCCACCACCTTCCTATTTACAGAAATGTTATGTACAGCAAGACAACATGGTGATCGCTGTGGAGCTGCTGTTGGTGCCCTTTGGTAACCTGTGTGTCAGAACAATTACTGGTGGCTCTGAAGCTGGAATGGTTATGTCTGTTTCCTGAGTGCTTGTGAGAAGTTACAAATAGGAAAGAAACAAGAGTTGCAGAACGAGAACAAGCAGCTCTAGCAGATGCTGCTGTAGAAAAAGTACTGTAAAGAAAAGAGAGATGCATGTGGGCACAGAAAATACTTCTCAGGACTAGTAGATTTCCTCAATTAAATGAACAGAAAAATCATCAGAGAAGCTCTTCAGTTAAAAATCAGGAACAGTGCTCCAAACCAACACAACTGAGTGGGAATACTGGAGGAACGGTTGCTGGTGCAGTTATCACACCATTTGCCAGCAGAGGGAAGGGAAATGTCTTTGCAATTCTTAGAGAGCCATAACTAGTGCTCACAGATCGTGAAGTTTGCAGATGCAGATTGCTTGGCAAACTATAGCATGTGCAGCACAATAATTTTGAAGGGCTTGCATGTTGGATTTTGAGTTTGTTTGGTGCTTTTTAAATCATAGGTAAAGAAAACCCTTAGCACTGTGTCCAGTTCCTGCTGTGAATCCAGAGTGGATGATTGTTAAAAAAAGGTAGGAGCAAATAAAAGAAAATAAGGAAGAAAAGACAGAGACAGTTGACAGAGGAGAACAGTGTCCATGGTCATTTAAACTGATGGCTTTGTCTTGTGGTGGTGTAAGTGTCACCACATCTACATGACTTTGTCAGACTCTTATTCTAGCTACCTTAAACTTATTTTCATGTGTGCAACATTTTGATGAGCAAGAACAGAAACATTGACAGTCAGCAGCCTTACGGCATGCATTTACAACTCAGCCCAAAGCCATGTGAACAGTCTCTAAAACCAGGCAATTATTTGAACTATAGAATCAGTGAGGAGGAATTTTCATCATGAAAAGAAAGCTGAAGCTGTCCAAAACTTGCCAGCATTCTGGATGCTCACATGTGTTCAGAGTTTTTAGGCCTCCTATACAAAATGTTTGTTGGCCAGAAGAGTAAAACCACTACATAAGTTGGGTAAAGAAAGGAAACCAGTTCTGTGATCAGCAGTATGTGATTTAGCATTTTGAGAGTCAAAGCGGCTCTTGTGATTGCTCCTGATTCAGTCTCCCTGCCTCTGAGAACCCCTTTCATATTGTGCACAGCTGCTAACACTTACAGTTTGGGGATCGTGTTGACACAGGAACACAAAGGGGTTGAGATATTGTGAGCTTATTAGCAGGGTGGGAGGTCAGGTGGAGGACGTGTGTGAGGGCAGGAGTTTTCCAAAGGCAAATAGCTGCAGAAGTAACGCATTACTATGGTTAAAGACTATTTTCTCAGTCGGAAATTAATGGGAGCTCATGCATCTCATTCAATGGCTCTGTAGATGCAGGTATTCTGAAGGAAACTTGCCCAGCTAGCTGTCAGAATCTTGTCAAAGGTCTACCAGGCTGTGCCACAGGCTTCAACACAGCCATGGCAATGCTGCTGTTCCTCTCACGTGGCATTTTGACTGCCAGCTGGAAGTGCTGGGAAAAAGTGAACTTGGTAAAAAAAGGGAAAATGAAAGCCTTTTCTATTCTGGACCTATGAATTGCTGAAACTTTGTGCTGTAGGTGACCAAGCAGGTGACAAACTGCTTAATCAACGTACTCTTTTGAGCTATCACAGTAAAATCAGATTGTTCACAATGTGAAACATGAAGTACTCTACAGGAGATGAAATGCTGTAGATGATGGCAAGGATGTGGTGTTGCTGTGCACAGATAAATGTGGTTGCCACATCTGATCACAGGGCATAGGGACAGCTGAGCAGGATCTGGCCCCCTGAGTGTGAGCTCATTTTAGTGCTGCTGGTTGAGCCTCTCCAGTGATGACTGCCTGCAACATCAGGCTGCACTTCATTTGTTGAAAAAGGGAGATAATATGATTTTTAACTGCTGGGCTGCAGGAGCCTTGGCATTTTGCACATTATGCTTGAACCCAGGTGAGGTTCTTGCAACCTAGCAGCTCCAAATACTTTCACAAAGTGGCCTCTAAGAAACCAAGCAGAAGCTGATTGCACCTGGGCTGAGGTTAAAGGCAGGTAGTTTTACTAAGTTAGTTAGGCTCCCTCATCTCCAGAGAAAGACAAGTTGTTTGGAGAGTAACTCACACCAGCAGTTATGAGTAACCAGACCTTGACAGACCACCTATTCATGTGGCATCAGCTCTTGATAGGGAGAAGAAATTAAGAGAGCTTGGATCACTAGATTAAGCATGATGTTTATAAATGCCCCCAAGGGATTCCATCGGTGTTGGCAGTGAACTGAAAAAACACTGTTCAAGGGGATGAAGTTCCAAAAATGTGGAAAAAAATCATTTGAATGATGTAGAAAACCTGTAGATAAAACCCATGTTTATTTCTGGGGAAAAAACCCCGACAGCTCTATCTGGTAAGAATACTTAGCTGTACTTTTTAAACGTTTCCAAGCATGACTTTACAATCCTAGGAGAAAGAAAAGCAGGGCTGCTTTGAGGGGTCCAATAAAACACTGATACCTACATAAGAAGTAATGACTGGGAGGCACTGAGTCCCAAGACTTGACTCAGAGTTGTTCGTAAGGACTAGATGATGTGCTAACAAGGATTTCAGTAAAATTGCCTCAATATAATGCCTGTATGATGTGCTGACTAACAAAGACTTTGAAGCAAGAAGTAAAGAAACAATTTCCATCTGTTCAAAACCGTTGTGCGTTCCATGTAAGTGCACACGATTAAAGGCAAAACCCACCTGATTCCAGCAGCTGTTTCTTTTCAGATGGAAACAAATGAATGTGAGCCTTTGGGTTTGGTGGGCTATTTTTGCTTGTTTGTTTTCCAAAACTCAGGTAAAAGAAGAAAGGGGGTAATAGTATGTTCAGCAGGAATAACTTGGTGTTGCCTTCACAGAGAAAGAATCCGGATTCCTATCCAAAACGTATGTTTTTCTGTAAAGTCAGATGGAGCAGAAAAGCTGCTCAAAACTTTGAAGCTAAAGAAACTGTACAAAATGAACATACCAGTATGCTCCATCTGGCAAACAGTGCTTTGCCTGTTGCCTCAGGACTGTTCTATGCTGGGTGACAATCACCACATAGCCCTGCAGTTTCACCTGGTCACAGCTGAGATCTCCGTAATTCCTTCCTTCTCCAGCTTTCTTTCTGTGAAAATTCTACAAGCCCTAAGCTTTTGTTAATATTCTGATGGCTCCGATTTGAATGCTGAACTGCACCTACAAATCAGTTTCTTTTTAATGCTTATTGAAAATCGAGAGGTTGGACTTGAAAAAGTAGCTAAAATTCTATGCCTTGAGGAATCATACTGGTTGTAATCACTATCACAATTCACATTTTAACCAACATGATAAAAATCAATTTCCTTTGTCACCACCAGAGTGTAAAGCGTCTACCAGAAGGACCTTGGCAAGTGAGGTTTGCCTGGATAGTCTCTTCCTTCTGTCAAGCACTCTGCTGTACCAATGGGGAATGGATCCATGAGCAAGGTGAGTCCTTGACTTTGTCTCTTCTTTCATCTGTTGTCATGATACGTTATCTTAAAGCAAAAACGTGTCAAGCTCCATTAAAGTTGGCTCTCACTTCTCTAAATGTTTACTAGCTAAGTTGTACTGGTTGTACTGGCCCTGTTTGTATGCTGTCCTCTGCAAGGAAATAAAACACTCAGAAGTTGATAGAACTGGAAGGATTTACATCACTTAAAGCATAACAGCGTAAGTGTTGTGATGTACAGACTGCAATCTGAACTAAAGCTGTGACCTGTTTGGGCTGGCTATTTTTCCTTTGAGCTTACAGCGGTACCATAGTGGTACCACTCTTTTGCAGTCAGATGTATGACAGACAGGACTTTAATGGTCATTCCTCTTTCCTGGTTCAGCACAGAATGTAATGGGGACAAAACCTTAGCTTTATTATGACTGAAACAACAAGACTTTTGCATGTAAAATGTGAACATTTTCAGCCTTGCTTTTCACATGAAGAAGTGTTCTGTATACAGTATGGACAATGCATGTTTTGTATGTCCTGTTGGTTGGCTTTGGCTTGGCTTGGGTGTATTTACCAGCATACCTTGCCTGCCTGTCCTACATGGCAGAGTAGAAAGGAGTGAATATTTGAATTGTGTGAACATCAAAGATGAAGTTTGTCTAGGTCGTTATGAAGTGGTGAGACTGTCGGAAAGTAGCTCACACTTAGGAACCATGAGAATATTTGTAACAGTCAGGTGTGTAAAGCTGTAAGTTAATTTCACAAATAGGTTTTGGGGATCCTCACTGATTATGTGTTTCTACAGCTGTTCCAAACCTTCTCTCATGTATAATCTAGGACTGGCAAAAAGGCTGAACCGTCAATGACAACAGTTCTTCACAAACCTGTGCATCACAGTTGCTGACTGATGCCACTCAGAGGACTGTTTGCCATGTGGCACAAGTACTTGTGGAGGGAGCCAGGTCCTGATCATTCTCTGCATGGATCTTCTAGTTTAGGGACACAACAGGCTAATTCAGAGGTAGTAAGTGACTACTCTTTTGTAAGTTCACACCCAAGTTTACTGAGTAGTAATTTGCTTGTGCAACATCTAGTTTTCCCTGTCATCCTCCATTCAAGTACAGGGAGAATTCAGCAACCTGGTCTAGTGTGAGGTGTCTCAGCCCATGGCAGAGGGGTTGGAACTAGGTG
Organism: Upupa epops; assembly: GCA_013397515.1. Lineage (NCBI taxonomy): Eukaryota > Metazoa > Chordata > Aves > Bucerotiformes > Upupidae > Upupa > Upupa epops. The sequence goes on from VZRI01004524.1 coordinate 35,340, forward strand.
ATCTTTGAGTTCCTTTCCAACCCAGACCATTTTTAACTTGGAATAGCTTGATTCTTTAAGGTTCTCATATTTCTCTTAGTAATGGAACTTTACAACTGCCCTTTTGGTACCAGGTTTATTAAGTTTGGCTCAGGTTTTGTAAATGACATTGTATGTATCAAGTACTCATACGGCCACTGCAGATCTACAAGCGTTCCACTTCTGTGCTGGCACATTATCCTCACAGTCTGACATGATCTATCTGACAGTGCATCTTCATCTTGCATATTCTTGTTGATGATCACAGTACAATTAAAGAGGTCCCCACGATATGCCCGTTGAACTTGTATTGAAGTTGTATTCTAAGGGATAGCTGCCTCTTTGGCTTCAGAAAGCTCAGCTAGAAAAAAACACCGTGACTTGCCTGAAGCCACACAGCAAATCTTTAAGAAAGTCAGACTGGGTTAGGATTTATTCCCTCTATCTTTTGTTTTAAATAATGGAGGAGAGGCAGGGAGAAATGGCCGGGCTATACACCCCAGCAAAGAGAGCAATCCTGCATTAGTGTACGTTAGCATATGTGTTGCACTTGCAAGTGAAGATCAGTCATCCAAAATTTCCTTTTAAATGAAAATTTTAATAAGTGTGTCCATTTGAACAACTAGACAGCTTTATTATCTGAACTGGGGCTTTCTCTAGAAATGCATAAATATGCATCTGCTGGAAAGATTTCTAATATTGCTATATTAAAATTCTTATTATCAATATAAAACCCCCAATCTGTGGAATAACAAATGATTCTTCCATATGCAAAACTCTTTAGAACTGTGTGGTCTAAAAATGAGACATTTCCAAATAAAATTGAGCGATGCAGAAGAAATTGAGGGAAAAGTCCTTAAGGTGACTTTTAAATGAAAATGAAATGTCTTTTAGTAACTTTCAGAGGTACAATATTACAGACTAGTAGAATTGTACCTCATTAATTTCAAACATAGATTTTATGTGAGGCTATTTGATTATAATTTGATTATCTGACCCTGTAATTAAAGTTTATTGCCAATTTCAAAGCTTATGTGTAAAATGAACTGGTTTTCTTCAAAGCAATATACAATCCATTGGACTCATTGACTTCTAGTTTTGCATTTAAATCGAAAAGTCTGTTATAACATGACAAACAGGTTTGGGTTTTGATCATTAATCCTGCTAAGCAATATTCATAAATTCAATTTTGAATCAGTTGGAATACTTTTCTTTTATTAGTTTCTGTGTTATTAAATGAGATTGTTTCTGACTAATATATTTCTGGACTCAAACTGTAGCTCCAAGCTGTTATTCAAATCAAATAACATGCCCCTTACTTGTGCCTAGCACTAATAAATGCCAACTTGTGATACATTTGCTGGAGACTGTCACAAATATTAAAGGAGGCAATAATGCCACTAATGCCTCCTAAGTAAGCTTATTTTTCTAAAGGGCTGAAATCAGTCAGCATACTGAGGGGAGCAAAGGGGGAAGAACCTTTAAGACTTCAAACCTAAAGCATTATTTTACTTGGCTAAACATTATTACCGAGGAGGTAAATGACCAAGAAATTACCACTGGAGAGGATGACAAATGCGACATGTAACTTCTGGTGCCACCCCAAGCAGCACAAATGCATGCAGTAGCTAAGCATATGCTTGCTGTAGCAGCAGTGCATGTTCACTGCTCTGGAGGCATGGTTTTTTCCCTTTTAGTGTTTGAATTAAAGGCAGGAAAAAGATTCACAGAATCACAGAATTATTGAGGCTGGAAAAGTCCTCTGAGCTCATCCAGCCCAGCCCATGATCTCACATCACCACATCAGCCAGACCAGGGCACTAAGGGCCACAGCCAGTCTGTCCTTCAACACCTCCAGAGATGGGGACTCCACCACTGCCCTGGTCAGACCATTCCAGGCTCTGAGCACCCTTTCTGTGAGGAAGGGCTTCCTAACATCCAACCTACCCCTCCCAGCATAGCCTCAGGCCCTGCCCTCTCATTCTGTCACTAGTTGCCTGAGAGAAGAGCCCGACCTCCACCTGACTACAACCTCCCTTCAGGGAGTTGTAGAGAGCAAGAAGGTCCACCCTGAATCTCCTCTTCTCCAGGCTAAGCTGGTACTGTTAACCAGCTAGTGCAGCTCTTTTGAGATATTAGTGGTAATTGTTGGGTTATTAGTATGGAACACAAGTTTTTCACCTGTGGACATGAAATCCTCAAAGTAAAGTGAACTTGTCTGAGTTGCCATCCCACAGTCTGGACACCTTGGGAAATAGTGTATCGGCTGGGACTGAGAGGTGTCACATGGACCCTGCCTTTGGAATACAAGGGGAACACTGACATTTAGACAGTGCTTAAGGTCTTTGCTTTCTGCTGTCACTGAATATTCCTTTTCTTTTTGGCTGGGCTAGAATACTGATAAAGAATGAACCTTCTGTGGCTCTATGTGCTTTTTTAACTCCACACATATTCACAGAATCACAGGATTATTGAGTCTGGAGAAGACCTCTAAGACCATCATGGCCTAACATCATGACCTAACATCACCACATCAGCCTATGACCTAACATCACCACATCAGCTAGACCATGGTTTCTCTAGTTTTCCCCTAAACCTTTAAAGTTTAATTTAAATAAGAGGTAGCTGTGGTTTAGGATTTGTACAATGTGAGTTCTCAGCTTTCCTACTTCCCCTAAAGTTCTGTGTAAGCAACCTACTGCTTTGATTTTTAAAAAAAACCCTTATATCTCTGTTAAAGCTCCTTAGTGTCAGTATCACAGGGTGTACCAAAACAAATGGTAGGTTCTAACAGAGCAACTCATGCGCTTGAGCAGGATTCACTTTTAATTTTAAAGAAGGATTCCTACATTAAAGGTGCTTTCAATTAGGAAAGATGAAAGCGCTGAGACCAAACCCGATGGTGTGTTTTATGATTTCCTTTCCTTTATACAAACTGTCGGCGTTGTGCAGAATGTGTTCCAGTTTGACCAGCTTTACTAACTGTTAAGTATTTCAGAAAGGTGCACTTTCTTACGGCCACCCCTGAGCATTTGGTAGCCTCACAGGAATCCCTGAGCTGCTCGCACGTTTTGTTATGGCCTCCAGCTGTACCACCTTACCTCGGGCACAGATCTTGTCAGAGTCCGTAATCTAACTGGCCACACGAGACCAGACATGAATGGGAACTCATAAGGAGCACCACTTCACCGTCTGAGCTAGCAGGGAGTCCCTGACAGAGCACGTTGCTTACAGATAGCAGCCTATCAGGAGACTGGAAAGAGACAACCATAATTTTCTCAGGTCCACTCTAGGCAGCCTGAGAAAACATCACTCTGTTGGTTAACTTTAGGTATTAGTATTTCCATTTCTAATGGCTATAGGATCTAAATATAGGATCTAATGGTTATAGGATCTTAAAAGAGACCATTTGCAACAACTGTTGTTGAAGCGGTGGGGATGATATGGTGATAATGTCACAAGCACTTTGAGAAAACTCGTAACACTCTTTTAGTCAGTTGATATTCGATTTCAGTATGACAGATTTTACTTCACATTGAAATCTCAACATCTAAACATTGATTTCATTTTTATTGTAACAAGTGGATTATACTACAAGTTATAAGAAACCTTGTACTAATGGATTTTGTACTAAATACTTCCGTTGGGTTTTTTTCTCAGTTCAAACCCCTTGGACTGCTCATTAGAGCTTGGAGGGCTCACAGAACAGAAAACATACCTGTGATATTTTTCATGTAAGTAAATTATAGAGGGAGTAAGTGTTTTTCTCAAGCCTCAGTTATTCTGAGCATATCATCTCCTGAGTGCCTCTGCTGAAGTTGACTTGTGTGGTTAAAATTTAGCACTGAATTTGTAGGAGCCAGCTCAGAGCAAGCAGAGCCTTGCAAAGCTGGTCTCTTTGAAATACATCCAACTAGATATTCAAATCAGCATTACGACCTGAATCAGAAATGCTTTCCACAGTGTACTTCATGTGACAAGAACATTTCCTCTCAGATATAATCCCTTTTTCAAAGAGGGAGAATCTTCAACTTGATGGTACTTGATGGCAGAAGAATGTGAACTGAAGTGTGACATAATGCCAGTGCTTGTTCACATCCGGATTGGAAGTAATCTAAAAAACAAACCCACAGGAGTGGAGGGAATAGAACTATTTATCACATGGTTTATCCACTGGAACCTCAACTTGCAAGCCCAAATGTATTCACGACACTCGTGCCCATAGAGCACAGGTGATTTTATCCCTGCTGCTGCTCTTCCATGGGTGTTGCTGTCAGATCTTCCCAGTCACAGTGGTTAATTCCTTTCATGTGCCAAGAGCAGTTATCCTGAGGTCCGAAACTCTGCACTCTGTACAGCTATGGTGTCATATGGGACCCAGTCATGTAAGAGCGACTTGCATGGAGGCCTGAAGGCCTCTGCCAATTAATCACATTCCCATACAAAAGGTATCGATTTAATCATCCCAATGGCAGGGCTGTCAGAAATCTAATTGCCCACTGGAAGTACAAATGCATCAACAGACATCAGGCAGACATCTCTCAGCGTCACATTTTACATAATTCAGATCCTCCCACTTGTTTTCCTCCTCCTCGTGCCCCCAGCCCCAGTCAGTTATTGATATAAAGGTTGAAGCTCAGGCAGCTTAACTGTTATGTGGAATGACCTTTACTTTTAATATTAATATATTATTGTAAAGTCTACGAGACTCATGAATGCAATTTTAGAATTCATATGAAATGCCACGTGCTGAACCTATTGCAACTTTTCCTCTAGTCCTGTGGCAGGTTGCAAACTACGCGAATTAATATGCATCATATTCTTCCCCCTTTATTTACTTAGAGAGGTTTGCCGAGCAACTTTATCAAGAGTAACATTATCAAGAGCTTTCCTGCAAGCTTCTTTATCATATTCACATCCGTGCCTGCTCGACACTTGTCACTGTCAATCAAATCGCAATAATACGCAGATGATTTGCTCATTTGGTTTAATAAAATCTCTCTGCTTATTTGCACTGCAGTCATTATGCCACATAATTGCTCTGCCGCTGAGGTGAAAGGCAGCCAGTTGCCTGGGGGATAAGAAGAGACTATTGCTATATGAAGGATTTGTTTCTTTGCCTCTGTCTCTCCCTAGTCACTCATATCCCTAAAATTAATATTGTATTTGAATCCAGTCCTGCTATTCTTATGCAGGCTAACATTGTTATTACTTATTATTTGGATGTGAAGTCATTTATTTTTAGTTTTGATGTCCAAGCTGTCAAGCTAAATTTCATTGTGTACTGCCACATACAATTTTTAACTGCCACTTAAAGTCGATTCAAAATCCAAATTATGAGGAGAACATGTTCAAAGGAACGGCCTGACAGGACGTATAGCTACAATTTTTATTTCCCAGGAAATCAAAGTATAGATCTCGTTATTGTTCTGTGCTGGAGATATGTGCGGTTTTCATACTTCCTAATCTTTTTTGTATTGGCTGGACACTGTGAGTCAGAAGAAGAGAAAAAAGGGCTGTTTATGCGTATGAGCAGCCCTCAGGGCACAAAACAAAGGCATTCACTTCCAGAAACGACACCGCACTGAACTAGCCCAACTTACTGTTGTAAATTCGTGAATGATTTGTACTCCGTTTTCCAGTAGCTTCTACTATGAGGGACAGTGGAAGTAAAACATGAGGAATTTATGCGTGTAACACAAACCCGAGAGCCTTCACTGCACAGCCAATACAGCAGTCACAGCCACATGATAATCATGATTTTGGCAGCGATTCCATATTAGGAGCCTAAACCACTTGCCTTTCTAAATGCATTCCAAACAGCAAGGATTTGATAGCGGTTGGGGTATTTTTTAAAGAAAATGAAAATCCAGACTACAGTTGCTTATGCCTTTTGGGTTTGTGGTGATGGAGGAGGTTCTCGATTTTGTTCTGTTGGGTTTTTTTTGGGGGGGAGGGAGGTCAGGGATTGTTTTTAAAAACTACTGATCCTACTTAGCTAGGTTCTGTTCTGATCAATTCCATTTTGTTTTAGCCAAGAGGAGCAGATTCAAAATATTTTCTGCTAATCAGATGCTAGTTAGTTTTTTAATCAAACTTCTGAAGACGCCAGCCACAGGAGACTTCAACACCAAGCCTTAAGAACCGTTTTGAAGCCTAATCTTTACTTTGAGTTAACCAAAAACTCACTCCAAGAGGATGGAAGGTGGGTTTCATTTTCCTGTCCTTACTGTGCTTGTTGATCCTTTCTAATCTCTCATATTAAGAAGCCATCAATTCTAAATATATTTATTCTGTCATGGTGACTGATTTGGCTGTAACAAGAGTTGGGAAGAAATATTAACTACAGCTAGCTTTGTGCTAACCTCACGTGGAAGTACAGCCATTGGGTTACTATTGGTTTACACCTGGCTGACTTTGACCTGTCTGCTTGCCATCCGCTGCGCTTTCCCTAAGCAACACACGAGGGCAAGTAGGTACAGTCTTAAAAAGAAATTGCTGCCTGTTTTTCTATAGAGAGGTCTTGGTTTCAAACAAATCGCTTGTAGGAGTTGAAAAGGATGATGCATTGATAATGAAGATATTACCAGTTTTTCTAGACATGCAGTGACTGGCTCAGTGTGCAGCTGCCATCGCAACTCAGAGAGGGTACTGGTGTGTTCGGATGAGTGCTGTGTGTTCGATGCAATGACTAGTGACTACCCATACACACCAGCCAAGAGTGTAATGAATTAAAGAACACAGGGAAAAGAAAAATTAATTTATAATTGCACAGCCTGTGCTGCAATAATGAAAAGTAATTCAGTTGAGACAGCAGCCCTTTGCTCGGCTTTTGGATGAGTTACTTGACATTTTTTCAGCAATATGCTCTGCTGTAAATTGGAACCACTATATAAAATAATACAGGAAATGCTGCATCAGGGAACATTCAATCCAGGATTTTCATAAGACAGAGAAATTTAATATTGTACCCTGCTATTAATTAACATTAGATTTACTATCTGAAATAAGGTGTTTAAAATTCTGCAAAATGAGACAAGATTATCTTTGTACATACTCTCATAATCTTCATTTTCCAAAGGCATTAAGGGACCTTATATTTGCAAAGTGGAAATTACTATGGATAATTAAGATGAAAGTTCTATTTGATAGAGGAATTCTCATGATGTTTGGAAATACTCAGTTTAAATTTAATCTCAGTTCACACTCTTGCTTTTGAGAATGAAATGCTGTGTAATAAAGGGAAACTACAAACAGACAGACGGCTTTTTGAAACTGCAGAAACATGCGGAAAAGAAATAAAAATAGGCTTCCCGACACCTTGTGGTTTTAGTAACTGTTAAAAGGACAGAAGATGGAACTGAATGAAACGAGAGCCACAGCGTCGAAAGGAAACAGAAGGAACCAAATGGGTGGCACAAATGTAGGTGAAACTACACAGAAAAAGTTCAGGTGGTATAGAGAAGCTACCAAAGTTCAGGTAAAAAACAAGGTACTTGAAACACATGTGGGCAAGATATGTTCTACTGGAGTTTTTTTTGCCAGCGTGAGTTGGCTGAAGTATCTCAACCGAAATCTTACTGAACAGGAATTTTATCACTATCTTTAACTGCTGTGTAATGACCCCAGAACATCCATTTGTGACTAATCATATTGGTTGTGAGTAGTCAGAATTGAGAGGCACACTGACGTATCACTCTCTCTGTCATGATGCAACCGAAGCTAACAATAACCGTATTTGACTTTAAATTGCTTCCTACTGAGCAGGTAATTCGTTTTCCACCTACTTTGCTCCAGTGGACCCCAAATGTTACTCCGTTTTCCCACCTCCACCATCCACTCAGCTTCAGTTGAATCCAAACTTGAGAATAAATCTGAGACAAAACCAGCCTCTACACTTCTGTTTCCAGTGGAAGAGTGACCGTACCACATCTATCTCTGCGCGAGCTGCTGGGATGCTGTCCAGTGTAGCTTTAGAAAGAGCTAAGCGTAATGATTGCTGCCTATAGTGGTTTTGTTTAGTTTAAGCCAAAAATGCATATACAGAATATAAAACTCCAAAACAACTGGAGGTGAGAGGGGAAGTTGGATTTTCATTAATTCCTTTGTTGCAAATGTAGCTTCTCAGTCCCAAGTTATGAACTCTGAGTGAAGACTGGAGATGCTTTCTATTTGGAGGGATAGATAGAACAGAAAGAGTCCTTCTCACTTCTCATCTTTTCATTTATTGGGATACTGCAGTCCCCAAGCTCACATGTCAGACAGAATGACAGAGCAGCTCGTAATGCAGATTGTCTCAGTGAGGGATTGGAGGAACCCTGATAGGCAGAATGGACACAGGTTGGAAAATGCTGCAAAGCACCTTGACACTTATTCAAGCGCAGTCCTTTGGTGTGTGGTTTTATTAGATGACATGTTAATATTCTGCTTTTCCTCTATGCCTTTGAAGCAAGGAGCCCAGTACTGTTTCAAGTGGTTGAGATGTGTTTGGGTTTTTGTAGCTGATAGAAGGTGTAAACTTTTAGAGTCTCATATTTGAGCCATGAGCTTTAACTGGTCTGGTGTGATAGCCTTTCTTGCATTATTTCTCTAAATATTCGATCTTGCTAATCCTTACTGATGTGTTATGGACTAAAGAGCCCTCAATCATCTCTGTTTGGAACTGTATTAATTGAGTAAGGCAGGCACAACCTTTGGTAGCCCTTCATAGCAGTTTCCCAATGGAATGTGATTGCTTCTTTTGCATATTCACCCTCTCTCTCCAGCCTTTACTCTTCATATGCAGTTCTTTGATCAGTCATACACTAAGATTTTTAAATATGCAGCTTTTTAAAATTACCAACCACTTACATACCTGCTTAATATGTCACTTCACTGGGAAAGTAATCAGAAGATGAAAGGAGGAAAGTGACTTTTGTGTAGAAATCTGGCTCGAGGTGTGAGCAGAGGAAAAAATAGTCCTACTTTATTATGTCTTATCATCTCTGAAACTATGTAGGTATTTTTCAGTCAACAAATTAATTATCAGATGGAAAATCACAGTTATGAATTGGTTTTGGTCTGCCTTTCACTCATCATATTGTACCATTACAGCAGCAAACGCAAGTTCATAATGATATTGTGGAAACTGCTGATCAAAGGTTGTTTACACTGGCTGTGTTCACTGATTTGCCAAAGTTGTCTCCTACAGATCCACTTCATGACTGTTCTCTGCAAAACCGATTTTTCAAAAGGATTCTTTAATCTGATTACTCTGCAATCTTAGTTATTCAGGAGGATGTGAGATTACACAAGCATGTGTTTGAAAGAAAGTTCAGCATGATTATGTTTCATGACTTTCCATGAGAGCAAAGTTATCGCAAAAAAGCAATCGCTGCTGTAAGTCTCATTAACACCTTACCAAAAAAATCATTGAAGAAAGGCTGTAAAAAAATCTACAGTAGGAATCCTAATTCATCAATTGATGTACCTGGGCAAAAAATACAGTTAATTATAGACTCATCCTGAAAATGTCTGCACAGAAATAAGTTGCATTAGATTAACTTAATGTATTCCTATTTACAAGGATTTATATGATTTTAATATTTATTTCCAAACTATGCAATTCCCTCCATTCAAAAAGTACTTGTGTTTTAGAACCTCCTGGTTCAGAATCCTGCACAGTTAGTCTCACAATAATTAGGGCTTCTAGCTTATAAATGAAGAGATCTGGAATACATTCAGATGACAGTGTTTCATGTAGTTTTCCTACAACACGAGACATATTGCAGTTTGAGGGCTACGACAGGTTAATTAGTCATTTATAGCTTCTGCTATTTAAAACCCATTAACACAACCAATCTCTCATGTTGTTAAATACATCGACAGCCATGCAAATGCAGAAGCGCCTGAATATTATACACTGTCGTGTTCTGCTTTGTGTGCAGGGAGTCTGGGGAGATAGGGAGCTTGTTATAAGGAACAAATAAATTTAATATTTCTCCCCCTCTGTTATAATAGTGGGCTTGCTGCTGACTGAGCAGAGACCAACAGTAAAGCCTGTGATTGTACCCTAAGAACTCAATAACAAATTTTGATGATGCAGTTAGTGCTGTTTCATCTGATCTCTTCCTCAGGGAAAATATATATGCGTTTTTGTGTTGGTGCATCTACAGCTACATCCATTCTAGCAATTTCATTGTAATAAAAACATCAGGGAGAAAAGTCCCTCTTTAACTGACAGCACTGTAAGGAAAACTTTCCAACATGCACTGGGTTTTCAGAAACTAGAGAAATACCAGGGTATTAACTGTAAGCTGGAATGGAGCTCTGTTTGCTTTGTTGTTTGTTTCCAATTTTGCTAATAGAAAATTTAACTTGTAATTACTTCTAATTACTTGATTTCAATCTTTTCTTTCTTATACTTTGCTTGCCTATCTTGTGCTAAGGTAAATTTGAGTGAAACAAAGGAAAAGGGACACTTTCCAATCCAAACAGAGCAGTGTGCCAAAGCAGCTCAAGAACGACACAGCCCAGGATGTGCTACGGGGCCAGCAGCCACAGTCAAGTAGTGAAGGTCTGTAGGGAACCAGCCTTCCAGGTAGCAGATTTTGGGAAGGCATTCTCAAATCCTTTCTGGTGTATACCTGGCATTACCAGCAAGAAGGACCAGTGATGTTCAACAGCTCCAGCCTTACCAGAAAATACCCATTCCAAAGCATTTACTCAGGTACTGTTTGTACTACTGTCCTCCAGAATGAAGAGAGCTGTGACCTGGTATCTTCCTTCTTCCTGACAGCTGCTACTGTTGTGCGCTGTGAAACAACCTCTTTGAATTCACACAGGTCTTTTAAATGAAAACACCAGTTTTTCAGTATTTTTTTCTCTATTTACCAACTTGTGGTAATTTCTCTTTTGGTTTGCTGAAAAGATATGTCCTGTTATCAGCAGTTAGGCCAGTAGAGACCAGCTTGGACAAATATAAAACCATTCCTGCATAGAGTACAGCATTTTTGTATCATAAACAAAAATCATCTAAACTGACTGACTGCATTTATCTTTACTTGGCCTGTTCTAAAAAGCGTTGATAGTGTGTTCTAGGAAAGAAATTGCATAAGTTAAAGTATAAAAAAGGTGTTCAGGGCCTCAGGTTTTTAACCTTGTTTGCAATTCTGCTTTTTAGTTTTGGAAAAGAAAACACCATTGTCTCCCTCTGCATTTTTAGAGACACTGTCTCTTTAGTACTGGGTAAGGTGGTTGTTAGTTATCCAGGTGAGCTAGTGGTGCTAGTGTTACAGGGTCTTCTTCTGGTGGCAAGTGACAGAACCAGAGGAAGTGGCTGCAGGCTGCACCAGGGAAGGTTTAGAATGGATATTCGGAAATATTTTTTCACGGACAGGGTTATCAAACAGTAGATCAGGCTGCCAAGGGCAGTGGTGCAGTCACCATGCCTGGAGGGATTTAAACAGCGCGTGGTCTTTGCACTTAGGGACACAGTTTAGTGGTGACCTGGCAGTACTGGGACTAAGGTTGGACTGGATGAAGGTCTCCTGCAACCAAAGACACTCTGCTGCTCTCCAACACGCGTTACTGGTCTCCCCGTATGTCCAGCGGGGCGGCACTGGGAGACGAGCACACACGGCTGGATTGACGCTCGGAGCGCTGGCTCAGGTCATTTCACTTTGCCCCTCAGCACATGCCCCGTGTCCGTCCTTACCAGTCCCTCTGTCCACCCGTAACTCTCCCCAGGCTGCCTGTCCCTGTCCCGTGTCCCCCTCTGCCCCCCGACCGCGTTCCGCGTCCGCAGCTCCGCGGCAGCACAGCGCCACCTAGCGGCTCCGCTACGGCCGGCCCGGTGCCCAACCGATCAGCGCCTGGGCAGTTCAGCACCGCGCTGGGGGGGCCTGAGTGGCGGGGCCTCTGCTCCGCTTCATCCCAAAGGCACGGGCAGGCAGAGGTACCCTTGGGATTCTGAACACTCGGGTTCTGAACAGCCTCCTGACAAGGCATTTCCCCTGTGCTCTCCTAGAAACAGCGTTTTAAATTACTGCATTTGTACTTGGGGTGACAGAGTATCTGTCTGCAGAGAAACAAAATCGTCTCCCAACGTTATTTAGGGTTCTATTAATCCGCTAATATTTTCTACAGGTGCCAAGCCCTCGGGAAAGAAGCCTTTCACAAGGTCAGTAACGTGCAAAAGGAGTTTGGGGGTCACATTAGCATGGTGGGCAGCATTCCGGGGTTTTAAGTGGAATTCATGCACATCATTCACATCAGAAGGGGATCTGGTCTGCTGTGGAGTTTTATTGAGGCTTCTGTAAATTCATTCAGCTTGCAGGTCCTCGTTCTAGATTCCTCTTCAAAGCCCTCATATTGTTAAGTTGGGCTACTTCGTGTTGGTGATTTACCAAGCAGTAAATGATGTCTCATTTAATCTTCCTAACTTCAGCTTTCCTCAGCTGATCATCCACTGGACCTAATCGAGACAAGAAGACACTCTGAGGACAGGTTCCTCTGAAAAGCCCACTGATGTGGGCAACCTGTTGAAAAGATTTGCGGAAACAAAAACTTCCTAGGAGAGACAGTGGGAAAAGAGTGCATAGGGGAAAAAAAAGGAAAATAGATGGCAGGAAAGAAAAGGGGGGAACAGGTGACTGTGGCAGAGGAAGGTAAAAAATTTAGAGTATGAATCGTGGCAACAGCTGTTCAGCTCTGCAGAAGGACAGGCACAGATCTCTGTCTGGGACAATGAAGACCAGGAAATTGCAGAAGGGGTTTGGAAACCACAACAGTATAATGGTATGAGCAGAGTGAGGTGGCACTTCGATACACAGACACAGATCATTAGAAGTTGGAAGGGACATCTAGAGGTCATTGAATCCAACTTCGCTGCCACAGCAGGGCCAAAACCAGGGTGGATCACTCAGAAATGCATCCAGACAGGGCTGGAAAGTCTCCAGAGAAGATGGCACCACAACATCTCTGGGATCTGTTTCAGGGCTCTGTAACCCTCTCAATATAGAAGTTCTTCCTCACGTTGAGGTGGAATGTCCTGTGCTTGACCTGGAATTCATTGCCCCTCTCCCTATCCCAGGGCATAAGTGAAAAGAGGTTGTCCCTGCCCAGCCCTCATGGACATTAATGAGATCCCCTCTCAGTCTTCTCTCCAGACTGAAGAGCCCCAGGTCTCTCAGTCCTTCCTCATAAGGCAGGTGCACCAGTCCCTTAATCATCCAAGTGGCCCTCTCTCAATCAGATACTTTCTCTCTTGAACCGGGGAGCTCAGAACCGTACGCAATACTCCAGGTGAGGTCTCACCAGGGCAGAGTAGAGGGGGAGAACCTCCCTCATCTGCGGGACGCACTCTTTATAATGCACTCCAAGGTACTCCTCGCCTTCTTGGTCACAAGGGCACATTGCCGTCACACGCGCAAATGCTTCCACGGACAGAAAGGAGCACGTTAGGGTAACTGAGGCAGGACGACAGTCTCGGTGCGGAGTGTTTGCTCGTATCTCAGCAACAAGACCAAGGCCACCCCTACTGATGGACTGCTCGTTTTCTCTGACATTGCCATACCCGAGACAGCACTGGCTGTCATCTGCGCCCAGCCTGGGACACGGCACTGCGTGCCTGCTGCCTGACGAGATCGTAGTCTGATGACACAAAGTGCCCCCTGAACTCTGGTTGCGCCCCAGCCCTTCCCCCCAGCACCGCCCGCACCTCCGCCTAGCGAAGGCAGCCGGCACCGCCTTCCCGCTGAGGGAAAGACAGGTGCGTCCCCGCTGCCCCATTGGTGGGCCTGCCGCAGACAGACATACATTCTAGCCAATCGCCGTCCTCGGGGGCGGGAATCCCGTCCCTGACAGCCCGGATTCAGCCTTGGTACGCGACTGAGTGGATAGTGTCTTTGATTGGCTGGCTTTGTCCCCGCCGCCCTGCCCCTCCGGAAGCGCCTGGCCGTGATTGGCCGTGGCTGGGGCCGGGCCCGGATGTTGCGGTGCGGAGGGGGCGGGGCTTCGCATGGGGCAGCGGCGGGGCCAGAGGGGAGCGGTGGCNTCCCGTCCCTTAGGAGACTGCCGGCGAGGGTGGGGCCGAGGTCGAGGCATGGGCTGAGGCTGCGGCTGGGGCCGGGGTCGACCTTCCAGAGCAGTGCCAGACACAACCTCAGCGTGAGACCCCGCCGGCGGAGCTTCCCCCTGTTCAGGGCTTTGCAGAGCGGATTTTCTTTTCTGTGATCCCCCGGTGCTGCAGCTGCCAGGCCCCTCGGAGACCCCGGCGGTCCGGTGAAACTCCCCTGTGACTTTCGCAGTGTTGTCCCAGAGCTGCGCTCGCTGGCACAGATGAGTTAGTGGAGCTCAGAGCAGCAGTGATGAAAGCTGTAATCTGCCCCTGGAGAAAGAGTCGGCAAACAGGCTCGACTGGTCAGCGTGCTTGTGTGCTGCCAGCATTCTTCCAGCTTGTCCAGTGGGTTAAGGCGTGAGCTAGTGAAGTACTGGGGTCCTAGGAAGATCCGGAGTTGGTGTGCGGAGGAGAAGCAAGTGTTGGTGTGAGCTGACAGATACACCTGCTGGACAAACATGCTAGTGGTGTAAGCAGTGTGTGTTCTTCTGTAGTGCTGTGACACTCAGGTATAGGAGTGGTTCCCTTTCTTTTTAGGTAGGGAACAAAAGAAGTGCTCAGTTCCGGGCAGATGACTTAACATTTGTGGTTCCCTTAGTAATAACTTTGGTTGCAGAAGAAGTTTAGAGCAGTTATGAAGTATTGTGATGTTTTACACTTGCTCTGACTGCTTTCCTGTATTTTGTACCTCAGTGCTTATGAAGTTCAATGTAAGGTTATGCTTGGCAGCAGGTGGCTTTCTTGATCCAGGTGAGTTAGGACTGTGGTGCTGTGTAGAAGTTAAAGGGCAAACTGCTGTCTGTACTACAAGAAAAACACTGGAAAAAAAGATACTCAAGAAGATACCTAAATAGCCTGTGGGAGGAGGACTGCTTAGGAAAGTAGCTGTTACTTTCTGTCCTTGATGTAAGAGAAACCTGTAGAATGTCCTACTGATGCCCACTGCTAAGCCCCTTTGATAAGGCACTGATGACAGTGAGATGCAGCAGCACGATGATTTTGAGCATGTTTATCCTCTTTTCATAAAACAAACAGAGTTTATTTGGGTTTTCTGGGAAACTGCTGGTTTCAGTAGTTGAGCACCATCAGGTGCTGTCATGGTGGATGCCCTGTAGCAGACACTGTAGTCCCATGTGAGAATCATTGACTAAACTGCCTAGAAATTCCACTTACTGGTATTGAGACTTGTATCTCCTTGTCTGAGGCAGACTTTCCCCATAGTGAAAAGTAGGATAAACAGTCTAACTTAAATGTTCCATTACTTCATTTTTATTTTCAATATTTTAAAAATTACTTTTGTGATTAATGTGGGGTAGTAATTTGTGAAGTAAAGTATGCTGAAGAGCCCATGTGGCTACCCATAATTTTCCTGTACTGATACCATTCTTGCCTTCTGTGTAGCTAGGAGCAGTGAATGTAATTAGAAATAAACTTTAAAGGACATTGAGAGACTTATTTAAATCAGTCTGCTCTGCGAATCTGGTCTTCTGAGGTCATTAGTTCTCAGTCATAATGTTTTAGCAGATGGTTGAGACTGGAGACAGTTTAACAGCACATTTAGTACAAAGCTGTGTATCACTTACTACTGGCTAGCAACTGGATAAAAGATCCGTGTGCAGGAGCACCTTTGGAAGTTACACTGTAGTTCAACTAGAGCGAAAATGTTTTGTTTGGTGATCTAAACTACCTTTAATAGCTTGTAAATAGGCACCTGTGTAATGAAAAGCTTTTCAACAAAGCTGGGAGTGTGCTGGCACGCAGAGTTGCTTCTGGAAGGTGGAGTCAGTGACTGAGCTCTATCCACCACCAGCTGTCAAGCTTCTAGACCAGTTCCCTGTTTCACTGGTAATAGGTGAGACTGGTTTTTATGTACATTAGTCCTTCTGTGTCCCACTCAGTTCCTGTGCCTCGTGTCTTGGGTTCTAAAGCAATCATGCAATTTATATTGCTTAGTTTAACACCCCCCCCCAAAAAAAAAAAAAAAAAAAAACCAAAC